>JADMLD010001091.1:0-35501 GCA_017589585.1 Phylloscopus whistleri | reverse complement strand
TCAGTTTTCTAAGAGGTTACAGCATTATCCACTTTTCACAAGCAATTTATTGTAGTCTGTCAATATTTACCTGTGATGCCAGTCAAGCTTTCCAGTAATTACTCAAGATCTTAATTTTTCTGAGAACAGAGACAGAATGTTTACTAGCTCAAAATCTTTGACATAGTTTACTAATCACAATAAACATATGCTAAAAAAATGAAAGAGTAATATTTACCTTTGGTGTCAAAATGAATGCAAGACTTCTCTCGTTTAAGCTTATTTCAAATGTTATGTGCATTTTCAGAGTTCCCAAAAGGTGTAGTGACTTAATAGTGATAACAAGAGCCGACTAGAAAACCATGTCCTTCCTTACAAAGAAAAGGTTAGTTTTATTTGTTTTCTGGGGAGAAGACATATTTTAAATGTACCATGGATTTCCTAAAGAAAAGGAAAGATATTAAAATGTGGAAGAAATGTAAAATTTGTAGGAAACCAGCAAAAATATGGATTGGTAATGGCTGGTAACTGAGGGTGAATTGTTTGGTGAGATGAAGGAGAGCACTGGAAAGAAAAATATTTGCCTGTACCAGAATTCCTGAAGGGTGGGAATTGGATGGATCTGACCATTTTCATCTGTATTTTTTTGTACAAGGCATGCACCATGTTATTTTGATGTCAGTGATATTTGCTGATAAACCTATGCTAGGAGCAGTGTCAATACAGATGGAAATATTCTGTAGGAAACATTAAGGGCACTCAATATTTAATTACATTTTTGTTACTGCTATAAATGCCCACAAATTTGAGGTGACTGAGAATGACCTGGATATGGCAGGCAATTCCAACCACAAATCAGTATTATGATCAATCTGTGAAAAAAGACAGATGTTATTCTGAGTTACTTCCAAAGAGTCAGAGACGCATGATGTTCAACATGCCATGTGCATTCAAATTACTGTATAGAATGAGATCATATAAATCCAAATTATCAAATTAATTGAAATTTTAAAATACAATGAGACCTATTAAAAGCCACAAAAACTCTCATAATTTTTTGTGGCCAAATGATGAGAAATGAAAACTGCCAAATGTAGAGTGAGGAGATAATATATTGAAGATACTATTTTTAATACATACTCCCAGAAAAATTTTGGAAACACTTCTGAGGAAAAACTTCCAGTTACAGTTCAGGCCACCACTGAGCAGGATTATGCTGAAAAAGAAAAAAGAATCACAAGCAAAGCAAAGCTGGATTTTTCTGGGGGAATTTTTATTTATTGATGGGGGCTGAAGGGTTGTTGTTTGAAAGCAGAGACTGTAGCAAAAATGAAGTGCAAGGTTTTAGTAGGCAGCTAAGAAAGCACTTCCTAAGATCAGTTACTCTACAGAACATTACATATTGGGACTTTATTGTTGTCCACAGTGTTGCAAAATTACATTCCCTGGAACATATTAACTTATTTGGAGTCATATGAGAAAACAAAATTAAGGTGTTGCATGTTTTCTGAACAATGATATGTTATAGAAATTTATTGCCTTTCAGAAATATTCCATCAGAAATTCTTCTAATATTCAATAACATCAGGTGAGGAACAAAACCTTTGAGGCAGGAATGGATTTGAGCCCGGAGCTACACTGTGAAAATCAAGAAACTGGATTTCACTGTGTAATGGCTGTACTGAGCCATTGTAATACAAAGATTCCCAGATATCATCCAATCCAACATAGGCTCTCTATTCCTACCATTTTAAAATAAGCAAAGGGAGCTCATTAAAGCAAAATCAGTTTGATTTTAAGCATTTGATTCATCTCTTTCAGAAGAATACCATGTGAAACAATTTTTGCAACAGATTTGAGCTTGGCAGTTTGCCTACTTCTGACATAAAGTCTGGACATCTGATGTCATCCCAGAATAAGTGGGATGTATCTTGGATATCAAGGAAGATATGAGACAAAACTTACTCCAGTTGTTACACACTAACCTAGTTTATATTCTTGGACTCCTTTCCTTTACTACTCTCATTTCACCATGATCTCTTTAAAATCTGGGCCTCTCTGATAAACATTAAGCACTAGTTCAGTCAAGTCCTCTGTTTTCCATTGTTTCTCTGTAGTGCTTGAATTCCCAAGTCTACTTCAGTTTAAACATAGTCCTGCAGGACTTCTGACTGTGTATTGAAGGTAAAGAAAAAATGAAGTTTAGTGGCAGACCATTATCCCTACTTCTCCTGGAAATAATCCTTCTCCCTGGATATGGTCTTACTCTGAGGCTCAGATCCATGACTGATTGCCTGAACAGCTGGCTTACACAACAGGAAAATTAAAAGCTCACATTTTCTTCTGCACTGTGTACCTCCTCCTATGTGGGGGAAGAAAAAAAGAAAGGGGCATGATCAATAATGAATAGTTTTGCAATTTGTTCAGATGCAGAGAATTTCTCTCCCAGGACCAGGAACAGAACTCAGAAACCATTTTTTAATCAACATAATAAAGCTTGGCCTCATTATTCCGCCTCTATGAATTCAATGCTATTGGTATACTGGTATTGTTGCTGTGGCACCTGAAGCTTAAGGGACTGAATTATAAGATCAGATATTTAAAAACATGAGAGGTTACAGGATCTGTACTTTTTTGTCCTCAATACATTCCTATATTTTCCATTTTTAAATTTTTTATGCTAATTATCACTTGACCAAAGCACTAAAACAAATTATTTTTTCCATTCTACAATAGTTCCCCAAACAGTAGGTGAGAGCTGCATTCCTGCTTGTTTTT
This sequence comes from Phylloscopus whistleri, assembly GCA_017589585.1. NCBI lineage: Eukaryota > Metazoa > Chordata > Aves > Passeriformes > Phylloscopidae > Phylloscopus > Phylloscopus whistleri. The sequence continues at coordinate 32,744 of JADMLD010001091.1, read as the reverse complement.
ACCATGGAGCCCTCTCCAGTTTATGGAATTTCGCTCTGTAAGGAAACTGCATGAAAGTCAAAGTTATTACCCTCTAGCAAAAAAAGATTATTCGAAGGCAATTATGCTATTTTTGCTGTTAATGATCTTAATTCAAAGTTTTCATCAATGCTCATTAAAGTGTAGATACAAAATTCTTCCTATGAGCTCTCCAGTGGCCTTTTTGGAAGCTAAAGAACTTTGTAAAGACTCCAGGGATGCACTTTGCTTCAAAGTTACAGTCAAAACTAAAGAAAAGTAATTATCAACTTTTTACTATCTGTTAGGTGTTTACATATTCCGACTTGAGCCACAAGAGATGGCCAAGTCTATCTGCCATTATCATTTTGTCTGAGTGTGTCTGCAGTTCTCACAGTCTCCAGGTTAATGAATTGTATTTATCAAGTATTACCTCAGTGGATTTCAATGTACTTGTCTTAGAATTCAGTTAATTAGCTTGATGGAAACAAAAGAAGCCAAGCCAAACCAACAACAACAACAACAACAACAAAAAAACCACAACAAAAACAAAACAAAAACAAAAACAAAAAACCACAAACTCTTGTCTGAACTTGTGAGAACCCTATATTTCATAGCATACTTTGTACATATATGGAGTATACTACATATACATGCTTTATACATGTTTTCCATTTTCAGTTTTGTTCCTGGTTCTCTCTTCATACTGTATTTTTTTCTGTAAACAAAGTACTGCAGTATAGTGAAGATTCGCAATTGTTACTAAAAGAAGGTTGAGTTATATTCTTGAATAGTGTGAGAGTAAGAATCAGTATTTAAAGTCAAAGAGTTGTCTGGTTTTAAAATTCTGGTTTTAGTTTTGTGCTGTCCTACATGTATATGAATTTTCACAAGGATTAAATCAACCCAGAGGAGAACAGAAAGTGAACCAGACCACATGAATTTCAGAGCTGGCAGACATAATGATCTGATATGCCACAGAACTCTGACCCAGTTATTAGGTACAGGAATTAACTTTGTACTTGTGGAGGCCCAGAATTTTCCAGACTGCATCTATTAAAACGTTGGACCTTATACTATGGTTTTTTGAAAAGGATAACAGGACAATTTACCACCATTTACTGTGGGAACTATGAAAACTGGAACACACCAAAAAGATAAATATTTCTAAACATGCCATATAAATACAAGGGTACCTAAATGGAGCATGCCATTTTCTACAAAGCTTCTCAATAATTTATTCTATTCTACTGACCTTGCTGCAGAACTGTCAGAGTTTCAATGCAGAAGTTGATCATGTCTTCAGAGAAAATGAGGATTTCACTAGAACTCACCATTGGAAACAGTGATAACAAAATCAAACTTCCAATTTGTATCAAGTTGCTCAGGGCCATGTCCAACCAAATTTGAGCATCCCAATGGATGAAGGTTGTACAATCTCTCTGGTCACCTGCTCCAGTGATTGACCTCTCTCTCATTGCCAAAATAATTTTCTTGCACAAATTTTTGTTGCTGAAAATGGTGACTGAAGAGACTGAAATTCTTGATGTCCCAGCTTCAAAAATCCTTCAGGGCACTCTGCTCTACTGCTGCTAAACTTAAGGCATCAATAACAGTTGAGAAAGGTTTTAACAAAAATCGAGAGAAAAGAGAGAGAGAACTGGTTTGAGGGCACAGATGATAAATGCATGTTTCCTCTTTTGCTCCCTGGTGGGATCATACACACACATTTGGGTAGCTACCAGCAAGAGAGATGTGAGTTGAAATAGGCTTTTCAATTGTTGACTGTTTGACTCCAGAGAGATTATGTTATCTATTTACCATAGCATTTTGTGAACTCCAGCTGATTGTGGAGCCCAGGAGGAAACAAAGGTTCTGAGATGCCCCTCTAACCTCCCTAAGTTGGTGAAGTAATTCTTTGACATGTAATAAAAGAGGGGTTTTTTTGCTGTGACAGTGATTTCACAGACTAGTGTACAACCAGTGATGCAGCATAAATCAGTGAGAATTAGTCCTTGGCTCCTGATGTCCAGCCATAGAAATCAAGTCCCAAGAAATTTGGGATATATGCCTAGCAAACATGCAAGCTAACACACATTCAAAATTTCAGATTTTAAGGGAATGGACAATAAAGCTATATTGTATCTACAGCCTAGATCAAAAGTAACATACAGTCTCAAAGTATTTATTGTGTTATGTATGACTATATTAGATACAAAGATAGACACAGTACTGTAAGAAATGAAAATTACAGTTTACAGATTTATTATATTTTAATCTTGACTAAATTGGAAAAAATATTAAATATAAATAATGAGAAAGTTATTCCAACATTTGTTCCATTAAATACCTTGTAATTCTTATTCTGTGATTTTAATATTGATATATAATGAACAAAAGTTATTTCCCAATGTAGTTATCTAATGCCACTACACCCACAACAATGCCCCCAAAGAAGTTGAGGTTCATGAAATTTATGTATCTAGTTCTATTTCTTGTTTCAGAATAAGAAACACTCCAGAACTTTCAAAATACTGAGAAAAATATGCTACATTATTCACAAATACTTCTTTCAAGCCACTAGCTCAGTTTATGCCAATTTATATCATACTGCCATTTCAAAACTGTGCAAGCCCTGTGACACTCCAGTCCCAGAAGAGACAAAGGCATGAAGTGTAAATATTTAAAGCTGAGCTGAGTTTATACTTTGCAGGGGCACAGGGTTTAGAAAACAATATCAAACTCTAGCAACAAATCTGTTTGCCTTTGAAAACATGACTGAGTCTTTTGAATTCCTGAAGCGTAACAACACGGTAAATCACTGCCTGTAGGCAGGAACTTTATTGACCTATGGAGCAGGAGATGGTGCAGCTGTGCTGTGCATCCTTACAGTGGGCTCTGATGGCTGGGGATTCTAGTGAAATTAAACCAAATGATGGTTTGGTGCCTGAGCTCTGAGTGCTGAGATGAGCACTTCACAATAACTTTCAGGTTAGCTGAGGGGAGTGCAATAGATCTCAGCACAGCACCCAATGGTGCTTTTCACCAGAACCTTTAAATTCATACTTTTGTTTCTAACTAGAGAATTTACTTTTTCCTCGAACAACATTGCACAACCTGTGCAAGTTATATTGAAAAATCTGTTTATAGGAATTGTTCCACAGCAAGGGCAGAATGTCCATGAAAGCCCCAGTTACAGTGAGGTATTCTGTTTCACAGGGAGTCTTTTAAAATTTCATTTTAAATTTGATACACAGAAAAAGTTTAAATATAAAGGTTTATAGCTGAAGAATAAATAGAATAGAAAGACACATAAAAGCAGCAATAGACCAATATGAATCTGAGTAAATTATGATGTTATATCCTTGCCACAGCCAAAAAATACTGCAGGTATTTTATCCTGAAAAACTTAGGTGATCCCTTGAGAAAAGCAGAGCTAACATTCAGAGGAACTCTTGCTTTGGTGATGGATACTTGCTGAGAATTGACATCCCAGAAAATGTCAATGAACTATCCCAGCTTAAAAACAGCAGCACTGGTTTATTGGCTGGTTCTATGTATGAGGACACATAAGTCTGGCTGCAAGTCCTACCAAGGCAGGCAGACTTACTGGCTCTGCCTGGAGTCTCCTTGAGTTGAGATAGCTGCTTGTAGAAAATCTAAACTGCCAGGCTCTTCTACTCCCATGTTAGTACCTGGGTACTACTTTCACCTACCTACAGATATGATGCTCCTCAGAAAAAAAAAAAAAAAAAAACAAACCAAAAAAAAACCACACACACAAAAAAAAAAAACCAACAACAACAACACCCTCAGGTGACTAATCTGATGAAGATGAACGAAAAATTCAGCATCTTCCTGCTACTCTTGTACTGGTCACATTTTAATTGCTGTTGAAAACTGCTCTATTTCACTTGCAACGTCTTCTGTAGTTTGGAAGAATAAAATAGCAAAAAGCATAGCTATATCTTTATTTCCTCTACATCCACCAATGTAAAACTGACAATTTATCGTTAAGTGGTATCCATACTGATCTCATAATTTTTGTAATGATAATGATAATGATAATAATAATAATAATAATAATAATAATAGAAAATTACCTATTCTAAATTCCCCTTTTTAAAATTCTTCAAAGTTGCAGTATGAAATACTTTCTTCTACTCAAATTCTAATCTCTTATTTTCTATCTATATTTGATTGTATAATAAAGACTGAGAAAATGTAAAAATATAAGTTTTTCTTTCCTTGAAAATACATAAACTTCACAACCACTATCATCTTTTTTAGATCTTCATGCTACAAACCCATAGTTAAATACCAATCTATGATTAATTAATGAAATATGAATAGGGTTATATAATTTTGAAGCATACTTCATTTCTGTTGCTTTGCTGAAGCATTTGCATAACTGGATATTTAAGGAACAAGGAGTGTAAGAGCCTGGTAGCCTGTCCTCAGCCATGGCCATAGCCACGACCCCTAGCTGTAGTTTCTAGCTAGAAACTAGAGGACTAACCTCTTTAGCAGGAGAGGCAGAGAAGTGAACAACTCACACAGGTACACTCAGCACATGCTGTGGAGTTTACCCTCTCCTCACAGTTCAGGACAGAGCCCCTCCTCAATCTACCTCAGTCTAACCATCTAACTCAGCAGGCTTCAGTGTTTGTGCCAAAGTGTATGTGGCAAGTTCTTTCAGCCCCACGCAACTTGTTATAGCAAAAAGGTTTGTCTTTATTTCTCCCTGTCCTGGGGTGACCTTTTGATGCTTGTATCCCCAGTTGTCTGTTTTGTTTATGGTGTATGTTAAAGCATACAGCCCTTTATTTCATTAATCACGTACAGCCCTTTATTTCATTAATCAAACCTACAGAGTTCTCTGTACGTTCTAGTACGACGCGGAGGAAAGCCATCAAATTTTCAGCTGCTGAACATCTTCTTTGTCTTTTAATACTGTGTGTGAGGGTTAAGATTATAAATAAAAGTTATAGTAAGAAAATGAGGTCATGTAGTTCTCATACAAAAAAACCCAAAAAGTTTAAAATAATCTTTTCATTAATTTAATTCCAATAGGGCAACAACATTTATGTGGACTTGAAAGAAGGAGTCAACTCTGTCATCTTCAGAATTTGCAACCAGTCCACAGCTAAAAGGAGGAAACTACAGATACTCGTGTGGCTTTTCCTTAATTCTGTGCAGATTGTGAGATTCAGTCTTGGCAGATCTCTTAGTTTTTAGTTTTTAATTCTTTAATTTAAAACAAACCAAAAAAAAGCCCAAATAAAGAGGTCAGTAACTTACCTCTCCTTGTATAATATCTTACCAATATCTTGTTTTCATTTAGAATGAAAATATGTTACCAATAACACGATTCTATTGAAGAGGTTTGTTTGACAGGGATGAGTTTAGCTAATTTAGCAGGTAATTTATAACCCTTTTCTAACATCTTACAGTTTGTCTTGTCTTATGAAGGAATTAGCCATTAGGTAAAATAGTGAGCCATTATTTAACTTCCTTTGAAGTGAAAACTGAGAACAAAAGATGGTAAATTGCTGATCACCATGGATACCTGCTCCTTTCATAATACAGGTACTTTTATGATACTTACTTTGAGGAAAAAGTGTAAATTATCTGATAAAATACTGTTCTTTGGGGGAAAGAACCCAAAATTTTTACTTCTCCCTAAGCCTCAAAAAACCAAGAATAAACTATTTTTCACAACATGAGTGGCAAAACTCTCAGGTGTATGGGGCAGGTGGGTAGAATTTCAAGGGTTTTCAATCATTTGACTTTTTTTTCAGAATAAAAATTTCCATTTCTCAAAATTATCATTACTATTAGTTTGCAGGTGTTTACTGAAAATATACATTGTTGCAGTGTGATTTGCAAAATCTCAGCGTAAACCAGCTGACTTCCTAGTACAAGCCTGAGACATTAACAGGGGATCTGATTACACCCCAGTGATATCCTTTGGTTCAAGATGAGACAGTGGCTCTGTATTTGAAGCTCTGTAAGTGAGAAAGCAAATCTGAAATATTGCTGCCAACAGAACCTTAGCCTCTGTTCAATCAATGTTTCTCTTTTTCTGGTATCTGAACAACTTGACTTGTTCTTTACACTCACGTGAACAGGAACTTTTTCTCTCTGTTAATGCCAACTGCAATTTCTTTTTTGTTTGTTCTGTTTGGGTTTTGTTGTTGTTTGGTTGGTTGGGGATTTTTGTTTTTGTTTGTTTGTTGGGGGTTTGGGGAGGGTTGTGGGGGGATGTTGTGTGTGTGTTTTTGTTGTTTTTCTGTTTTGCTTTGTTTTGTTTTGTTGTTTTGTTTTTGGAGGGTCTTAACCTAAGGATCTAGACAACCACAATGTCATTCCCTGAGTTAAAGCAGGTATCTTTCAGAAAGAATTGGACCTCTAGCAAATATGTTAATCTTACATTTGACTGCTTTCTTTAGTAGCCGCTCCATACACTCACAAGCTGATCCCTCTGTTGAGATTATTCTATACTTATAAAAAGTTAGCTTTAAAATTTGTGAATCCATTTTTTCATCCCTGTACTCATTGCTGACTCTATCCAATTACCATGCTAAATGTTGCTCCTTTTGGGTGAAGTCAATCTAGATGTTCTAGAATCAGAAGTATTTCCTATGAAGAGCTCTAGATTTTCCTAGACTATAATACCTTATATTTTAAAAGGTGATTTTATGTTAAAATAGTTGGACATGAGAGATAGCAAATTTTTTAGTAGGAAAAAAAATTCCAAAAGATAAAAGCAAACCTGGCCATATCCCATCCAACAGTAAGTAGTTATGGATTACTTTGCTTCTTCCTAAAGAATGATGTTGGGTTTAGCACGTGACAGTTTCCTTTGCAATCTTTTCAGGACAAGAGAATTATTTATTTCTTGTATAAATTATCCAACTGAAAAAGTAGAACCTGTTATTGATAAGCAAACAGCACTGTGTTTCAGCATGATTAATGCCATGATTCCCTCCTTATTTTATTCATAAAAGGGAAAAAATAGATGTATGAAAGATGAGGTGCAACACACTGTAAAGTAAATTTTTAAATGTTGGTCTCATGCTGCTTGGGCCAAGGACAAGTTATGCAATGTGCTTTTACACATGCTGACTTAGCCAAATCCCGGTCTTTTGCTGTTTCCAATCCTGGAAATATGAATCACAGTGTGGCTAACTGTGGCATTCAAACAGATGTACACCTTATCTCCTTTACCAGCTGTATGGAGTCTTGTACATCACAGTGCATTCCAAGGCAGGCAAACTTCATTTCCATCACATTTGGTGTAGAAAAGAGTCTGTACTGGGGCAGCATCTGTGCAAGGTGAATGAGACACAAATGGGGAAAAGTCTGAAATCCACCCAAAAAACTGGCACTCTGATACTCTGTATCTAAGGCTAACCCTCCTCAAGACCCACTGAAACCCTTAAAGTCTCCATCATTGTTTATTTCCCTCTGCGGAAGACGAATATCAAGGAGCATAAATAAAAATGCTAATTAATAAATCAGAGTGGAGGACAATAAAAACCCACAGAAAATCAAATTGCAGGATATTAAAAAGGGCTTGGTAATGTGATAAACAAATGGCACTATCAATCACTTGACATGAGGGACATTGCATCTGACTGTTCTCATCCTGGATTAATAGTGTACTGGGAGGCAACTGTGGAAACCCTCCATCAGTCCACATGCAAGGTGATAAGGATGGACAATGACACAGTGCTCACAGTCACTGCATGAGGTATTTTTAAAATTGTTTCTTCTTTGAAGTTTTTTTTCATTTGATTTGTTTAAGAACTGAAAAATCAATACCTTCAGAACTAGTAAGAAACGTCTAATTAGTCAACAGAACATCTAGCTTCAGAAGAGATGTAGTTTTGCTAATGAAGTTAAAGGGGTCTGATGTCTTCCTTCGCAATTTTACTTACAGGAGCCAGCATGGTACAGTGCATGCTAGTTTCCTGATGTAGAAATATTTGCACAACTGCACAGTTCTTCAGGATTCCCATATTTCCTGAAATCGCAAGGATTTTCTAGTCCAAATTAAACGTGCTCACCACCTAGAGCAGTTAGGGCTATATTATTATTATTGTTGTTGTTGTTGTTGTTGTTATTGTTATTGTTATTGTTATTGTTATTGTTATTGTCATCATCATCATTAACCTTAGGAACTGGTATTTTTTAAGAGAAACAAGAACTGCGTCCTGCAGCTTGTTAGCACTGAAGTCCATTCCTCTGTCCCCAAGCATGAAATGGTGCTGATGAAAGTGGGGGTTCACAACATGTACCTTATTCCTACTTGCCTCACTTTTTTCCCCCCCTAAGCACTAAAATTTATGACTTGCAGAATTCAGAAATGGATGTGCAAACAAAACTGATTTGAGATAAGCAGTTTGTAATAATTTTGTCTGCAGAAGAAAAATTAACTGTTATCTGGAATTAGTGTGATATCTGAAACTGACAATCAATGTATAGACCCACAGTTTAATATTTCTACCTGTAGAACACTCTAAGCCAGAGAAATCACAGCTTTAACAGTTCCATCTCAAAAGACATCTTATTATATTATAAACAAAGATCAATATATTTGTGTGGATTTATTTCTTAGTCACTGTCTTGCTGCATTTCATAGCATTATTTAATCAAAATCATAAGACAAGAGAATGTCAAGGTGTAACTACCAGTTCAATGATCTCACGAATATTAAAGACTACATCCTTTTTCCCCTTGCCTGAAGACTGTATAAATCTATTCTAGTATTTATTCCTAAAGATTAGCAAGCATAAGGATGGGTTCTTGAGAAAGGTAAGAATAGATTTAGGGTAAGCTTATAAACAACTTTGAACTATGGCAGTCTGTTAGGACTAAGCTTCAAAAGCTGTGTTATTAATCGTTTTATGTGAAGGCATACTGGCCAGCGCTCCTTAATATTTTTTCAGCAGTTTATGGCTTGATTCTTATCAGATATACTATTGTTATTGTTATTGTTATCGTTGTTATCATTGTTATCATCATTGATAATTTATTATAAAGACGTCCTCTGGAAGAATCTATGTTGGCCCTAAAGTCACTCAGCCTATGTTGGATACCCTGGTTTGGTTGATAGATTAAACAAATAATGAATTTTCCCGGTTGCTGAAGCTCAGAGAAAATACTTTTACCTGCTCATCTGTGCCTCATGGAAGTCACAGACATTAGCAATTTTTTCGTTATGTTAAATTAAAGCACAATTTTTTTCTCCCTACCTTCACACACTCCAAAGGAGCTAAAATTCAAGATGCAATGGACACAGTCAGGCAACAAAAATGTTTATTCACTTGTATTCCCATTCTGCAGCTGGCAAATATGAACATATGAAATGTGTGGTGGCTGATAATGGTAGTAATGGTAGATGTCTTTTCATATTGAATCTGCCAAAAAATTAAAAAAAAATAATAAATGCTGGATTTTTTATTCTGCTTCTGTGTGATACATTTGATGCCCCAGTGGACATCTTAAATAGCAATATGTTTAGAAGATTCCTCAAGAATTGGCATCCTGACCATGAAAAAAAAGACATAATCTTGGAATGAAGAAAACTCTTGGCATCTACCACCTTAGCTTAACTTCCCCTTTCCAAGACCTAATTAATTCTAAATACAAGTCCCCGGCTTTAGCTAAACGGAACATATTCCCCATTTTCCCTCCACGCCTTAACCCAAGTCCCCTGCCATCTTCCTTCACTTCCTTGAGTTCACAGCATACCAGTTGATGAGGAGCTCTGTGGGACAGGCACTTGGTGTCAGCACCTGTACAAAGCCACAGTCTTGTCTGCACTGCTGAATTGGGCAGACCACACCCTGCAGCATCAGAGCACTGACACTCACTGTGCTGGGCACCAGCCAGGCCAACACAGCAACCCTTCTGGGCAGGGTACTCTTTCCATGTCTCCAAAGCTACACAGCAACAAAGGGCTTCTTTATGAATTTTCACATCACATCCCATTAGAACTGAAAGCTGAGCATGCCTGTGAAACTCTGACTCATTGGAAATGTGGATGAAAAGTGGCAGAAATAAAGTAATGATTTTTAAAATATTTTTGAAGATATACTATATCCTTTCACTTGTGCTGAGACAAATCTCAGGAGTCTGCAGGGTTCTCTTCTGCTCCTGGTGAAGTTCCAAAGACTGTTAAGTATAACTTACTGGTCAGAATTAGCAGCCAGAGAAAATGAGAAGTTTCTTATGGTGATGTTGAGAGCGTGGAGTAGGGAATATCCTTAGGATCACTTGAAGGGGGCTGAAGCCAAGTTTTAGAAATTATGTAAAAACTTGAGCATCAGTAACACAGAATATATGAAAACACATGGGGGAAAAAAAAAAGAAAAGTGCTAAAATAAGAATCAGAAAGGAAGATAACCAGATTTCCAGGACTGTCAGAGTGAAGGGAGCATTTCAAAGATTCAGAGAAACTCAGCTTACTCTTCCCACTGACTTTTGATCTAAGTTTCATACAGCAGGTTAAGAAGGTGAGATCAAGACAGCCATGAACATGGTAAAGAAAAGGACCTGGAGTAAATATTCCTTCCTGCTCAGTCATACTCCTGCCTACTCCTTCATGAATACTCCTTCCTCCCTGGCCTATATCCCCACCTCCCACACTGAGACACTCTGGCTCCTCTTCTGCCTTCAACTTGCTTCATTTGCAACAAAAAAAAAGGTGCGAACAGATGCTTTTGGCATGAGAAATTTTCCAGACCACCTCTCCCACAATCCCAACTGCTTCCCACACTGTGATCAGCCTGGGTCTTCAGAGTTCAAGCTGCTCCCATTAGCTACTCCCTCTTCTAATTTTCAAGCTGTTTTTAAACTGTTCACACAAGTGTTCTCAAGTAACTTCAAAATCTTCTGCTATTACAGTTGACTAAACAATGCACCACTGATGACCTCTAGAGTAATATAATTATTATGCTGGTCATTATAGAAAAAGGAAAGAAAAGTTAATGTTACCTACTTTACAATGCTCCAAAATGACGTGGGCATATTCCAGGCATACAAGAATCCCACTTCCTGTGACTGAAATAAATGACAGATCCGTGTTTGCAAGGAAAAGATTCTGCTGGCAAAGAGACAGAGCTGTCAGATTTCTCACTTGGGTTCATTGCTGACAGACATTGACTCCAGGCCTATGGCTCCACACATGTACACATATAAGATAAACAGCACCCATGAAAACAGTAATCTCACCAAAATTATTTATCCCTTTTAGAAGGTGAAATAATTCCACCAAAAACTTTTTTTTTTTTCAATCTGAAATTTCAATCTGATGTGTTGTCCACTTGGGCCAACCACTCTTCTAAAGCAATTCCTGGCACTGCTCAGGAGAGGCCAAGGACCATTCTTAGTGGGCAGCACTCCTCAAGCCAGTGATTTGGAGACAGGATTGAGCACTAAGGATGCTCACTGTTCATTCCTACCAGCCTTGGTGTCTGAAAAGTAATAAATAACTCCAGATAACAGTTCATTGTCCTCACGCAGACACAAAAATTACACACTGCATATCTCAAATTGGTTTTGCTTGCATGCCAGTTACAGAATTTTGCAATTTAAAGTTTTATTTTTAGCACTGTCCTGGGTTATGGAATCAAAAATGTGTATTCTATTTTCATCTGCTGAAAGCAGTTGGGGAATTGTTCTTTATTTCTTGTAACTTTGGAAGGAGGGGGACGGGGGGAGGGGTGGGTGCCTTTTGGGTAATGGGCCATCAACAGACTATACCCCCGGACTATACCCGCTCCCCCCAGAGCCCCATCTGCATGCATGGTCCTATTGTGGGATGCCCCACCCAGTGGGGGGAGTCTACAATTGCTGCCGGGAAAACTGAGCCGGCCGGGGACAGACTTCACTTGCTTCACCCCGATTCCTGGGAGGAAGACGGCACCCCATCTCATCTTCGCCAGACCCCATCTCATCATCGCCGGACCCCATCTCACCATCACCTCACCCCTGGACCCCTCCTCATCACCCCTGGACTCCTCCTCATCACTCCTAGATCCTTTTTGGCTACAGGATCGTCCCTGCTCCAACAGAGCCACGTCTACCACCCCAGGAGGACTCACTTCTGGACTGCTTCCAACACCCTGACTAACAGGGTGCCAGGTGGCAGCTCTGATTCTGTCAGGGCTTTCCCAAATTGTTGTTGTTTGTTTGCTGGTTTGGTGGGGTAGTTTTGTTTCCTACCACATTTGTATTATTGATATTCCTAGTAAAGAACTGTTATTCCTATTCCCAAATCTTTGCCTGAGAGCCCTTAATTGAAAATTTATAATTTTGGCAGGGGTGGGGGGTTTGCATTCTCTATTCTAAGGGAAACCCCAGTTTCCCTGGCAGACACCTGTCTTGTCAAACCAAGACAAGCACTTGGGGAAAAATTGACTATTCAATATCTGAGTATTCAATGTAAGGCAAAAATAGCTGGATGCTGGGTTTTACTGCAAGTTAGAATTGCTAATGATGTACCCATTTTTTCTCAGTCTTGGCCACAAGCCTGACTTTTTTGCCTCTTTATATTGACTGGCAACATTATGGGTCCTAGGGACAGAATTAAATATGTTCTTTGCTTGCTAGCCTGAGATATTCTTTCCAGGAGAATTGCTGGCTGCCTGATGCTATCCAGATTGAGCTGAGGATGTAATGAATTCCTTTTTTTTTTTACTAAGAAAGAAAGAAACAAACTATCTTGGGAAACTCCTTCTGTGTTAGTGCTACCATGATTAGAGATGGAAGTGCTTGAACTGTCTTATTCCTCATCTTATAAAAAGAATTATCAGCAGAAAGGGCAACATACGAATTGATCATACTCCTACATCTGTATCAAGAGGTGGACTGGGCAGGTCCTCCTCTTCAAGCTGTCTGTGAGAAATGCTAATGGTCCAAATCTACTCCTCTGGCTCTCTACATTATTTTAGCTTTCACAATCAACTGCAAGCCTCTCCACTCTACCTTGAAAATTACTAAGTTTTATTTAAACATTAAAACAAATGGCATAAGAAGAAACACAACTTAAAATTAGTCACAGAATTATAGAATGATTTGTATTGGAAGAAACCTTAAAAATCATCTAATTCCAACCCCCTTGTCATGGGCAGGGACACCTTCCCTGTTGCTCAGATGACAGAACAGGTAATTTCCTAGGACAAAGGGGATAGAAGGGTTCCTAGGCTAGGGAAGTCCAGCTGGCAATTGAGGTATATCAGTCCATCAGCAAGTAAATTGCTCTGTGTTTACAACAGCAAATTGGAATAATGTATCCCATATAAACCACAGTTTACCTAAAACCATTGTCATGCACACAAGGCTGCATTGGCCTAGCCCCCAGCAGCTGAGAATGCCGAAGTTCCTGTGAATATATGGCAAACTGAAGAAGAACAGTCCATGTCTAGGCTTGGCATAGACCTGGAACTGGTGAAAGAGGTGAAAACTCTTGTGGGCCTGGTTACAAAGTGGCCTCAGGCCACAAATACGTGAGTCACCATAGCAATCAAACTGCCTGGCTGAAGCCACAGACAGAAAACTGAAGTAATTATAGTCAAGAAGCAATGAAAAATTTTCAGTTAAGGGCACTCATCACAAAGTAGATAATAGTATTCCAAAACTTCAGTGTCTTGGAAGCACAGGTAATCAACAGCTTATGCACAAGCAAAACATGAAACAAGAAGTGCTGTGCTTGCTATTTGTGTGGCACAAAGTTTAAAGGCAACATGAAGAGTTTAGAAGAAATTATTTTAGTTTTCTGAGTGAAGTGCCAGTAAGCCCCTGTATTTCAGCTCACATACAGAAATCATTCATTAGCCAGCATCTAAGCAGTAAGCTAGGGAGAAAATGGAGACTATATCTGTATATAAGTAGCCCTATATAAGTAGCCCTATATATGTATAAAAGCAGCATGCTTTCCTTCCTTGTTTATTTTCCTATTTTACATTTGTGGAAGATGGAGGTGCTACTTCTTCATTTACTTCTCTCATTTGAATGATTTCTTAGTAGGTGTCTTTTACAAGGTCTACCTTCTGTCTTTCCCACCCCACAGAAATCAGACTGTATGTGGTAACTTATTTTCATAGACCTCTTTTCTTCCATTTTTTTTGCAGTCTTCTCTTCCTGTGAATTGATGTTTTTGGGGAGGTTTTTTGTTTGGTTTTTTTTGTTTGTTTGGGGGCATTTTTTTGTGTTTTTTAAAATTTTTATTTTACTTTGGGGGGTTGTCCACAAAAGAAATCTCTGGATTGCTTTTAAGCATCTCTGAGGTCAGTGTTCTAGATAAAAGGCTACAAGAGCTTTTTGTCTTCTGTCCCTCCACTGTATTGCCAGGGCATTGCCTAAGAAGTACACGAATTTGTTCTTCATGCTTTGTCATGATTTGAATACCATGGGCTTTCTGACAATGTTCCTCATTTTGGGAAAGTATTTTGTAGCCTGAATGTGGTGATAAACACATCATGGTTAAGGGAGATGAAAGCTAAGCAGAAGCCCCAGGACCAGAGTTGGCTTTGCCCCAGCACAGATGCCTGTCTTTGCCTCTGGAAAGGGAAAAAAATAAGTCACAAAGTGCCAGATGTTGGTGGTTCACAGACTAAAAAAAGCTTGGAAGCATTTTATTTGAACACTTAACTAAAGGGAGAACAGTGGGGTGAAAAAGATATGAAGGAAAACCTGACTCTCTGAGACTGATAAATTGGCCTGATGAATATTGTAAAGAAAAAACCATGTAGTTTCATCATTATATTCAATAATCAGTATTTGCTACTCTGTCCAGCTCCCTGATTTTTATTTCAACCAGGTTTTCTACAGCAGGCAGCTTTTCTTCACCTTCAGCCCCAAGCAGATCCATTGATTTTTCTTTCCATTTAAATTTCCTTGTTTTGAGTATATTTAAAAGATACTATAAATTATTTGCACTATTTCTTAAATACATGTCTGCAATAACAAAATTATTCTCCTGCAAAATTACTTATTGAGATATGAAGTACTAGTGTCTTCCTACTCCTATGCATGTTTAATGCAGTGAGTCAAAGGTTAAGAGCAAAGGCTCACCAACAGTTCTGCTTAGTGTGCAGTGGGACACCACAGCTGCCAAAGACCTAATTTAAATGTTTTGCCCTTAAAGATGATGTAGCTCAGTGATGGGGACCTGTGGGAAACTTCACTCACTTGAAAACCAAAAGATAAAACTTAGGACTGTATGGACATCAGTGCAATCATCCATATATAAAGAGGAATACACTATTTAGACACTCATGGGTAGTTTCTAGATAGTTTGACTGAAGGCCTTTCCTCATAGGCAGCTGTGTACTTGACCCACAGGAAACTGTTTGGAACAGTGAACAAACCCTGAGAGAGGATGCAAGCTGGCACCTACTGGACTACTTGGGGAGTCATCAAGAAAATAGTCATTAAGAAAATTAAATGCGGCAAGTACAGAAATATGGAGCTTACATAGGTGATAAACCTATTAACACAACTTTTTTTTAACAAACCTATTAACACAACTGTTTCCAAAATACATCAACAAGATCAGTAATTGCAGCCAAATTAGTTCTTCGCTACATAACGAGTCATGGTTTAGGAATTGCAAAGTTTAAGTGGCAGTTACATACTAATTCAATCCTATAATCTGAGAGCTTTAATAGAGCTAAGAAAACCAGCAGCAGATGAGAAGCAGTTTAAAGGTGTGGGCTTGCATACAATGTCAAATCTGACAGAAAGAAAAAGCAAAATAACTTGACTATATTTCCGTCAGGTAGGAGGAGGAGTGATGCACTATGATAGATCAGGCATATAAGAAGAAACTTCATTTAAAATATCAGAGAGTTTGCCCAGGAGGCCTTCACTGTGTGTTGAAAACAGTAGGAGTTAGGATTGGCTATGATGTCTCACTGTGGCAGAGCTAAAGATTTGAAACAGTTTTTGGAGTTTACCAAGAAAGTCTTAAATATCTTAAAGTTTTTGTTGTGTTTTTTATTGAAAATCTGCCTTGGAGAAAAGTAATTCTATAAGTTAGCAATCTTAATAGGGAAGATAAAATTAGACATTTCTACCTCAGCATTTGTAGGCTGAGGAGCACTCAAGTCTTTCAGAAGTTTTGATCAAGTTTGGACAGCTGCATTTTGTATTGCAGTTATTTCTGTTCTGTTGCTAATTTTTTGTTTTGCAGGTGGACTCCTTTTCCCTAACAATTTAAATGTCCTTCCAATTCTCGTGTTAGAATAACAAAGTAAATGAAGAATTTATGGAACTAATTCCCAATACAGCAAGCACAGACTCTAATATAAGCCCAAAACATTTGCAAGAACCTACTGAAATTAATGCATTTATATTAATTACTAAGTTCATCAGACTGATGAGGCTTGACAGTGTCTTTCTCAAATGGAAACAAAAGACCAAGAAATATGATGAATACATTGAAGTTCAGTGAATTTTTTATTACCAAAAACCCCAAAGACAGCAAAAACATGCACATACAGTTTGTTGTTGGATTTATTTATTTATTTATTTATTATTCAGGTACTGCTTTTTCTTCTCTTCAATTACCCTAGTTATACTTCACTCACAATGTACTGATTAACTTCACAAATATATATAAACTTGGGTTTAGAACAAAAACTGTCTAGTTTTCTTTTGTTTTTAAAAAAGCTCCTGGTACCAATAATATTTTAAAAAAGCTTGGAATTGATTTCTAAGGCCTGCATGGTGCAACTGCCTCTTGCAGCACGCTGAGGTCTAACACTCACACAGATGCAGTGCCAGAACTCAGCTGCTCTTGCAGGCTGCAGCTGTGGGGAACACAGGGCAGAGAGATAACTTTGCTCTGTGGGACACAAGCTTATTTTACTGGGGTGATTTTGAATTGAAACCAGTAAGATGTAATAGACACAGGTTGATTTCTTGCTGAGTAATGCAATGCAAAAGACACTATTGCACGTGTCCTTTCATAACAACTTCCCAGTGCTCCAGTCCTACCTCACAGGACTCTTTATTTCTCCAAATGCTGAGTTTGCAGAATCCTGCCAACCCTGGCTAAATCAAAACAATCTGAAGCTTTGCCACAGGCCTTGTTTGCTGATGTGAAACTTTGCTTTGATACTGCCACAAACAAAGGACAGATAATAAACACCAAAAAAACCTAGTAGAAGATGCTACAAAAAAGCCCCCAAAAGAACAACAACAATGACCCCACCTCCCTCCCAGCATGGATTGAATGGAAATAATTGCTCCTCTGATCTCGAACAGATATGTCAGAAAGAAAGACAGAAAGGACTGTGGTTTTCAGCTCTAGTGAAAAGACATTGCAGTGTTCACACATGGAAAAGATCATCACAGGGAACAAAAAAATGTTCTGTTCTCAGCTTCCTCTTGGGGCAGGAAAATAACCAAAGGGTTTACAATCATGACAAAAGGTCAGGGTTTGAAGAACAGATTTTATTGAGCAAATTGTCTGGAGAGGCTGTGGTTCTGCCATCACTGGATGCTTTTTGAAAGAATTCATGCAAGACTGAAAAGGTTGACAGAATTTGTGAAGATTGGTATAGAGAAGTCTGATCTTGATGTCACCTGACAAGTTTATTCCCCTCCACCTAATAAATAGTTCTATTAACCCAACATCTTTGTTCCCTCAAAGGCAGGAGTCACAGAAGGAACCTCTCAATTGAATACTTTTGAACTCCTCCACATCTGCACATTGTGTTGGTAAATAAGTCAGTGCCAAAGGTAGAAAATCAGTGCATTGCAGAAGCTGCACTCTTGCTCCATTGCTGAGCTATATTCTCTACTGAATGATGAGGTGGTCCTGCAAACAGAATTATGTAGTGTTTTTTTCCCCACTTGAGATGATGGAAGTTCTTCAAAACTGACCCAGTTCTTCACTAAAATGGATCTCTCTCACATGGGTTTAGCCCACAGGAGGAAAGGATATATTCTAAAATTCAGGCATGGATCGATCAAATAGAGAAGGTACAAGACTCGTAGGCTCATTATGGTGAAATCTCAGCTCTTAGTGGCAATTCATGAAGTCACTTTCTCCTTTGTTGCTCATCCAGGTCACCAGATAATGATACTGAAATATAGAAAAGAACCAGTTATGGTTTAAACTGCTCAAATAAAATGACATATGAGTTCTTCTAACCTGGTCAGAAGGAAACACAGTCGGAGATATTCTGTATGCACAGAGAATGATTACAAACCAGTATCTTCTCACATGCTGTGAACATGTCTAATGACCATCTGGTACAACTGTTTGTCAGCAGGCACAGTGCCACCAGAGGTAACGGGGTCCTGCTTCAGTGGCCAAGAGCTGGATCTGGCCAACAGATTTTGATGGCTCCCAGAGAATCTGCTGTGGTGGTCAGTCTAAACTTTCCAATCCCGACAGCCTCACCTTGTAGAAGTTATCAGGTTATTCCCACCACTTCTCATTTCTCTTTGCTTTAGCTGAAAGAAAAATGGTCTGTGCATGAGACATTGAGATACATGCTGTGGCTCAGATCTATCCACAGAAAACCAGAATTTCTAAGTTTATAGCAGTCAGCTATAAACTTATACAGCCCTTTGATTGCCTTTCTGGGAAACTGATGCTATGAAAAGGGAGAATAATTACTTTAATTGCTGTGTCTGAGATCTGATATCTTCTGATGCCTTCAAACACTACACCAATATCAGCAATGAACACCTAATAGTAGAGGCAAGTTGTTTACAGATATGCTGTGCAGACAGCTACAATTCCCTCAGTAATGACAGCAGTTCATGTGAACACATCAGAGATTTACTAGGCCCAAAATATATTTCTTCATCTACCAGGAGTGAGGAAAATGCAGATTCCTCCTAGTCAGATTTCTACTAGAATTGTATTTTTAACCCTGCATAGTCAAAAAAACCCCCAAGACATTCACTCCACAGAATAAAGTTATTGCTAAAGTTAAAGGATCTTTTTCTGGGGAGAAGAAGGTTCCCTGTTCAACCAATGATAAACTGAAAGGAAGGGCATGGGTATAAACACCATGACACAAGCATTGTGATAAAATTTTTGTACACATTAAGGTGATGTCACCTTCAGAACTTGCTTGTAAGCAAGTAAGTGCCTATAAAGCACCACTATGGAAGAACTCCCTAAGAGCCTCCTAGGAACTCAGAAGTGGGACACCTCTGTCATTCTTCTGCTGCAGTATGAGGAATAAGCACATTGACTTTCCAAAACTATATTCACTTTAAGACAACTGTGCCTAAGACTAGGTCACAAAACCTGAGTCAAATGCTAGCTTCTAATAAACTCCATATCAAAGGTGATATTTTCATCACTTGGATTGTGAGATTATAGGCAAAAAAGAGAAGCAAAACTCCATGATGAGCCTGCAGCATAGTATTTATGTCATTCTCGTGGGAGTACACAAGTATGTGAACACTTTTTCATCTCAAATATTTCTGTAAAGGAAGTCTAGAATCACAGAGCTCTGTATAATGAAGTATCCTTTGCTATATAATGTAGCTAGTAATATGAAATAATGTAAGACAGAGACAAGTAAGACAAGTAATTCAAAAACTCACAGCCATAATGAAGCAAAGGTACTTTACTTCTCCTTTTTCATGTATTTACTTAATAATTTATTTGCTTGGAATTTAAGATTTGTGATATCCTGCTGATCTACGTAATTATGCATCATAATATGGGAGAATCAGAGCCAGGCTGTGTTTGTCTCTCTCCATGGTACTAACTTACAGATAATAAACAGTAGTGCCAGTTTGTCAAAAGATGAATTTATTATGCTATTAGTAATTTTTTAGTAATTATTGACAATGTATGTGGCCAGTCCTGCTTGTAGCATTAAAAAACAACAACAAAAACAACAAAGAAACAAACAAAGTTGTTCACACTTCTGATTTTAGATGCAGAAGTTTAGAGAAGTTTTGTCAAATGTATTACAAGCCCATAGAATTCTTCCATTGAAAAGGCAACAAAAAATGAAACTAAAGTTAGATAGATTTTACACTATGTACTTTGGGGAAAAAAAAATAATCAGGAGCTCTGAATTACCCTCTTAAAAAATATTGCCTTCTCAGGGTTATATTCCAGTTTGTCGCTAGCACAGCGTGAAGGAGTCAAAGTGTCAGGCACAAGGGACTACTGTGCATCCTGCTTCTGAATCCCATATCCCGTGAAAAATGCGTTTTCCTGGGAAGATCCAAGATTCATAGATTAGTTTGGGCTGGAAGGGAACTTAAAGGCCATCTAGTCCGACCACCCCCGCCGCGCAACAAGCAACTTCAACTCGATCATGTTGCTCGGAGCCTGATGCTGTGCAGCATCACGCCGCCCACGCCCCGCGCCGGGACGGTCCCGGGGCCAGGGACGGTCCCGGGGCCGGGCAAGTGCTGAACACCGAGCTCTCAGACCCTGCACGATGCCACCTGGAGCTGGGATCTTCCTCCCCACTGCTGCACTGCCAGACCGCGGGAAGGGATGGGACTTCAGGTAATCGCACAAATCTCTTTGCAATGCTCCAGCTTCCCACTTTTAAACCATCCTCTCTGCTGTTCGCGTTACCTGTTTCTTGCTGCCCAGATCGAGACGGACACGCTGTAACCTCAAGATGGAGCAAAGGAGCGGCGCCGGCACATCCCTCCGGCACGGACCCAGCAGGGAGGGCATCCCGCCGCTCCGGGAGCCGCGCCGCCGCAGCCGGGCTGGGAGCGGTCGGTGCATCCCTGCTGCCCCTTCACAGCGCTCTGTCCAGTCGGGAAGGGGTGCGTTTTGCTTTTTGGGGAGCACATCGAGAGCACCAGCTCCCCCCGAGAGCAGGATCCCCGCAGTCCGCTCAGCCCCCACCCAGAGGTGCCGCCGAGCTCCGGCAGGAAAGGCGACCGGGTCGGACCTCCGGGCTCCCAGGCGAGCGCTGTCGCCCGGGAATGGTGGCTGGTCACTTCGGGGCAGCCCGAGGCTGAGCGCTGTCCCCGCACGGCACTCCCGCCATGTGGGAGGAGGGAAGGGGCAGCCGCTGGGACACTTGGCTACTGGCTAAGCCCTTGGTGATCTTCCTTTGCTCTCATCGGGGTGGCAGTGGATAGCATATGTGAGATTTTTACTGGTTGGACGTGCCAGAGGAGACAGCCTTGTGAAGAGCAGTGGTCTCACCTGTTTTTCCCCATTTCCAGGTCATCTTCACCACCACTGAGCCTAGCCATCCTCTCCTGTAGCCATGAGAATTCCTCTCTCCCTGAAATCAATTCCTCATGTGCAGACTGCACTGGAAGAGGTCATGGGAGTCTCAATATATCCACTACTCCACTAAGCTCCAGGTACTACATCACAGTGCCTGTCATCTACTCAGTCATCTGTTGTGCCATGGGACTGACAGGCAACACTGCTCTCATCTATGTAATCCTCAAAGATGAAAACAGTAACCAACATCTCCATCCTCAACCTGACCATTGCTGATGAGCTCTTTACCTTGGTGCTGCCCATCAACATTGCTGACTACCTGCTCCTGCAGTGGCTCTTTGGAGAGTTCATGTGCAAGCTCATCATCTCCATAGACCAATACAACACTTCCTCACTGTCATGAGTATTGACCGCTACCTCGTTGTGGTGGCCACCACCACCTACCATACCTATGGAGCAGCCAAGACTGACCCTCTGTGTCTGGTCCTTCATCACTGTCATCATCCTGCCCTTCACTGCCTTTGCTAAGATACACGTGGAGCAGGGGTGCTCCCAGTGTGTCTCCGTGCTCCCTCACCCCGAGAGTGTGTGGTGGAAAGGCAATTGGATCTGCACCCTTATTTTAGGCTTTGTTATCCCACTGTCCACCATCTGCACCCTGTACACCACCATGCTGTGCAGGCTGAGACTTTTGCATTGCTCCACTGCAATACAAAAGCTCTGGACAAAGCCAAAAAAAAAGGTCACACTGATGGTGGTTGCTGTCCTGGGTGTGTGCCTGCTCTGCTGGATGCCCTTTCACCTTAGCACAGTGGTGGCCCTTATCATGGACATCCCACAAACTCCATTCATCATTGGGATTTCCCATTTCATCACCAGCCTAAGCTGTGCCAACAGCTGCTTCAACCCTTTCCTGTACACCTACATGGATAACAGCTTCTAGAGGAGCTTTCACAAACTGATGTATCACAGAACCACCCCATAAAGCCAACCCAGCCTTGTGTCCTGCCCTGTGTCCCTTTCACAGTCACCTGCTTTTCCTGGGTGATTCCAGTCCAGAGAATGCTTTCTCTCCAGTCTCCTTGTGATGGCCCACAGGGTTTCAGGTTGTCTCACTACCCAAGACATGAACTGGGGTCAGGTGGATCTTTCTCAACTGTCCTGCACTCATTTCCTTACCACTGCTTTCCTTGCCCTGTTGTTGTTTGGGGTTTTCTGGAGGCTTTTTTTTTTTTTTTTGTGTGTGTATTTGTTGTTGTTTTTTTAAAAAATTCCATCTCTTTAATGCTCTTTCTGACCTGGGTTTGGAACTCACAGAGCTGCCACAGGTGCCTTTTCCCTTCATAAAGGCATTGCTTTGTGAACTCAAGCCACACAACAGCCTCAAGTGTCAGTGATTTGTAAAGCTCAATAAAAGTGTGTTACCAAGTGTCTTGCTTAATTATACCTCAGCCTCTTTCCTACCTACAGGATCCACTTATCAAAGTTTTGCAAACTTAGCAACAACTCCAAAGGATAAGGAATAAACAAAGCTATTGAGCTCCTTTCATTTTACAGGAGAATAAGATAAGGTAGTCAAAATTCATGATAACGTGTAAGAGAGATGTCAGTCTGAACTTCAAGAAAAAAGAGCAAGCCCTCCCTAGTGAGTAAAAGACACAGATATGGGTTTGGAGCCACTTGCTGCATAAAATAGCTTAACAATGCACTTGGTCATTGAAGTTTGCAAAAAATGCAGCTTTTGTTTATATCAGAAGTGGTGATTACTTTATCATTTGTCATTTTTTTATGGGCTGTTGCACTTACAGATATATAGTTTGTGGTCCTAGAAAACAGGATCAGAGGGTGTCTTCAGAGCCAGTTATCTTTTAATGGTTTGAAAAGATCCTTCTGAAACACGGGGTATATCCTGATTTCTTCCCTTAGAAATCACAAATAATTTGCAGTGATTAGGCTACTTTTAAACTATCTCTCACATACTTCCACTTTTTGGTAAGATTTATTGATGTTTCTCTTAAGAAGTGAAATAAAAATAAAGTTTTTTAAAAGTACCCAAAAGATAGGTTAATTTTGCCTGAAGGAGAAGAGAGAGGGTGAATGAAAGTTTCACGAGAATTCACATGTCCAAATACTGCATGAGGAGGTATTTTACTCCTGTGTCATCTCCTCTTTTAGCCCTCTAAGGAAAACTACAAAAATTTTGAAGACTGAGAAAATATTTGCAGTCACTTAATATTTCTCATCTTAGTGGTCTCCACTGCACTACCCTGCAGCAGATGCTAAATCAGTGTAACACAATTTCTGTTAGATATTTTCCCCTGCATTGAAGACAGAGAGATAGGGAAATATGGTTAAGGATTTGCATTTCCATTTACACAGGAGGTCATGATGGCTTTCAGGAGGTGCATAAGGATTTGTATGGCATGTTCAAGTTGCTTCTGCAAGATCTTGCACCAGGTCCTTTCCCACTGCTGCAGCTTAAAGTTCTGCCATAGGCATATGGAAAGTTCCTTTCCCTAAATCCTCCCACAAAAAACTCCAAATAATAGTAATAATAGTAATAATAGTAATAATAGTAATAATAGTAATAATAGTAATAATAATAATAATAATAATAATAATTTTTAAAAAATTACTCTCAGATTTTAGCAATTATGCATACCTGATACTTTATAATAGCATATACCTGGGTTGACAAATCATTTCTCCTTATAAGACATTAATGTTCCCTAAGACAGGCAGTACTAATTTCAACACCCAGTCTAGCTGTTAGGGAAGTGGAAGGACTTCTTTGGGGAATGACAGTGTTGTTCTGCTTCATTGGGGTGTGTATAATCTGATGTCATTCTGATGATGACTGTATGAAGTCACCATCAGAATGCCATCAGAAGCTGGCATTTGAAAGAGCAAGCCCAAAAGCTGTGGAGTACCCATTTTCACACTGCACAGAAAAAAAGTGCTTCAAGAACCAGTGTCCCACACTGTTTTTCATCCTGAAATAAAAGGTAATTATCTTTTCTCACCAGCTCCCTGGTGATCAGTCACTTGCCACAGAGAGAGAATTTAGTCTGTATGGACCAAGCAGCAAAAATCTCTCTTTGTTTAGGCTGCTGCTACACACACCACCTCTCTTGTACTCTCTTGTGAAGTCATCATCTTCACAACATTTTTTGCTTAAAGACTACGTACAGCTTAAAAAATAAACAGTTCTATTTTCAGAAAAGATACGTGTGGCACCATTGTGTCCTCGTTGGCTGTGATCCTTCCTTGAAAACTGACAAATGGCAGTAAAATAAAATTCCCTGTCAAGCAGTCACCTTAGTGGTACAGATTTGAACGTTGTAATAGTGACTGCCTAAGTGCTTTGGTCATGCTGCTATGCAGCTGCACTTGTCTCATCACCTGTCAGGGCTTCTTTTTACCCCAGAAATATCATTGAAACTTTGGTAGCTTTGTTGTGCTTCTGGAAAACCTACCCTGTACCTATACATCAAACACATTTCTAAGATGCTGACTGGTAGTAACTTTAAGTTATAAGAACAGTCTGATTTGTATTCAATTTTTATTTAGATTTGAATACCAAAATTTTAACTGTTCCTGAACAATTCAATCTGGTTCAAGTTCTTAAACAAATAAACAACTTTTTAATCTAGATCATTGTGGAGAGGGTTCTTTAAAATCTTTTTATTTCTCAGGAAATGGGAAAGCATTTTAAAATATGTTTTTCTTCTTTGTCAATGTTTCATTTCATTGTCTTCCCCATGCTCATTTTTTGTTTTCCAAATGGGGAAAATATGATAATTATCTATTAGCAAATTTCACTTCAAAGTGTCTTGGACTGCTTGTCTTTCCTCTATTAGAATCATAAAAATGCAGAGTATCACCCGAGGTAATATCAACCTTCCCTAAATTCCTTCTCATTCTGAAGCCATATCTTACCCATTCTTCCTAGCAGGATGAACATCTGAGAAGAATTCAGTGTTTCTCCAAATGCCAGGAGTTTTCCCAGGGTTGTTGGTCACAAAGCAGGCTCAGGCTTAAGCAACATCCCAGCCCTGGCAGGGATGCTCAGCTCAATTTCAGGCGCTGGGCAGGCCCTGCAGTGCCTGTGACATGTCTGGGAGCCTTCCTGGAGAGCCTGGGGAGGATTCTGAGTGTTAAGCAAGGTCTCCTCGCATCTTGCAGGGCTTCAATATGAAAACACAAAACATAGTTTCTTCTTTCAGCATATGCCTGTTTAGTTTGGGAGACATAACATTCTAGCAGAGCCTAAATGTGACCCAAATCAGCACTCAGCAGGAGAGGGAGAGGTTGAATTTTCAATACTGCTGGTCTGGAAGGATGACTTGGTGTTGTACAGAAGCTGAACTTCAGCTCCAGAGCAGCAATAGGTGATAATATAAAAATAAATTTGCTCCCCTTAACCTTTTTTTTTTTTTTTGGAGGAGGAAGAGGAGGAGGAGGAGGAGGAGGAGGAGGAGGAATTAGTGCTCCTGTTCAGCCCATGTTTAACCAGCTATAATGAAATTTAAGTGTGTCACACTGTGAGACAGTAGGGCTGCTGTAAGAAGTATTTTTTATATATAGAAGTATTTTATACATACCAAAATGAGTAAAATAAAAATGAATCCATTTTCCCCACAGCATAACTATAACTTAGAACTGATTTTGCAGATATTTGATACAGACTTCCAGAGGGAAAGCAGAGAAAATAGAAGGACAGATTATATAAATAAATAAATAGAGTAGAATTAAATTTTCCAGCTAAGCCTCTTCCTTCCTCTCTGTTTGCACTGGACTGGTATTTAACTCAGCATTTTGAACTCCTGGCCACTGCTTAAAAGCATGCAGCAAATTTGGGGGGGGGGGGAGGGGAGTGGAAGGGAGGGCATTCTTGGGCATTCTCAGGACTGTGGTTAGTTAGAGTCTGAGGAGCACACACCTGTATAATCCCTGATACCTTGCTCTGCAGAAAGCAAGAATGGGAAAAGTTCTGGGACACAGAGGGGTGTGAGCCTTGGATAAACAACACAAATGATGAGGACAGCTGTTTGCTGGTTTGATTGCAGTAAAGCCTCATAAGACAAGGCAGGAAAGAACTGTGTCATTTTTCTCTGTTTAAGTCAGTATTCAGCTTCCCACTTGCCAAAAAATTGTGATTTAACAGAACCAGGCCTCCAGTTTGTGGCAGACAGTCAGCATCAAATCTTCTCAAGGCCTTGACTTCTAAAAGACAGGCACTGCTTTTCATGGACATCTCCCTATCGTGTCTATATAGCAACCTATAGAGACCCACAGGGTAACACTGTGTGTGACTGTCAGGCACCCCTTCCTTCAGCCAGGAACCCGAGTCCATGTGTCCCTTGGTGGCTGAGACACATCCTGGGAGCTCTGGCTAAAGACATCTGGCAAAACAGATATTCCGTCAGGACCACGAGTTTTCTATAAACTCTTTTTAAAAATCACCCTGCATACTTTCCCAGCAACATTTTTGCCTGGCTACTCCTGATCCAGCTGCCCCAAACCCAAAGCTGATATTGACCACCACTCCTGTGTATCCAGTTCCAAAATGTTTCCAGTTCCTGCTCCTTGTTATCAATGAAAAAGATATGTGGGGGGTTTTTTGGTGGTTTTGTTTTGGTTTTTTTTTGGTTTTTTGGGGGTTTTTTTGTTTTTTTGTTTTTTGGTTTTTTTTTTGTTGTTGTTGTTGTTGTTGTTTGTGGGGTTTTCTTTGGTGTTTTTTTTTGGGTTTTTTTTTGGTTTTTTTTGTGGTTTTTTTTGTGTTTTGTTTTGTTTTTGTTTTTGTTTTTGTTTTATAAAATATTTGGGAGCAAAATCTTCCACAGTTTTCTTGTACTTTGCCAAAATAAATATTCCCATTTCTAAAGAAAAATAATACTCTTTTTTTAGGTCTAATATTTGTAGTAATATTTTTATCATAAGGAATTTCTCTTAAATGAAGTTTACACTAATTTTGCCTAGTTATATTTGAGCAGATGGAGTTTTTCTCTATGAGTCCAGAAGTTCTGGAATTTTCAGATCCTGGAAATACAGTAATACATAGTGAGAATAGTGTAATCCAGTAAAACAGTGGAAATACAGTAATACATAGTGTAGTGGAAATACATATCCCATTAATGGCATGACATTCAAAATCTTAAAAATGAAACATAATTAAATTAATTGCTGACTAATCAAAGAGATAAAAGGATCTTCTATCCACCCAGTGCAGACAGCAGATGAAACAGCAGCTTATAGGCCTGAATCTAACAGACCAACATTTAGTCTAACACTGATGTTGTTGTTTAACACACACAGCACAACTTGCAGCTGACAAATGCCCCGTGTGTTCACACGTACAAAGTGGACAAGTTAGCATTAAAAGAGACTGTGATTCTTTTGCTCATTCTGGTAAGCAGCTGCTTATATGAGCAGCCCAATCATGGTGTGGAAATAATTCTGTTCTTAACCCTGTCTGAGGGCTAATTGTTCACCAGTGTCAGTAAGGATCTTTCAGACAAACTCATCCCAGTTACAGTGCTCCCCAGCCCCCTCGGCTTGTTTGGCCTCTTTCTGCTTCAAAATACTTCCACTGTGCACCATAGAAAAATGTTCTTTCTCAACAGAGCAAGACTTTTACACTGTTTTGACAATTTAAAGCATGATTGCAACACAAGGCAACCTCTTTTTCTGCTTTACAAAGTAAAAGAAAAATAAATTAAATTCTGCATAAGTTTTCCCTATCTTCATTCATAGTCATCCTTATGAAATTATAGTCCTTTTTCATAGTCATAAAGATACACAAACCACCAACTTGTTGCTGTTTGAGGCTCCACAAATGCTTCCAAAAGCTTTTGCTACTTACAAGACCTTTACACCACCAGAGGGAGTTCAAGGACAAATTATTCAGCAAATGTACTCAGTGGAAATTTCTGCTGTCATGCCCAACACTTAGCAT
The DNA here is from genome assembly GCA_017589585.1 of Phylloscopus whistleri. Lineage (NCBI taxonomy): Eukaryota > Metazoa > Chordata > Aves > Passeriformes > Phylloscopidae > Phylloscopus > Phylloscopus whistleri. Next base: position 4,590 of record JADMLD010001091.1, on the reverse strand, counting down.
GCAGTTTTCTCTGTAAGGTGTCTTTTCCTCAAATTGTATTCAAATTCATCATTCTATGATAAACAGAATTATAATAAAATAGCTTTAATAAAGGTCAGAATTTTCTAGAGACATGATCCTAAACCTGCTTGTCGTCTTTCTGTTTCTTGTAAGCATCCACTTCTAGGGTACAGTTGGAATTCTTACCAAGAAGAATGATGTCTGGATGCAGCTGAAGACACAGCAGGCCTTGCACATTCCCACTTCCAGTCAGTCACCCCCCAGAGGGACTGGTTTGAAGGAGGTCTGGGCAGATGTCACTGACATAAAGCAGAGGCTGTGTCAGCTTACAGAGGCCAACTCACCTCCACACCATTCCTCAAACCAGTCCTGTGGAGCCCCAGCTGCCTCCAGGCAAGGATCTGTGTGTCTCTGCTTCACACTACTTTCATTCACAACAAAAAATTTCCCTATTTCCCTTTTTTCTGTCCCTGATTCCTATTATCCCCAGACTGTATTTAATGTTTTGGACACTTCCCCTCCTTTCAGCTTTCAGCCCCGAGGTGGCACTGGTTCTTCACTGACAAGACATAACTGTTTTCCTAAACCAGAGTTAAAGACTAAAAAAAAAAGTTCCTGAAAGCTAATTTGGACACTATGTTAGAGGATAATACAAATTAGCAAGGGGAAACAAAAAACCCCTGCTTCTTTTATTGTAAAAAAATATACATATAAAATAGCATGAATCCTTATACATTTTTTAAAAAATTGAGATTATTACTTTTTGACAGATATTGGTTAAACAAAGTATGCTGAAATCATAGGAGTAGTATGGGTTAAATGTAGATTAAAACTCCTTTATGCTCCCCAATTCAAATTTTTTAATTCAGACACTAGACAGATCAGTAAGAAAAGAGATTCTTAACCAAAACTTACACAAAACTGGGGATTTTCTTTAGAGAAGATATATCCAAAAATATTTTTTAGGGTGTATATTAAGGAAAAGAAAAACAGTATGATTCTAATAAGGAGCCAGTAGCTTAATAATTTCAATATCCAGCAGAATTCTCGGGGGCCACAAGTAGTACAATGGGCTTGGATACAGTTAGTGTGATTTTCATAAATGGATAGCCAACTGTGTAAGATGTCTTTATAGAACATTACAGGCTCAGGTGTTGCTACAGTCCCCTTCAATACTGCAGTGTATATTTATGTTTCTTATTGGATGGATGACATACAACGTGCCCGTGTGGCAGCAGATCCCTGTGGGAGGAAATTGGGCCACCCAGCCCGGCACCTGATGGGTAAGAACTCTTCAGCTCTAGCTCTGAGGGGTTTTCCTTCTGCATTACATCCCTGCCTACTGAGGCCAACTCAAATCAGTGGGAAAATGTTAAAATGGTGGAGGTACTGGTCGGTTGTTGTTATTTACTGCTGATACTGCAGTAGCACTGAGATCCTAACTAGTCTGGGTTGTCGTGGTAGACATTCACCCACCTACAGAAAATTAAGAGCTGCACAAGAGAATTTGCAAACTAAGAGACTTTACTTTCCTGGGGTCACTGGCCTCTTGGAACACTGAGGGGACCATGAACTTGCTTCCCTCCTTGTTTCAGGAGAGACATGTACTTCCCCAGGTGTATTTTTCACTTCTGCATTATATTCACCTTAAAACTGAAGCTGAAAAATTGCACGTGGGCTTTTATGCCTCACTCACTGAATCTGTGCTACAAAATGGATCTTCAGCTAAAGAATAACAAGGCTGGTTTCTGGTTGGCATAGTGACATAGCAGCAGTATGCTATATAAAACCATCATGTGATCTAGATTAGGTACCTATAGAAGCTATTGTCTTCATATTTGATGAGCCTTAGGGTTCTGCATTTGTTCTCTGTGATGAGCTAAAGTTACTCAATTATCAGCAAGATCTAGTGTGATAGATCATTGTTAGTTTGTGGTGCTGCAAGGTTTGATGGGAAATTTGAACAACTAAATATGTAAACTTATTACAAAGAGAGAAAGCACCTAACTCTCATTTTTGGAGATACCTTGACTATTTCAAAAAAACCAAACCCAAACCTAAAAATATCTCACCAAACCTATCTTCTAAGGAGCACTAAAGTGTTAAGTATTAAAAGGAAAAGATTCAAAAGATTACAATGATTTTTCCTTTTTGTCCTAAGTTTTGATACTTCTCTGGTATGCATGTTTATTCACAGAGGCTATGTGGTAAAGAGAATACTAAAATGCCAAACATCTCAAAAACTGCTATTCCCAAAAAACTCAGAACAAACTTCAACTCTCTTGACAAACTTTCTCGGTGTGGTGAAGTGTTCTGCTGACTCTTACTTAAAATACACTAAAATCAGAAAACACATCAAGAAATGTCACGCAGCTAAATTAATCCTGGTATAAATAACTTAGAACACAGTAAATAAACCAAGTCAAACCAGAATATATGACTGAAGAACCAATGCAGAAATCACTCTAATAGGCCCTATTAGCAAACATATTTTGATTTTTTTCCCTGTATCAATTACTAGGCTCTTATTCAAGGTTGATTAAATCTGAGATGACCAGTTTCCATCCTCTGTGACTAGGTCAGTAAATGAAGTGGCTCCCAGTGGCTATACTACACATTTAATTTTTTCCATGTTTTGAAGAACCACTACCAGCTGAGTCACAGTACCCACAGTTAGAAGCATTCAAGAAAAAAAAATAAATAATATCAATTGTAAAATGCTGGGACAAATTCACTATTTCAGATTTACCATTCTAGATCAAACCAATGGTCTCTTATGTCAAGTGGTTTATTTTTAATGGATCTTAAATTTTGTCTCTTGATGTGGTGATGTACAGCTGTTTTCAAGGACATTATTACATAATGTGTGTGGGCAAGTGGCAAACATTGCTACCTGTCAGAATTAAATCTGGCAAGGCAGAAATAGAAACTTTTACAATTCTTTTTATTATTTGTACAATGAGAGCATTGTGGGCCTAATAGGATTCTCCTGGACTGGGCATTCTGTAAAACACTGACTACAAGATTTTGATCATAAATATAATTAAATCTAGTCTCTTTAAGGCAAGGAAATAAGTGGGCAAAGGAAGAAGTTCTAAAGCATCTAAAGGGTAGGAAAAGCAAAGCAAATACAAGAATTATGGATAAACTTAGATTTCCTTCTAAACTATGGCCTGAAAATTGTGAAGAAAAATTACAAAAGAGAAGACAGAAGTTCTCTAGGGGAGCAGATGACCCCACTTGCTGCATGTCAACAGGGCTCAATTCCATCCACCAGTTATAATTGCACATGGAAGGAATGTGTTCCATCCACACAGCTGATTCAGAGAGGGAAGATAAGGAAATCCCTAAAGCAAGGGATTTCCTTATCTTGACCTAGAATAGGACAAGCACCTATTCTAGTTTCTCATAGCATTTGAAGGACAAATGGGAGTATATACAATGCCATTATGCATTCAATATGTGACTTTATTATCAGCACCTACATGTTACATTAGATTAACTCTTCAAAACAGCTCTACAGTGAGACACATCTCACATACTGCTCTGGGGGAGTCCAGTTCTGCTGGTTTTTCTCAGGTTCCGATGTTGTTCACTGAGGATGTTATGTCAAGACTTATTTTCCTTCTGTCCTTGCCTCTGCCCCTTCAGTCATCCCATCAATTGCTCTTTACAAGCTCACATGTGCTCTGCAAAAATAATTTCTTCTACTCTTTCAGGGTCTTTTAACATGTCCCTATCAGAGAGACAGACTTCACTGTGCATTTCTTCTTGTCTTCTGAGCTGCCTCAGTCAAGTTTATGCTACCACTAAAATGGAATGAAGTAACATGTTCATTATTGAAGTGTCAGCTGCTCTTCTGTTCCTGTCTTCTCTCCTTTTAGGAGTCTCCAGCACACTCTGCACAATGTTTCCCACTGCTCCTGCAAGAGGAATTCATCATTTACGGTGTGCTGCAAAACTGTTAGGAATTGCAGTCTACCTGCTAAGAAGCACACAGCTATCAGGGGCCATGAAGCAAAGCAAAGCAAAGCAAGCAGCAGCAATATTAATTTTTAGAGAATGGAAAAAAAAAGTGTGACATAAGCAAATAACTGCTTTGTTTGTTGTTAAAATGTGTTTGTACTCAGAAAAACATCTCACAGCAATTTCTTAAAAGGAATCTGACCCAAGGTAGCTGATATTAATAGGAGTGGGGAGAAGAATGGCTCTCAGATGCTGCCATGCTGGGGATGCTGCACACTGTCTAAGGAACCCAAAGCAGTTCTCAGGCAAGGGTTATGAACCTCCTCAAGAAGCAATAGTAAATTACCAGATGCTATGCTTCCATATATGTATAAATCATTGCTTAACACACAAATAAATGAAGAAATTTATGACACTAGATGAGGAAACTATGGAGTTAACCATATATTTCTTTTTATGAGATTGAAGAGGAAAAAAGGAATATTATGGAAGGAACTAAAGGAACTAAAGATGTGGCTAAGCATTAAAAGCTATAAGGTACAAGGAATCAAAATAATTTTCCAGTCATGTTTAGATTTATTATTTTAATAAATAAATCTAAATAATTTACTAAACTGATGAAAA
>JADMLD010001090.1:0-35513 GCA_017589585.1 Phylloscopus whistleri | reverse complement strand
CTCCAGAGCTTTCCCACCACTCCGACATTTTGCCTCTCATTTTAAAAGAACGCTGTGATTTGATATTTAATTATTGCCCAGCCTGGAAAGGAGGGAGCTGAGGAGGAGGGTTTGGGGCAGCCGCAGAGCCTGGAATTTCCTTGTTCCTCCGGAGCTCACCTGGGAGAAGCAGCAGAGCAGCGGCGGGGCTGAGCTGAGGGGCTCAGTACCTCCCCTCTTTGCTCTCTGTGTCACTTGTCCCCAGGAGCTCGGAGGAATCTGCAGCTCTCCCCCCCAGCAGCTCCGAACCCCAGCCCGGCTCAGCGAGGCGCAGCGGGAGCGTCGGGATTAATCCGAGCGGGAATGCTGCGAATTCCTGCCGGCTCGCTCTTTGCCGGGCACGGCTGGGGCTGGGGCACTGCCGGAGGAGAGCAGGGCTGGGAGCTCCCGGCATTCCAGGACTTGGACCCAATTCATTCCATGAATTGGCCCCAGCCGGTCGCTCCCTCTGCCAGGTTGGGCACAGGAGCAATCCAAGTTCAGTGCACCTCCCTCGTCCAGCTTTTGGGGTTTTTTGTGGGGTTTTTTTTTGAGTTATCGAATTCCCTGAGGCAAAATGAGAATGGAGATGTTTTGGAAGGTTGGCCTCAGCACCACAGAAAGCAGGGCTGGCAGAATTCACTGACAGCCCATTGTCTTGCCACTTGGGAGCTGTTCTTTTCTTAAGTTCATAAGAAGATTTTCATAGGGAATTCTCTTTTCTTTGAATTGTTTATTTACTCAGACTCTGGCACAGGGCCCAGGGAAGCTGTGGCTGCCCCTGGATCCCAAGGCCAGGCTGGACACTGGGGCTGGAGCAGCCTGGGACAGTGGGAGGTGTCCCTGCCAGGGCAGGGGTGGCACTGGATGGGATTTAAGGTCAATTCCAACACAAATCATTCCATGAGAACTGCCACTCATGCAGCAGGAAGTAAGAATTGCTCATGAATCAGATAGAAAAGTCACAGAAACAAATGCTCCTTCTTGTGCAATGAGATTTCCAATAAATTTGGCTTTTTTTTCTCCAGGTAGATTCACCATTGGTGACACTGAATGGTTCAGCACAGTGCCCACCACAGTTAGTTGATTAAATCTTAAACTCAGCACTAATCTTTAACCCAAATCTCTCATTTTTTAACACACTTGGTGTGTGCAAAAGGAACGGGAAAAGGGAAATTTATTTATTTACAAACATTTTAAAAGCTTATGAGACTCAGTTCTGAAGGCTTCATCTTCTGGGGCTTATCAATACCCCTCTCAGTCAAGAGGAAGAAGGCAAATGAATTTTTACAGTGGACATTCATCATCTTTAAAACAGAACTGTCACTAAGACAGACCCCTGCCAGGATAGGTCCATTAAATGTACTTAAGATTCATAAAACTTTCACAAGGAAAGAGATGTAATAAAGCCAAAGAGGTTAGACAAGGAGAGGTCAGAGCTCTCCTAGTCTATTTGCACCCTCAGCTGAGTTTCTGGGGTTGTTTTAACTTGCTGGTCCCTCCCTGAGTTTGAAAGGCTGTTCAGTTTTAATTAACCTGTTGCCTGCTCAAATTTGGAACAAGGTGGGAGGTTCAGGGTGAAGTTACAGAGATGAAGCAACCTGATCTAATAGATCCTTACTGGGAGAGGAACTGTTCCTCCTCCTCCTCCCTGCATTCCTGGAGCTTATCATGTGCTGGCTCTGCTTGGGCCCCTCCAGCTGAAAACCAAGCAGAAAATACAGTTTGTATCTGGCACAGCTGAGAGCTCCTTGCCAGACAGGGAATTTTATCAGCTCACCAAAAACTCTGATGAGTGCTACCCTTGGAATATCAGAGTGGAAGCAGAGCCCCAGCAGAGCCCACTGGAGCCCCAGGCAGAGCAGACTGCAGGGATTTCCAGACACCTCTGCTCCCAGAGCAAGGAATTCAGGACAGGCACAAATCCCTTCTGTGAGCTTTGCTGGACTGGGAAAGCTCCTGGTACAATTGGTATTCCCCAGTGGTGGTTCCCACCCAGAGCAAAGCCCAGCTGGTTTTGATTGCAGGAGGATTTCTTTGTGCCTCCTCCATCCCTCTGCCCTGAGGAAAGGGAGCTGAGCACACCGGGGCTGGGACATCCCTGTGCCCTCAGGCATCAACCAGCGCTGAACAGGGAAAATGCTCCCAGCTGCCACAACCTTTACAGAAAAGAGGAGGGAAAAAAGGCACAGAAAGTGTTGCCTGTTGAACAAAGCAGGGATTTCTGACTGAACCCCAAACAGCTCGTGCCAAGGGTGAGAGGGGCGATGGGACAGCCCTGACTGCAGCCTGCCTGAGCAGCCAAACCAACCTGCTCTGCATCTTTTCCACCATTCCTTATCAAAACACTGCCCTGATACAGGGAGGCTCTTACAAAACATCATCAAGCCTGCTGCTGCCAGGGAATGATTGCTGCTAGCATTTATTTTTCCACAATTATTTTCAGGGTTGTCCTTTCGAGGCAGACCAGATCAAGGAGTGGTGCGTGCAGTACCTCATCCCAGGATAAATCCAGGGAGGCTCTATGACTCAGGAATGACTCACTGCTCCTCCTCTGTTCCTTCCAGACTCTTGGGGGTGTGCTAATTTATTGTCAGTCTGTATCTGCAGTCAATTATTCCCCCCAGCTCAGCTCTCCTGTGCAGGAGGAATTCGGGCACGTTCTGCTCATTCCTCACCTCTCCTGAGAGGCAAACAGGTGAGCAGACAGTGGCACCTTCACTCTGGCATCCAGAGAAAAGGGGGAGGTGTTTTTCCTTCCTTGAATAACACGTCCAGGTTAAAGATTTGGAACTAGAGTGTTCCTACCAAACCCCCCAAATCCCAATTACTAAACCAAGATTGACCTTTCAGAGAGTTATTTCGAAAAACTTGGATAAAATAAGGTGGGTATGACTCAAACAACAGGAGGAGAGTGTCTGCATCACAGTTAAGGCTCACAAACTGCTTTCACTGTCAGAATCAAGCATTCAGAAAAAAAAAAAACCAACACAAAACAAGAATGATTAATCTTTTTCTCTTTAGCAAGACAGATTGAAGCATCCCAGTGGAGCTGCAGGGGAAGTGTTTAAACAATGCCTGCTTAGTCTCCAGCAAGTCCTCACTGGTAGGAATACAAGAAAAGAAAAAAATAACTAAAATATGAGATTTTTTACGTATGCATGTACAAGATAAATAAGCCCAGAGAATCACAGAAGCATGAAAAACACTGAGCAGCAAACAGGCCTTTTCAGCTCTTCCCAGCCAAATTTTGTGAGCCTGAGGACATGACAGATACAGCAGAAATGCATCAAAAATATTTTCCAGTGGCAATGCTTGATTTAAAAATCCCTTCCCTCATGTCATTCAGCTCGTCCCCATCTGACTTTTCCACCTCCCTCCTCCCAGGCTGTTTTGTGGGACATTTTTCAGTGGCAGCACTGGCTCAAGATGCAGCACCTGCACCCTTCCAACTGCTTCTTCCCAGCCTTGTGTTATCCTGGCACGAGGGGCTGTGTGGTAAATGCTTGTTCTGCACAGACTGGGGCTGCAGTGGCCCTGAACTGGCCTTGCAAATCAAAGAGACATTGAAAACAAAGGTGCAGAATGGCAAAACAGCAATGAAATATCATTTTGGAGTTACAAAGTTTAAAATGTAAACGAATCCCCACATCCTAAAATCATGGAATTACAGAATCCTGGAATGGTTTGGGCTGGAAGGGTCTTCAATGATCTTGTCCCAGCCCTCTGCCAAGCACTTCTCATTAAATGTTCTAATCAGCCAAACCTTCTGAGGCAGTAACAAGCTCTCAGAAACCCCATGATGCTGCAACTTGACGTAATTATATATTCAAATAATTTTATTAAGCACAGTGTGGGAAGCTTGGCTGTTTTTCAAATATCTGCATCCGAAAGAAGTCCCTACACACACAAAAATAGCAGTTGCAGACAGGCTCCAGATCAGAGTGTTGTTCACAACACCAGACTTGTGATCAATAGCTGGGAGAGTGCTGCCAGAAATAGTCCTGCCCTGGGAAACGCTTCCTGCTGCCTCAGAACAGGTTGTGCTCCTGTCCTTCTGCAGTTTCTCCTGGATTTTATCTCCAAGTACACAGAGAAGAAGCAAAGCTGCCTGACTGGTGTAGCTGTGCTGTGAATCGGGCCAGAAGCACCAAAATCACCAACAGCCAGCACCCCCTGTGTGTTTTCAGCAGGGATGGATCCCTCATCCCGTCCCCCACCCCCCCTGCACGAGAATTCACACAGCCTCTTGATGAACCGGATGGGAAATCGATCCAGCTGGAGAAGCAAAACCCCACATCCCCATTCCAACACAAAAAAGGCTCTCCCAGCCAGATTGCTGCTCAGTCTGTGCTGTGTGCAGACAGGACAAAGTGCTGAGTTCTGCCTGAAGCAACCCAGCCTCGGAATGCGAGACAGTCTGAGGCTCCACCTGGAAACAATTTCCCCCCCCCCCCCGTCCCTTTTCCCTCTCTCCTTCCCTGCAGCGTGCCTTGGTTCCCCCGTGCAGCACCACAAACAGCTTCACAAGCACGGAGCAGGGACCACTCCTGTGCCCAGGGCTGGGGAGAGCTGGGGCTGCTGCCAAGGAAAAGCCTTTGCAACTGGGGCCAACTAATCAGGTAAATGCTTCCAGTCTGCCCAGGCCAAGCCATGGCCTTTGCTATTCTCCAAATATTTATGTCTTTGTGAACACACATAAACATTTCATCGAGGTCTCTTATTCCCAGCATTTCATGTGAAGTTGTTGTTTCCATGCTCCTGAACCCCCTTCAATATGACTAATTCACACTGGGGGAGTTCCTGACTTGCCTCACCAGAGTCACGGAGCCCCAGAACCCAATCCAGAGATCCAAATCCCCAGAACCCAATCCCCAGAGCCACATCCAGGCAGGGGAGGGATGGGAAGTAGTGACAGAAAAACTTCTGCACTGTTATGTGTTCCCTACCTGCAGCTGAAGTTCCTTATTCCTCTTCTGCCTTCCCTTTTTCCCCCTTCCTCCATCAAAAAGTGTTTGCCTCTGAACTTTCCAAAAGGCACAAAAACACAGGAGCAGTTGGGGAAGTTCATGTAAATCAGCTGGTGAATGTAAATTTAGTCATTCACTTAATGTAAATTCAGCTGGTAAATGGCACTTTGCTGTTTCCTCTACTGTTTACTAAGAATTTACACACTTAGTAAATCTCATCTTAAAATCCTGAGCTCCCCACTGATCTACACCAGCAAACACATAAGAATCTTCCCAGTTAGGATGAGTAATTGAGGAGCTGAATTATTCAGCATTGTGTGGTCTGTGGCAGCCTGGAGATAAAATTCCCAAGTCTCTGTTACTTCATTTACTTTCTGCAAAAAGCCTTCCCTTGGTAATTTTAGAGCTCAGAGCATGGCAGCACATAGCAAGTTCCAGCTAAATAGCACACTCCCCAAAAGTTTGCTGTTTCCTTCATGTTCATGAATATTTCAGGAGCTCTGCTGAGAGGTTTCGGTGCATTCCAGGACAATGATTCCAGGTTTCTCTTCTGCCTGGAGAGGAAAATATGAAAATATAATCCTTGATATGAGATGGGCACGATTTTTGGCTGTTGTGAGAGCAGAGTTCTCCCTAGGAATTCATTCATTCCCTTAAACCATGAGCAGTGCTGGAGTTAAGAAATAGAGTTTGCTTTTCTCACCCTTTCAGCTCTCTGTTTTCCATTGCTTGAACTGGTAAAAACACTTGGATAAAAATCTGAAATAACAGCAACACGCAAGATCAGCAAATCAGTCTTCTCCAGCTGAAATTTGATTTCTTGTAAAAAAACTGCAGTGAATTGCATCAGCATGTGGTATAATTTGGGAAATATTCACTTAATTGTGGTACAAGTTAATTTAAGTGTTTTAATGTATTGTTTCACTTATCTTCTTTTGCTTATATTGGTGCATTTTTAATACTCCATAAGGCTCCTTAAAAATAATAGTAAGTTTAACAAATAGATTTGCAGGTCTGTGTTCTGAGAAAGCTGAATGGGCACTTAAATAACATAAAAAAACCATCTCAGGGTTTACAACATGTGCTTACCCTGAGTGCTTTGCCTTTAAAGAAATGCTGACAGCAAACCAAGGAAATTATTCCCATTTCAAAAACCCAGAATGCCAGAGAAGCCAATAATAAAAACTATCTGGGTCATTTCCCTCTGCAGTCAGAGCAGAGAGCTGGCAGAACCTGAGCTCTGGTGAATCCCCCCGAGGCAGTGCGACCTTACAGCTGCTCTGGGTGGGTTTGCACCAAACCCACGGGGTTTTCAGGTGGGAAAAGACCCCTAAACAGGGAGCTGGGAGTTGAGTGCAGTGGGATCAGCGAGGCTGAGGGCTCAGACTGCTGGGTAAGAACGGGAATCCCTGTCTGGAGGCTGGAGGGCACAGATGATTCCCCCTTAACTGTCCCTCTGCCTCATTAACTGCTTCAGTCCGGGTGAAAGGAGGATGGCAGGATCCTCAAAGGCAGAGTCCTTGCAGCACTCAGAGTTTGTGTCCCAGCTCAGTGAAATGCTGCTGGAACAGTCACAGGGACAGCAATTTACTGCTCAGTTCCAAGGCACTTCCCTGCCCAGGAACTCCTGGTTACAGGTGGATTGCTCTGTGCCAGCTGCACTCTGCTGCCAGGGATCCCCCCTGGAGGTTTGGGATGTGCCTGTGCCTCCTGGCCACTCTGAAATCTGTGAATTCAGTGGCTGTGCTGGCTGAGGGACGGGGACAGGAGGAACAGGAGGTTCCCTGGCTGGGATGTGTCTCCAGGGATGGAAAGCTCCAAGGAACACAGCTCAGTAACTGCTTCAGCCACCCCACCTTAAATCAGCTGCTCTGGGAGTACAAGACCACACTTGGGCTCAGATGGAAAATGTCTAATAAAGAAAACCTTTTTTCTTTCTAATTTTTTTTCCCATTTAATGCACACACTTTTATTTAAGTGGACAAAACCCCTGACTTGCTAATTTTAATTGAGTCCCCAGTCTGTGGGGCAGCTTGCCTTGATTACATTGTACTAAATTACTCATCCTGGACAGATCCTTCTCTTTATTTTCTCCTCCAAGAGCCAAAATATGATATTGCTTGGCAAGAGGAGTGTGCATCTAAAATGTCAAATTACAGCTCATAACTATTACGGGATAGTTTTGGCCATAGCCCTTTGTGACTGCTCCAAAATGGATTTCTCTTTCTAGGAGATCCTAAAACCTAATCCATGCTTCATGTTTGGGTTTAGGTGGCATTTTGGCCATGTATTGCTTGGGTTGAACTTGAAATTTCTAATTTCTCCAGATTTCCAAAATTTCAGATTGCATGAACCAATAACTCTGTGTGTACACACAGTGCAGATATTGAGAACTGCAGATCATTTCTTACCAAATCCAAAATAGCCACCTACAAAATGCACATTTTTTAACATAATAGAAGAATAAAATGAGGTTCAAATTGGTCAACTTTTCATCTGAAGACAGCGCAGGAACTTGATTAAATCTCTGCCATTAATTAACTGATATCAGCACTCACTAAAATTTAATGACAATCTGTTTCTTGGTGTTATAATTCTAAACCAGGTGCCACCAAGTACAAACACTCAGGCCCCTGGAGTTCACTTTTCATGGGAATATGAATAAATGGCTTTGTTTTAATTTTTTTTTTTTAGTCTAGCATCTGCTAGTTTGGTGCTAAATTTGCAATAGATTTAGTATAATAAATTTAGTTCAGGGCTAAATTTGCAATAGATTGGATTCAAGGCAATGTAAAGGCTTAACAGAGAAATGAAATTCAGTCTTTGCATTCTGAATATGGATAGGAGTGATGGAACCATGAAGATTTTGCTATAAATGTTAGTGCAATTCAGCTTTTACTTTTGCTAGCCTTGCTGTGCTCAGACAGGATGCTGGACATCATTTTGGATATAAAAACGCCCGTATCTGTCAGCAGTACAAGTTTCATTGCTTGCTTTTGAGGAGATCACACTCCAGGGAAAGGCAGATTCCAGCCTGGGGGAACGCCTGAAGCCATCCTGAAATTCCATGTTCCTGCCTGTGGGGCCTGCTGGGAGACCCTTGGCTTTTTGTAACTGGATTTTGTGGAGGTGAGAGGGACTGATGGCTGGAGGGGGGCGTGTTAGGAGTGGTTTTGATGAGACAAAACTTAGGGGCCTCCAGATGATTGCTCAATCAAACTGAAGGATTCAAGCAGAGCTGCTCCTACTGCCAGATGATCATTATGTTATGGAAGAGGTTTGGATAAAGAACTCGGGAATTCAGTGATAGAGCAGTGATGAATCCTCCCCAGACTTGTCAGATATCCCATCGCAGGAACTCTGCCTGTTTGCTGCTGATTGAAAAAGACATCTTGGCAGACCCAAACCAAAGCCCTCCACAGCTTTGGAGGGTTTGAGCCTTTTAACCACATGGTAATTATAAAGGCTATAAATAACACTGCAAAATCCAGTTCAAACAGCCCTCAATAAATTATTTTAATGTGCTGTTATTGGCCCCCTCCTTCAGGATATCACAAGTCTGCACTGTCAGTCTGACAGGCTGAAATGTGCTCTGTCAAATCAACAGCTCAGCTCTGTCTCACACACTGAGGGAAGCCTTGATTCCCTGTTAGATGTGGCATTTGGGGACATGGGGCAGTCCTGGGGGAACAGCTGGACTCGATGGTCTTGGAGATTTTCCAGCCTAAACCATCCTGTAATTCCATGGAAGCTTCACCCATGGTGAGGAAAGCTTTGTCACCTGAAAGGATGAGTTAAGAGCCACCAGGAGAGTTGTCTGGGACTCTTCTCTCCATGTTTGTCAGATGGAAATGACTCCAGGAATCCATGAATTGTGGTTTTCCTTGCCCAGTCCCTTGCTGAGGGAGCCCAGGACAGCTGAGTGCAGACAGTGGCTCTGAAGGACCTAAGCTGGGCAGTGTCACCCTCCCAGTGCTGCTCTGGTGGGCACAGCTTGGACTCAGAGGTCTTGGAGGTATTTTCCAGCCTGAATTAATCTGTGATTCTGTGAAATATTAAGTCTAGCTCTGAGTTCCCACGTGTAGGAACAGTGGCAAAATTCAGCTTTCCTGCCTCCTAATCAGTGATGAATGTTTGCCTTGGAAATCTCTCCAAGTATTTACACTCTGCAGCAGGGCTGCTTCAGCTGGAACACTGCAGACCTGTGGAGTTTCTTCCTACTCCCAGCTGCTGTGGTCATGACCAAGTGTAAATCTCTGTCTGCTCACCAACCCTCCACACTTGTTTTGATGTGTGCCACATTTGAGTATCTTTCCAAACCATGGAAAAGGTTTTTCTAAAAAACAGAAATTGTCCCCCACTATCTCTGTGCTGGAAACGACATAAAACACACTTTTCCTGTTCAGTGACAAAATGTTCCATGTTATCACTGTTTGCAGGAAAACAGAATAAGAATTTAACTTTTAGAGCAGTCCATACTGACAAGTAAGCAGGGCTTTTGAACACTTTTAATTATCTTTAAACTGCACTTTGAAACATCTTGGTAATGTTCTAGGTGTACCCCAAAACAAACAAGAACCTACATCAAGTAACACCAATGCCCACCCAGAAAACAGAGCTCACAGCCTCAAAATTTGGGAGTGTGTGGAAACCCTGCTGAGCCCTTACTGCACCTTGAGGCAGCAAAATCCTTTTGAAAATCTGGGCTTTAGGCCCAACCCTGCCAAGAGTTCTCTGTGGAAAGCTCCTCCTCCTGCCTGGGGCTGACCCTGGCACAGCTCTTGTAAAGGCTCAGCTTTCCAAACAGCCTAAAGCAGTCAGGAAAAAAATCATGTCAGAAGTGGCAAATAGAGGAGATCCCAGGTGATTGATTCAGATCCTTTCAGAGACAGGAATTCTGATTTGTGAACAGCTGGAAAGCACTGCTGGCTCCTCCCTGGTGCCAGTCTGTGTGTGGTCACTCTGGAATGTGCTCCATACGCCCTTTGGACACGTGTCAAAAGTCACATGTCATTAATTTCCCCAAACTTTGCAGTATTAAAGGTGTAGGAAGGTTGTAGAAATGGAAAGTGCCTTATAAATGTGAAGAACTGTTTCCTGTGGTTTAGTTATTTTACTTTTTTCAATCCAGATTTTTTTTTCCTGATGTCACGATTTGAGCACCACCTCTGAGATTTTTGTCCCAGAAAAAAATGGCTTGGAACAAAAGGGACATTTAACAGAAGATTGCACTGTGTAACTTTTGTGGGGTCATTAAAGACAGATTGGATTTAGTGGCACTCATGGCTCCAAAGATCCTGGGATCTCCTCTGGATCCCTGGAAGTGTCCAAGGCCAGGCTGGACAGGGCTGGAGCACCCTGGGATAGTGGGAGGTGTCCCTGCCCATGGCAGGGGTGGCACTGGATGGAATTTAAGGCCCCTTCCACCCCAAACCATTCCAGGATTCTGTTTGGTCACAGAGATTCTGCATTTGGATAATCAGGACCTCAAAGAGTGGCTGGGACTTGTCAGACTCTCCTTGTCAGCAGTGCTTACAGACTGTGAGGGAACAACCACAATTCCAAGGCTTGTTCCATTCCCAACAGAGAAAAGGGCAAAAATCATCACTCAGAATCAACACTGTGTCAGACAGACATCCAAAAAATTATGATTAGATATTTCAAAAGAAGCCTTTTAATAGCAATTGTTCTATGTGGTATTTCTCCTTTTTTTTAAATTTCAGTATAAAGTATTTGGTATTTGAAGACTTTAATTGTGTTGGCAAAAAGCCACTAAGAGGCTTTGATTTTTGGAAACAAATCCATGTGACTGATCCGAGTGGGATCATAATGGCTACAAGGACCCGTCCATTAGGAGCTATTTTTAACAAAGAAGTCAGAACTGCAATGTGAAAGTAAAGCTCAGACTACACTACAAAAAGGTAAAACTTGCAATATTCTTAAAGATTGAACTGTCCTGCAGTTACAAAATAGGTGAAGTTATTCCTGGTGCCTATATCCCAGTTATATTACCCCAAGTTCCATTATTCTGTAACATCTGCCAACAAAACCCCGAGTACAGACAGTGCTCCTACACCAAAGGGTCAATGAGTCATTCCCAACTTTCTTTCCTGTTACTTTTTGCTTTAGTTCATTATTGGTTTGTGCTTCTACATCTTTGGCCTGTCTTTCATTTTGTTCCTGTCTGTATTTTTGTTATCAGTTGTTTCCTTTCACAGCTTATTTGTCTTCAAGTGTTTTTGGCAACGCCCTGTCTAGTTTCAATCCTACAGGATGAGGTTCTGCATTCCATCATTCCAACAGGCAGCAGGGCATGGATCCTTGAGGTATCCACTAAATAAAAACCAGAGAGAGAATCCCAAACTGGTTTGGGTTGGAAAGGACCTTAAAGCTCTTCTCATTCCATCCCCTGCCATGGACAGGGACACCTCCCACTGTCCCAGGCTGCTCCAACCTGGCCTTGGACACTGCCAGGGACACTGCCCACAGCTTCTCTGGGCACCCTGTGCCAGGGCCTGCTCACCCTCAGTTAAAATCTGCCCAATATCTGATCTACATCTCTTCCCCTTCAGTTTAAACCCATTCCCCCTTGTCCTGCTGCTAAAAGGTGATGCTGGGGGTGATGAGCTCGTTCTGGGCCATGCAAAGGACTCTGTGAGCACACAGAGCTCAGAGCAGGAGGCCAGAGGCTTCCAGAGGGTGGGGTGGGCACACAGCATCCTCCTCGGGGAAACGGGGAGAGAGAGAGGGGAGGGGAACTGGGAAAACTGCTCAGTGTGAGCACCTGGGGCGAATCAAAGTAGTGCTAGGCAAGGGACAAAGCACTGCCCAGAGCCACGGGGATGGGAGAGCAGTGGGGAAAATGTGATGGTGAGCTCAGGTTGGAGAAGAGAAGGCTCTGGGGAGAGCTCAGAGCCCCTGGCAGGGCCTAAAGGGGCTCCAGGAGAGCTGGAGAGGGACTGGGGACAAGGGACGGAGGGACAGGACACAGGGAATGGCTCCCACTGCCAGAGGGCAGGGCTGGATGGGAGACTGGGAAGAAATTCCTCCCTGGGAGATTGGGCAGGAATCGTTCCCTGGGAGGTTGGGGAAAGTGCTCAGAGAGTCCGTGGCTGCCCCTGGATCCCTGGCAGCACCCAAGGCCAGCTTGGAGACGGCGGAAGGTGCCCCTGGCGCGGCCGGGGCGGGCCGGGCTGATCCCCGGGGCGGTGCCGGGCTGATCCCCGGGCCGGTGCCGGGCTGATCCCCGGGCCGGTGCCGGGCTGACCCCCGGGCCGGTGCCGGGCTGACCCCCGGGCCGATGCCGGGCTGACCCCCGGGCCGGTGCCGGGCTGACCCCCGGGGCGGGCCGGGCTGATCCCCGGGCCGGTGCCGGGCTGATCCCCGGGCCGATGCCGGGCTGATCCCCGGGCCGGTGCCGGGCTGATCCCCGGGCCGGGCCGGGCTGACCCCCGGGCTGGTGCCGGGCTGATCCCCGGGCCGGTGCCGGGCTGATCCCCGGGCCGGGCCGGGCTGACCCCCGGGCCGATGCCGGGCTGACCCCCGGGGCGGGCCGGGCTGACCCCCGGGGCGGGCCGGGCTGATCCCCGGGCCGGTGCCGGGCTGATCCCCGGGCCGGTGCCGGGCTGATCCCCGGGGCGGGCCGGGCTGATCCCCGGGCTGGTGCCGGGCTGACCCCCGGGCCGGTGCCGGGCTGACCCCCGGGCCGGTGCCGGGCTGACCCCCGGGCTGGTGCCGGGCTGACCCCCGGGGCGGGCCGGGCTGATCCCCGGGCTGGTGCCGGGTTGATCCCCGTGCCGGTGCCGGGCTGATCCCCGTGCCGGTGCCGGGCTGACCCCCGGGCCGGTGCCGGGCTGACCCCCGGGCCGGTGCCGGGCTGATCCCCGGGCCGGTGCCGGGCTGATCCCCGGGCCGATGCCGGGCTGATCCCCGGGCCGGTGCCGGGCTGACCCCCGGGGCGGGCCGGGCTGACCCCCGGGGTGGGCCGGGCTGCGGTGAGCGGCACGGCGGTGCCAATCCCGTTGCCAATCCCGTTGCCAATCCCGCTGCCGTTCCCTCTCCCGACCCCCCCGGCGCTCCCATCCCCACCGCCGGCGCTGTGGCGGCCCGGGCGGGGCGCGGCGAGGGAGGGGCGGCGGTCACGTGTGGCCGCCCGGTTAAAGCGGCCGCGGGCGGCGGGAGCGGCACAATCACGGCTGGGGCGGCGAGCGGGGCCGGCCCGCCCGCCCGCTGCCCGCGGCCCCCGCTCCGTCCGTCCGCCCGCCCGCCCGCAGCGCCCCGGCCCGCACAGCCCCGCCAGCATGGCCGGGGCCATCATCGAGAACATGAGCACCCGCAAGCTCTGCATCGTCGGGGGCATCCTGCTCGTGTTCCAAGTCATCGCCTTCCTGGTGGGAGGGCTCATCGGTGAGTGCCGGGGGCCGCTGCCTTCCTCCTCCTCCTCCTCCTCCTCCTCCTGCCGCCGCTGCCCGCTTGTTTAGTGCTGGTTACAGTATCGCTGACTCGCTCCCATGATCTCATTATCCGCTTTTGTAGCCCAGCGATCCCGGCTCCGGGCCCTTTGTGCCCGTCCCGCGGCTGCTGCGGGGGGAGCCGGCCAAGGAAAAGTTTTTGTGTTGCTTCCTCTTTTTTTTTTTTTTTTTTTTTTTTTTTTGGCCTGGTTTCAGCCTGGACTTAAAGAAAGAGGGAAGTGGGAAAGCTTCAGTATGGCGACGGAACGCGCAGGGAGCCTCGCGTTTCAAAGTTGGCTTCGAAAATAATAATAATTTATTTTTTTAAAAGGATCTTTTTCCTCCCTTCTTGGCGCTGCACCTCTCCGTGCCTCGGCCTCCGAATCGGCCGCGGGAGGAAACCTCCCCTCTTGCCAGAATGAGAACAAAAAAAATGTTAATAAAAAATCTAGGGGAGAAAGAAGAAAAAAAGAAAAAAAAAAGAGAGAGAAAAAGGGGAATGACTGGTGGGAGGGGGCGTCCCGGCTCTGGGGTTTTTGGGACTCGCGCTTTGTCCGGGCTCCTTTCTGCGGGAGACCCCCCACTCCCTCCCGGTCCCGTTCCAGGAGGGGTCCCCTCTCCTCCTCCCATCTCCCGACCCCTCAGGACGGGTCCCCTCCCTTCCACCTCCCCATCCTCTCCCTCCCTTCCACCTCCCGCTCCTGCTCCAGCAGGGACCCCCCATTCCCGATCCTCTTCAGGAGAAGCTCCAACCCCCCTGGGCTCGGCCTGGGTTCGTTCCTGCCCGTGGAAAACCCTCGTGGCAGCCCAGGGAGGGATTTAATCCCTGCCCCGGACTCCCCTCGGCTCTGGGGCCCCCCGGCTCCGCACCGGGCACTTTAAAGCTCCGATTGTGGTGACTTATCCCAAAGGCAGGGAGATGGGAACCGGGACACAGCCCTGCGAGGGGAGCCTTCCCTGGGGGATGGAAGGAGGAAGATGGAGGAGAGCGAGTTTGGGGCAGTCCTGGGATTTTTTTTTTTTTTTTTTTTTTTTTTTTTACTAGAAAGCAGCTGAGTTCTGCGCCGGCTCCTTGGAACGATGGGCGCATGGATCTGGCTGCTTTGGCCATTTCCAGGCTGGGAATGTTGCCTTTCTGTCCGGGAAGGAGTGTCCAGCCCTGCGGGGCATCCCCCGGGGTCCAGCCCTTCCTCCCGGGCAGATCCCTGCGGAGCTCTGGGGGTTTTCGGGAACAATCGGGGTCAAATTCGCTCTGAAACTCTGTTGCACTTCGTGGGGAGAATAAAGTCGGGCTGTTCTCTCTGTTTGAGAGGGATTGAGGGAAGAGCTCCAGCCCTTCCTCAGGAAGCAGCCTCTGTGCTCCTGGTGCCCATCAGCGCTTTGCCTTCGTGGCCTTGAATTACCAGCCTCTAACAAACAGAAAATTCCACTAAAAGTAATTCTGGAAAACTTCAGTTTCCCTCATTCTCTTACTCTCTCACCTCCATCACAGGGGAGTCACTGGCACATATTGACTAAAACTCATTTTTCCTGCTCTTGCAGGCCTGAGCCCACACAGAGTTTATCAGGATTAGCTTTTTTCCTTCCTTTCTTTTTTTTTTTTTTTTTTTTTTTTTTTCTCTTTAAGAGCTGGTTCAAGAGCAGGTTACTGAACCCGCCACTGATTCCGGAGATAAAATGTCCTGGCCTGTGCTGTGCAGAGAAGCCAAGCTTCATCTTAAAAGGGTTTTTCTAGCAGTTCCTTGCTGCTAAATTGAATTAGTTGTTTGTTCCAAAGGCTGAAGTGGCTCAGAAAGCCCTGCTTGTGCTGGCATCTGGGGACAGATGTGACAAACAGAGGTTTATGGTTGGCTTTACAGGGAAAAGACAAATGTTTCTGCTCAGATTTGAAGAGATTCAGAGATGAAAGAGTTTAAATTATGTTAGTTCAGTTTTCCAGCTGGTTTATTGGCTGCTGGGCACACACTTCAGGCCCTCCCCTCCTGGATGGGTCTCCCAGGTGGGGCTGGAAAGCTGCAGGGACAGGTTGGGTGGGCTGGGGCCAGCAGGGACAGGGAGCTGGGGCTCAGTTCAATGCCCTGCACAGGCTCAGTCACTGCATCCTGCTGGAGTCAATGCATCTTCTGTCTGTGGTCATCTTCTGTCTGTGTTCATGTTCTCGGGGCTGCTGCCCCAGAAGTTCTTTAATTCCTGGAAATCCCCACGCTGATCTTCCCTCAGATCAAACTGCTCTAATCAATCATCCAAACTGTCTTTTCCTCTGCAGCATTTACCCCTTCTGATGCATTTAAGGAGTTCAGAGGCTCCTCCCCGAGGCAGCAGCTCCCAGCCAGCCCTCCTGGGAGCTGGAAATCCAGGGATGTTTGGTGCTGGTGAAGCACCGAGTTCCACGTGTAACCCAGGTGTGGTCCCCAACATCTGGCAGGGTGACACATGGTCTGGGAGGCTGAGCAGCTCTTCCCAGGAACCTGCCTTGTTTGGGGCTCCCCGTACCCCTGGAAACTCTGATCCAGGGGCTTGGGGCTGACCCCTTTAGTGATCCCCAAGCATGTGGTGTTCCCTACAGGGAGACTCCTCGTGGTGGCCGGCGTTCCCAAGGGATCAGAGCCCTGCCAGGAGAGCTCCCAGGGGTGGCACCAGGTGGGCTGGGAGCAGAGGTGGCACTGACACAGTGGTGGCCCTGCTCTGGTTTGATCCAGCACACCCAAGAGACACCAAAATCCGGTTATTTTGGTGTGCCCAGGTCTAGACAACCCAAAATACGTCCGCGAGTGGGACAGGGCTGCAGGGCCGAGCCAGCCTTTCCCCTCGCAGGCACTTAGGTCATGTTTCAAAACAATGACTAAGTGCTCTATTTTAACAGAGCCCTCGTGCCAGTCCAAAATACCCAAATGCAGCACGTTGGTACCTGATACGAGCACCACCAAGCTGATTTTCCTCACATCAGGGGGTTTCTGCCACCGCTGCTTCCCAGCTCAGTTTGGGGAAGTCAGTGTGTGATGCCAGAGTTTTAATGTGACTTCCACGTTTCCAGCAGCTCTTTTATTTAGCAGCAGGAACCTTCTCAGCTCTCAGGTGGGATTTGCTCAGAGCTGTCTGGTGGCAAAGCCTGAGATGCACAGGGATGGGAGAAATTCCTGTGGCAACAATTCCCTGACAGGAGCGTGCAGCCAGGTGGGGGTCAGGCTCTGCTCCCAGGGAACAAGGGACTGGGTGAGGGGAAACGGCCTCAAGTTGTGCCAGGGGAGTTTTAGGTTGGATATTTGGGGAAATTTCTTTGTGGAAAAGGTTGTCCAGCTCTGCTGCAGGCTCTCCAGGGCAGTGGTGGAGTCCCCATGCCTGGAGGGAGCTTTGCAAAGCTCCAAAGGGAGCAAACACCCCAAAAGAGAATTTTCTTGGGCTGTTTCTTCGCTGTGCTATGGTAATGAACTGTTGGCTCCAGAAAGTGGGGCTGTCACTACTTGAAACCCCACAGAATTCCTGGTGTCTGCTCCCTTTGTTAAACATCTTGTTTAAAGGTCACGCTTCTGGGCTGTGTGTGATGTGTTCACTGGGGATGCAGCAGTGGGAGATAGAACAAGATCCACAAAATGAATCCTAATGCAGCCTTGTCTCCACTACCCCGCTGTAAATGATGGCACGTGTGGATTACAGGAGACTGGGATCCCCAGGAATGGTTTCTGTTATCGTTTGTGAGCAGTGAGGCTGATGATCATTCACAGCCACGCCGGCATTCCCGGGAGCCCCTGCCTGCTCTGCCTTCCCTGGATGCTGTCCCAGGATGACACCAGGCTTGTGGCAGCCTGGACAAGGCACGAGGACAAACCCTGCACCTCCAGTCCTGGGGCAGTGTTGGTCCCTCAGGACAAGGGAGACCCCGAGGGGCTGGAGCGTGTCCAGGGCAGGGAAGGGAGCTGGGAAGGGGCTGGAGCCCCAGGAGAGGCTGAGGGAGCTGGGAAGGGTCTGGAGCCCCAGGAGGGGCTGAGGGAGCTGGGGAAGGGGCTCAGCCTGGAGAAAAGGAGGCTCAGGGGGCCCTTGTGGCTCTGCACAGCTCCTGCCAGGAGGGGACAGCCAGGGGGATTTGGGCTCTGCTCCCAGGGCACAGGGACAGGAGGAGAGGGAACGGCCCCAGGCTGGGCCAGGGGAGGCTCAGGGTGGATATTTGGGACAATTCCTTCCTGGAAAGGTTGTCCTGCCCAGGGCAGGGGTGGAGTCCCCATCCCTGGAGGGATTTAAAATCCCTGTGGATGTGGCACTTGGGGACACGGGGCAGGGGTGGCCTTGGCAGTGCTGGGAACAGTTCAGTCCAGTGGCCTAAAAGGGCTTTTCCAACCTAAACAATTCCATGACTCCCACAGCTGGAGCAGCTGCAGCATCCACCTGGCTGTGCCTGTTGCTGGGAACTTTGACTGGGATGTTCCAGTGGAGGTCACCACAGCTGCTCCAGGCCAAAGCTGAGCTGGGACACACCAGTGTCCTCCTGACAGCTGCTGGGGGGGAAGCTGTGTGTGCAGAGTCTGACTGGATTTATGTGGCTTTGATGCCTCTTGGTTGTTTTAAATGTGAAGCTTTTGATTACAAATTACTTTTGTGGGAAGCTGTTGGTGTCCCTCTCTAATTGCCTTTTCATCCTGGATTTTTTTTTATATATAGAGTATTTTAAAAATGAAAAAAAACCACCCAGATCTCTGTGCAGCAACATCCCAACTTCGAAAACTTTTTGAAAGGGGATTTTCAATGACTTATTTTATGTGAGTTACTTCAAAGGTCCCTTTCCAACTCAAACTTCCACGATTCCAGGGATGCCTTGTCCCAAATCACAGATCCTTGGTTCAAACAAGCACAGGGAATGCAGGAGAACTCTCTGTGGTCCAGGCAAGCCCAGAGCAGGTCCACAGCCAGGGAAATGCTGCAAGCCCAGTGCCCACCCGTCCACTTTACAAATTTAACTGATTGGAAAAGTGGAGGGATTTATTTAGCACATGAGTCCCCTGGGCTGAGGGGATGGATTTAAGGAGGTGCAGGTTCACTGCTCCCTTCCCTGGCTTAGGCTGGAAAAAACAGAATTGTTGTGACTGGAGGAGCTCAAACTTCCTTGTGTGTCTGGCCCGGAGAGATAATGAGTCATGTGTGGCCATGGCTGAGCAGCTCTCCACAATCCCAGCTCATTATCTAAATGTCTGATTTGGCTCTTGAGCCCCGAGTTTCCAGGATTTCATTTTCTTTCCTGGGATTTCATTACCTTCCTCGGGCTGAGCTGATCTTTTTCACAGGGAAAGCGCTCAGCATTTCCAAGGTATGGCTAGGAAAGAGTGTTTCAGGCTGGGGACAAAGAACATTTTTGTGTGCCTGACTTTCCTTTCATCCCGGGCCTCTCCAGGAGCTGGTGCTGCTCCGTGGCCATGAATGCCAATGGATCCTCTGTACAGACACATTCCTGCAGTGCTGCAGCCTTGGCAGAGGCGCTGGGAGCCCAGGAGAAAGCAGACACCAAAGGTCATGTCTGTTTAGTGTAGGTCTGCTCAATTCTTCTTTTCAAGAGCTGTAACTGTAGCTGAATGGGCAAAAGTGCCAGAAATGGAGAGTTCCCAGGCAGGAATGTCAGTGCTGGGAATCCTCGGAGGCGCTGGGTTTTTCTCTTTTCACAGCTGCAGCACTTCCAACCCCAAACCTGCCAGAGCCCAGGTGACAAGTTCAGTCCTCCTGCTGCTGCCTGGATCTGTTGCTTTAAATGCGACCTGAGCACTCCCCAAGCGCTGCTCCTGCTGCCTCCCTGCCCTTTGTGAGGGAAAACCCCTCCACAGGAAGCCTTTTCCTTGCTAAAGAACATTCCCGGCCTTTGAAGTCGGGCTATAACTCCCTGAGAGCCTGGGAAAGCCTTTGAAGGGCTCAAGGTGTCCAGTGACCGGCCCATTCAGATGGAGATGAAATTCCTCACATATCTGAGCACGGGCAGTTTCCAAGGTGTCTTATCTCGGGGCGTGGCAGGCTCAGGAGAAAAGCTGCTGGATAACAAGAGCTCTTCCTGCTCCCTCGGATCTGTTTGCAGGGATTTCATACCTTGGCTGGGCGTTGCAGGAAATGCATCTCATCCCACTGGAAAACTGACAGGCTCTCTGTGGCAATTAGTAAATCAGTCTTGCCCTCTTTTTTTCTTTTTTTTTCTTTTAAATAAAATATTTTTGGATATCCATTTCTGCACTTAGGGAGCTCTACTCATGCTCACCTCATTTGTATTCGTCGCTGCTGTTGAATATGGATGTGAATTCTGGAGATCATGCCTTCGGTTCTCCCAGCAAGTTGTGCCTCATAAGATTTCCCTGCTTTGTGTCTTGCCTGGGGCTGAGGGAATAATTCCTTATCTCTGTTCCCCAGGAGCCCTTTGGCTGCTTATCAAGGAGCTGGGAATCCCCTGCTCCCTCACTTCTAAGGGCTCTGGGCACTGCTGCTCCTGCAGCTCCTGGGGAACTGATTTATTTTGTGTTTGTGCTGCTCTCAAGAGGCTTTGCTGGTAGCAAAGCTGCAAAAGTAGCACTGGAGAACAAACCTTGAGGAAAAACACAACCCCTGGGACGTGAGAGTGCCCAGCAACGTGTGGCTGGATTGTGGAGTCACAGAATCCCAGGATGGTTTGGGTTGGGAAGGACCTTAAATCCCATTTCACCCTACCCCTGACACCTCCCACTGCCCCTGTCCCAGGGATCCAGGGGCAGCCACAAAGTTTCTGTTCTGATCCAGCAAACTTGGGTTTGCTGGTTGGGGCAGGTTCATTTTTATGGTCTGAAAAAAAAATTAGAAATCTGTAGTACTGAAAAAGATGTCTTGGAAACAGCAGAAATATGGGTGTTCAGCTGCAACAGGGTATCTGGAAACTCCCACTGTAAATCAGGATGGAATTGGTGCCCCGGGGCTTTAAAGGATTTTGGTCTGGATAAAGCTTGAAGTCAAATATAAGAATGAAAAACCTTTCCCAAGGGGAGTGGGCTTCCAGCAGGCACTGGGGTTATTTAAATATATTTAAATATTTAAATATATAATTATTCTGCATATAAAACCTGCTTCAATATCCCAAAAACCTTTGTGACGTAAGAACTATCAAAAGAAATAATTAAAAGCCTCTGTCTCACTCCCATTTATTAAACTGGAGAGAGGGAGGCAGAAAAGAAAAATTCACGCTGTAATAAATACATATTTATAATCCTGAGTGTATCTCTGGTGTTCCCCAGGTTCTGGCTGTTCCAGCTGGAAAAGCTGGGTCTGTCCGTGATAAATTAGCTTGTTTATTCCTACCCTGCAGTCGCTTAGGGTAATGAAGCAGAAGCCCTTTGTGTGTGCTCGCTGGGAAGTGCTGGCTGGCTCCGAAGGGGGTAATTGAGTAGAAAAGCAGAATGCTCCCGGTGCCGGGAGAAGTTAAATCCCCCCGAGGTCAGGGGGATTCAGCCTTTAATCAATGTGGACACAATGCAATTGAGAGTTTCCAAAGGGCTTGTTTATGGTGCCGGAGCAAGGGTCGGTGGTTAATGGGAGTGCTGGAGGTGCTGGGATGAGAAGGTGCACGGTGTGATTCCCAAGGTGAGGGAGCTGAGAGGGGAGGGAAACCCTGGAACTTGAGTGCAGGAGGAAGGAGGTGTTCGAGGCTTCATCATGAGAGATTTTTGAAGAGCTGATTAATTTATTGAAATGAAAACACTGAGTGATGAGGGCTCTCACCCAAACCTAGGTGTACGTAATATCCCCCCTAAAAATGCTAAAAAACTGGGCTCACTTGCCTCAGTAATTTTTTTTTTACCTAAAGATTTAAGTCTAAAACCAGAGAAGCAATGTGGTTGGTTTTTTTTTTTTTTTTTTCTGTTTTGTTTTGGTGGGTTTTTTTGTTGTTGTTTTGTTTTGGTTTTGTTTTGGTTTTTTTTCATTTGAGCTCCTGAGGGAAGCCCCTTGGACCTCATTTTCTGCTGTCCTGGTGGGATCAGGCCCTGAGCACCCTGCCCTGAGCTCCTGAATGGAAAGGATGAAATTCTGTGCAGGAGTTGTTTCAGTCAGTGAGACACGGCTGAGGTGGCCCTGGCAGTCCATGGGAAGCTCTCCCTGGGTGTGGTGGCCACCCTGGTGAAGGTGTCCAGCTTCCCAAGTGTTTGCTGGCTAAAACCACCACAGGGAGCAGCAGGATCTGCTGTGCCCCTGTGATTTGGGAGAGACTTGGCATTTCTGCAGTGAGCTGGGCACCTTTGGAGGCCCAGCTGGAGGAGATGCAGAGGCAGAAATTTAGATTAGATACTGGGTAGGAATTGTTCCCTGGCAGGGTGGGCAGGGTGGCACAGGGTGCCCAGAGCAGCTGGGGCTGCCCCTGGATCCCTGGCAGTGCCCAAGGCCAGGCTGGACAGTGGGGCTGGGAGCAGCCTGGGACAGTGGGAGGTGTCCCTGCCCACAGCAGGGGATGGAATGAGACAAATTTTAAGGTCTTTTCTCAGTCTGTGATGCTGTGGCAGTGCTGGCAGCTCCAGCACCTCCTGCCCATGGCTTTTGGCACTTGGCACTGCTGGTGTCCAAGCCCCTGGCACAAGGAGTCTCTGCCCCATGGCTGCTGCCAGCCCCTGGGGCCAGGACTCCCTCCTGGGGGCTCCTGGCTGAGCTGGCTCCCAGAGAGCTGCACTCCCCTGGCTCCTGCCCAGCCTTCCTCTGGAAGTTCTGCTCCTCTCTTACTCCCAGTGGTACCTGCACTCCTGCAGTTCTCCTGGCAGCCTGGAGCACGAGGCTGATCACCGTGTTGTGCACTCAGAGCTGCTCAATTATTGACAGGCTGACAGAGATCCTGGCATCTGTGGAGCTGCTGCATCCCCCGGGCTGGGGCAGAGGGGCTGGGGGCAGCAGGGCTGGGGGCAGCAGGGCTGGGAGCAGCCCTTGGCACCGCAGCACAGCCCAAATCCCTCAGTGTGAGCTTTGTTTTGCATAGCACTTTGTAATGCTGTTGGCTGACTTGGCTGCAGCTCCACGAAGATTTTTTTTGTTTTTTTTTTCCACTTGGTTCAAGGCTCACTTGGATTGAATGGGCCAGGAGCCAGATCAGTAATGGAAGCCAAGTGCCGACGTTTGTTTGGTGCGCGATTCCCGACGAGGAATATGGATAGTAATTGTCTCATGCTCCTCAAAGCTGTAAATTTGGCAGAGGGGAGGCTGCAGGGAGCGTGCCAAGTGTTTAAAATCATAATCAGGCAGTGATGAAAACATGTATTTATGGCCATAATGAGCTGCATCAAAGCAAGAAACGTTCGGCTTCTCTGTAGAAGGAACGCTGTCTCTTAATTCAGAAATGCCTTCGAAATCACCCAGAATGTGTCAAAGAGCTCAGAGAGCTCCTCTGAAATGCCTGGCTTATTTCACAGCAGTATTCCTGATACTCCCTCCCAGCTGCAGTTTTAGCTGTGGTTACTGGGCTCTGCATCGAGGCACGGTGGAGGAATCACCATTTATTTCAGTGTTTTATGCACTGTGGGCACGTTGTGAGTGTTCTGTAACCCTGGGCTTGCAGCTTCATTTGTGTTTGTTTGTTGAATGCTTTGTTTTATTCTACTTTGCTGTTTCTTGATGCAGTATTTAGGGTGGGTATTGGGAAAGGTGCTTCCCCCAGAGGGTGCAGGCTCCCCAGGGAATGGGCACGGCCCCGAGGCTGCCAGCAACAATTCAGGATGTGTCCTGATTCTGATAGCAAGAACTTGTTTGGTTTTGGGGTTGCTTTAATTACTGAGTGTTGTGTGATTCCTGAGTGCAGCAAGGCTTTGGGATGCAGCAGTGCATCCCAGAGAGCCGGGCTGAATCTGGGAGCACTCCTGGAATCCTTTCAGTGGGAAAAGCCCTCTAAGGTCAGCAAGTCCAACCATTAACCCAGCACTGCCCACCTGCTCCTGCCAGTCCCCTGGAGCCCACCCTCATCCCAGCATCCCTGAGCCTTTGGAGCTGGAAGAAACTCAGTGCTGTGAAAAAAATGGAAAAAATGCAGCTTATAAACATTTGGCTTTTGAGTAACTTCCTCCCGCCTGGCATTGAGTCACCTCTCTCCCCGCCCGTGGGAAGCCGGGTGGATGTCACCCTGTGCCGAGGTGGCACGCTGGCCAAGGTGCTCCACAGGGTTCCTGGCTGCCATCCCAAACTGCTCCAGAGCTGCTGGGATGATCCTGCTGTGCCCAAATTACAAGGGAGCCGGGGCTGAATCATCTGGGTGTAGCAGTGCGGGGCTGGGGGCAGCAGGAGGGTGAAGCTCACTCTGGGGTTGTTTTTCTCATTGGAATATTGGGAGTTTGTTAGGGTGGTGTTAATTGCTGCTGGAGTTTTGGGGTGGGCTGTGATCTGCAAGGGAAGTCCTGGATGAGGGTGTTGACAATGTGAGAATCACCTGCAGAGTCTCATTTCCCGTGCCACTCGCTGCCCTGGAGGAAAATCGTCCTGCCCAAGGAGAAGTGTGGCCTTGCATGGTGCAAATCCCCGTGGTAAATCCTGCCCTGCCCTGCAGGACCACGAGGTTTGGGATTAGTTTATCCATCCAGGTTTCCCTGGGCACATGCTTTCTGTGTGGATTTGCTTGAGTGAGCACAGGGAAAGGGAAAGATTTCAGTAAATCAGGGTGATTTTGTGTGACCGAGGTATCTGAGACTGAACCAGCAGATCCAGCTCTTCAATTAATCCTAATTTGATCCCACTACAAAGTCAGTAATACATCTGTGGATGTAATAAACTTAATTACTTGACTGTGAGATCAAAGAGCTGTGAAGCAGCAGCACTGGGTGCATTTGTTTTAAATTGCCTTCAAAGAGTCCAGCGGGGAGCTGCGAGTTTCGCTGGGGGAGCCGCTCTATCTGCAGATGCTCCAAGTGTGCTCCTCTTGCCTTGCCAGCTCCCAGCCCCACGACAGCTGTTCCCTACACGTCAGTGAAGTGCATTGACGTGAGGAAGAACCACCACAAAACCAAGTGGCTGATGCCCTGGGGACCCAACCACTGCAAGAAGCTGAAGGACTTTGACGAGGCCGTGAGCCGGCAGATCGAGGCCAACGACATCGTGTTCGCCGTGCACGTCCCGCTGCCCAGCAAGGAGATGAGCCCCTGGTTCCAGTTCATGCTCTTCATCATGCAGCTGGACATCGCCTTCAAGATGGACAACGACCTCAGTGAGTGACTGCCTGCCTCTCACTTCCCACTGGGCCTCCCCTGGAGGGGTTCTGACCTTGTGCCGTGAGTTGTGTTGGTGTCGCACGGTGAGGTGGTGCTGGAGCATTTCCTGAATCTGGGAATTGCTGATCCTGGAATGGTGTGGGTTGGGAGGGACCTCAAAGCCCACCCAGTGCCACCCCTGCCATTGTAGGGACACCTCCCACTGTCCCAGGCTGCTCCAGCCTGGCCTTGGACATTTCCAGGGATCCAGGGGCAGCCACAGCTTCTCTGGGCACCCTGTGCCAGGGCCTCACCTCCCTCACAGACAGGAATTCCTTCCCAATATCTAACTTTAATTTCCCCTCTTTCAGTTTGAAGCTATTATATAAATACTAAATAAATACATAACACCCTCCCCACACACACACAAAACACACCACTCTCCCCCAAACTCAGAAATAATCCTGCAATAAACCTGCAAAATTATGTTGAGAGCAGCAAGGGCAGGACTGCTCTGGCCCTCCCTGGAAGGGAAGTTGTCCATGTGTTTGCATGTTTTAAAGTGTTTGGGGGAAATCCCTCTCTAACTCTCAGCTACAGTGAATAAACAATTTGCTTTCCAGACTGGTTGAGCTGGGCTGTGTGAGCTCCTGCCCTGGCTCCAGCCTGGCTGCTGGGCTGCCTCCATGCTCAGGGATCCCTGGGGTGGGATCAGTTCAGGGAGTCAGTCGGGGTCTGGAGCATTTTTAACCAGCTTTGTGTCCTTGAGCCCCTTCCTGCTCAGCATGGAACTGTTCCTCCAGATATTTATTCCAGACTGGTTTGGGTTGGAAGGACCTCAGAGCTCCAGTTCCACCCCTGCCATGGGCAGGGACACCTTCCACTAGCCCAGGTTGCTCCAAGCCCCATCCAACCTTCAGCACTTGCAGAGATGGAGCAGGGATGGTTTAATGCATTATCATTAAGATAAGTTAAAAATGAGATTGTAGAAAGCTTTCACCTGTGTTCTTACCCCTGTAATTATCTCTGAAATAGAGAGAGAGCAGCTTTGTGCCTTTATTAAGGCCTCACCTCCTTCCACTTGGCTAGATGATTGCATTAGGGAAACAGCTCTTTATTCCAAGGATTTTCAAGTTGAACCACCGTGCTGGAGTCAGGAGCTGGCTGAGCCCTTGGAGCAGGCTGCTGGAATGCTAACCCAGCTTCTGGCAGCATTGCTGCTGCAAGAGGAGAGCCTTTGCTTCAGCTTTGTGCCCTTCTGAGTCCTGCAAAGGTGGGAGGTCTTTTCTGAGATCTCAGAGCAGGAAAGCTCATCTTGGGCCACCCCCTGGGTAACAAAAAGGAGGTTTGGGGATTCTCCAACACTTTGTGCCAAGCTGAAGGCAGATGTAGATTAAGTGTAGAATCTCAGGAACTAGTAACACATTTCTTGCTTGCTAGATTGTGCTGTAACAGCTCTTAAAGAGATAAACAGCAGACTTGTTAAGCTGAATTAATTGCAGTGTGTGCCTCTCCCCTGCTGTTAAGTGAAAGGGCCTCATTGATCAGGTGGTTGGGATCAGCTCCTCTAAAGGGACAGTGATAAGGATGTGAAATAACCCCAGTTTTTCTTTTACAGCAACAATTCAAGTTTCTTCTCTCTGGGGCTCTGAGCCCTCCAGGCCTCCTCCTGCTGTGGCTGATGCCAAACCAGGGCACTCCTGGAAGGCACCACAGCTGCTGAAGCCTCTGCTCACTGTCCTAAAATCTGTCCTGGAGCTGCCTTAGATCATCCAGGAGAGCAGCACTGCTGGGAACTGCACAGGATTGATCCTGCTGAGGAAGCTGCTGCCTGGGGCACACCCTGCTCTCCTGCCTCCTGTAGCTTCACTGCTGTCTGAAGGTGCTGTGCAGGGTCCTGGGCTCTGCCAGCTCCCCTTGGCCTTCACCAGGGATGTTGCTGAGCCACATCAAGCTGTCTCCTGCTTTTTTCCTCAAAGGCCCTTGGTTGTGCTTTTCCCCTGCAATTCCTAAGCAAGGCCAAGGCACAGAGTAAAACCTGTATTTGGTTTCTTCAGGGTGCTGGGTGCCAAGACCCTCCTGGGGCAGGGGCAGCTGGCCTGTGCCTCTTGGGAAATGTTGGTGACTCATGGCTGACTCCTCATCCCCAGACAGCTGGAGTCAGTCCTGTGTCAGCTCTGCCCATCCAGAATCTGTCAGCTCTCCTCATCCAGGACCTGTCATTCCTCCTCATCCATGGCCTGGGTCAGCTCTCCTCATCCAGGACCTGTCATTCCTCCTCATCCATGGCCTGGGTCAGCTCTACTCATCCAGGACCTGTCATTCCTCCTCATCCATGGCCTGAGTCAGTTCTCCTCATCCAGGACCTGCCATTCCTCCTCATCCATGGCCTGGGTCAGCTCTCCTCATCTGGCCAGAAAGGGTTTTGCTGGGACAGAGGGGAAGGGCAGCCCTGAGAGAGCCTGGCAGGGGCTGAGCCTCCTGGAATACCCTGTGGGATCTCACCTTTCAGAGGAGCAAGCAGCCCTAATCACCTTCACCTTGGGAACTCCCTCTGGACTGCCAGTGGTTTTGAAATACAGATTTTTCAGAATGCAGATGTTTAGAAGCTGAGCTACTTCCCTGTGTTTATCCTTCCCAGAAATCTGGGAGAGACTTAGACTGTTCCTCTGAGGAAGAGGCTATTTCTGTGCTGTCCCTTTCCCTTCTTGATGCATTGTGCACTCAA
This sequence comes from Phylloscopus whistleri, assembly GCA_017589585.1. Classification (NCBI taxonomy): domain Eukaryota; kingdom Metazoa; phylum Chordata; class Aves; order Passeriformes; family Phylloscopidae; genus Phylloscopus; species Phylloscopus whistleri. The sequence goes on along the minus strand of JADMLD010001090.1, from coordinate 8,206 downwards.
TTATTAAAACCCCTTCCCAGAACTGGGAAAGGAGGGGCCAGAGGAAGGAGATGGAGTTTTTCTTTGCAGCTGGAAAGCAACTGTGTACAGTGAGAGGGCAGAGTGCTGCAGCCTCCTTTTCTAATTCATCCAGCCTTGGGCTTTTTGGTAGGTTTTGTAATTTTAGGGAACTGGTGAAGCATGGAAATGTAATGGAAATAATTCCAGCATTTCTGCTTGCCTGCCATAGGCTTCTCCCCAGCCAGCTGTGTTCGTGTGCAGCTGGCACTGAGCCCCCTCCTGAAGCAACTCCACTATTTTTAGGCCATTGTAATATGAGTGAAGATATCCTGGGCAAGTATTGTCCTATAAAGTGATTCATGGAAAAGCTCCTGGGCAGCAAAATGCCAGTGGGAAAAATGACACTGGTGGTGCTTGCAGCACGAGCAGGGAGTCCCTCACTGGGGGTGTCACAGGGCTGGGACACCTCCAGGAGCATGTCTTGTCCTCATTTGGGTTGGGAGGACCTCAAAGCCCACCCAGTGCCACCCCTGCCATGGCAGGGACACCTTCCACTGTCCCAGGCAGCTCCAAACCCATCCAGCCTGGCCTTGGGCACTGCCAGGGATCCAGGGGCAGCCACAGCTGCTCTGGTCACCCTGTGCCAGGGCCTGCCCACCCTGCCAGGGAAGGGTTTATCCCTGAGCTCCAATCTGCCCCTGCTCCCTCTCAGTTTAAAGCTGTATAATGCTGTGCAGGGAAAGGGCACCCTCCCCTCCCCAGAAAATTGCTTATTCACCATCTGATTAACGTGAATAAGGCAGGAATCTTCTCAAGATTTGGTTCTGTGTCACTGTCTTGGTTTGTTCCTCAGGGACAATGGGAGTTGCTGATGGAAGGCTGGCACAGGATTCTCATGGAATCATTTAGGTTGGAAAAGACCTTTAAGATGGAGTCCAACCACTAACACAGCTCTGCCATCAGTCTGCTGTGCTGAGATATATGGATATATGGATATGTCTATATTTTATGTTGACAGCCCTGAAGGGTCTTTGCACAAAACTCATTTCCAAGGGGAGGTGTCACCCCAGCAGAGAGACTGATGGAATTCCAGAGGGAGCCTCTAATCCATTGGCCTGGAAAGGCACGCAGCAGTTCATCTTCTGCCTTCTGGTTTTCATACTCGATGGCAGCAGCAACATTTGGACTGCAAAGATGAAATACTGAAAGCTGTTTTTCTTGGATTTAATCCCAAGCATTCCAGTTGGTTTTATGGCTTCTGAAATGGAGTTCATGGTTCTTTTTAGCCGGGCCAAGTTCAACCTTATGTTCCCATTTATCTGTTTTGCTGGTCTCCTAAACAGCGGATCTGAGATGGCAAATTCGTGTTTCATGGAAACCCAACTCCTGGCAGCTCTGGAAAGGGACTGGACACGGATCCGGATGGTGCAGATCACGTGCACCAAAAAATGCTCAGAAAAATCCTCAAGTGTCCACATCAGCTGCACAACCCAGCCACCTCTGAAGGGCGTAAAAATAGAACTGCAAACCACAGATCCCATCCACGCCCCTTCCCATCCGGTGGGATGAGCGTGCCACCACGGATTCCCAACAAAAATATAGCTGAAAGGATGGGTTCTGGAGCCATCTCCCAACACTCCTCCACAGTGGATGGTTCTGGAGCCATCTCCCAATACTTCTCCACAGTGGATGGTTCTGGAGCCATCTCCCAATACTTCTCCAAGGTGGTTGGTTCTGGAGTCATCTCCCAGTGCTTCTCCATAGTTGATGGTTCTGGAGCCATCTCCCAGTGCTTCTCCACAGTTGATGGTTCTGGAGCCATCTCCCAGTGCTTCTCCATAGTTGATGGTTCTGGAGCCATCTCCCAGTGCTTCTCCACAGTTGATGGTTCTGGAGCCATCTCCCAGTGCTTCTCCACAGTTGATGGGTCGGGAGCCATTTCCCAACACTTCTCCACAGTGGATGGTTCTGGAGCCATCTCCCAATACTTCTCCACAGTGGATGGTTCTGGAGCCATCTCCCAACACTTCTCCATAGTGGATGGTTCTGGAGCCATCTCCCAGTGCTTCTCCACAGTGGATGGTTCTGGAGCCATCTCCCAATACTTCTCCACAGTGGATGGTTCTGGAGCCATCTCCCAGTGCTTCTCCACAGTGGATGGTTCTGGAGCCATCTCCCAATACTTCTCCACAGTGGATGGTTCTGGAGCCATCTCCCAGTGCTTCTCCACAGTGGATGGTTCTGGAGCCATCTCCCAATACTTCTCCACAGTGGATGGTTCTGGAGCCATCTCCCAATACTTCTCCACAGTGGATGGTTCTGGAGCCATCTCCCAGTGCTTCTCCACAATGGATGGTTCTAGAGCCATCTCCAATACTTCTCCAAGGTGGATGGTTCTGGAGCTTTTTCCAGCAGCTGTGGCTGTCAGAGTTTGGTGCCCTACAAAAGCAGGCTGGGCTGTAACATGCACATGCTCGTTTTGGAGCGCGTTCCTCGTTCAGAGCCTTCCCTGGGATCTGTGCCTGGTAAACAGGAGGATTTTCCAGCTGGTGGAGCTGGTACAGACTTGCCTCAGGTTTTTCACCGTGTTGATGTGTTGCTCCTTGGCAGCCTCAGCTGCAGCTCCAGCGCATGAACTCACTCAGTTATGGCTCCTCAGTGAGCCTGTTCCAGCCTGAATAAGCCTGATGCAGCCTCATTCCCTCCTGGCAGCAAGGACCCCCTGGCAGGAGTTGTATCCCAGACTGTCACTGTGCACACGTCCAGGAGGGGACGAGCTGCTGGTCCCACGTGGGTGTGTGACCTTGCCAGGCCACCAGTGCCTGTGTGTCACTGGGGTGTGAGCTGGGGCATCTGCAGAGGCAGGAACAAGTCAGGGCAGGTGTGGAGGAGCAGGGGAGGGCTCTAAAATGTTCTGTAGGTGAGGAAGGGAGAGCTCCAAAAACCTTCTGTAGGACAGCTGAAGCTAAACAAGACACATAGAAAACATCAATGCTGTTGTGTGTAGTTGGTTCTGAGGTTTTTTCCAGCTAGGCCAGCATGGCCCAGCTTCAGTTTGTTAATTATCTTCATAAAGGAACTTTGTGTCGTGTTTTTTAATTACTCTGGGAATCTTCTGAGCCTCGTGCCTCTTTGCTGTTGCAGAGGAAAATGCAGAGATCACCCTGGATGTGTCGCTGGCCTTTCGTGACAACATGTTCGATGACTGGGAGGAAATAGCACACGCCATAGAGATCAGGAAGCTGAAGTGCACCTTTGGCTCTCCAAAAGTAAGGAATTTGAATGGCACTGGTGGTGGATATGGGTGGGAATTGTCCTCTTCCAATCACAGAACCATAGAATCGCCCTTTCCATGAAAAAATTTTCCCCAATATCCAACCTAAACCTCCCCTGGCACAACCTGAGACTGTTTTCTCTTGTTCTGTCATTTTTTTATCTGGGAGAAAAAGCCAATCCCCACCTGGCTCCCACCTCCTGTCAGGTAGAGAGTTCACCTTGGAAGGCTCCCATTAAAACCTGAAATGTGAACCTCTTTGAGGTCAAACCTTCCTTACTCAGTGATCCTAAACAATCAAAACCATGAGGAGAAGTGACCCTCAGACAGGCTGGAGTTGGCAGGCGGGCTCTGGGTGCTGGCAGTGCTCTCAGCTGGAGGGCTCTGTGGGCTGAGGCCCTGCTCCCTGCCCTCGCTGCAGACCGTGGAGTCCGAGGGCCGCCACTACGACTGCGACTTCCTGCCCTTCATGGAGATCGGCAGCGTGGCGCACAAGTACTACCTCATCAACATCCGCCTGCCCGTCAACGACAGGAAGGGCATCAACGTGGGCATCGGCGAGATCAAGGACATCCGCCTGGTGGTGAGTGCCCTGGCCCTGCTCTGCCCCCCTGGCCTGCTGCAGCTCCTCTGCCTCCAGGGGCACTGTCCTCCTCCCTGGGAATGCCCCCTCTGCCTGCTCTTCTGAGGAGCCCTCCAGAGCTGGCCTCTTCCCAAGCTTCAGAGCTCCCTGTGTCCTCTGCTTCCCACCACAGTCTGTCTGGGATGGAGAGTCCTTCTTAAGGATAGCTAAGGAGAAACAGGAGGGTTCAGGGAGGGGCTGGTCTGTCCTGGAGTTGGCTGTGGCCATGTCTGGGAAGGCTGTCAGTGACCTTGCTCTGCCTGCTCTCGAGGCTTGGTGAGCAGGGATGGTTTCCCAGCTGGAGGCCCTCCCACCACAGCCACGGTGGCTGCAGACAGCGGTGGGAGGACGCGTGGCTGGAGAAACACATTAATGAGCCAGTGCTCTTCCCACCAGGGGTGACTTGGCTCTCTGAGGATCTCGTTACTTGTCTGGGAGTAATTCCACCAGCTTTTTCCATGCCGTGGCAGAATTCTCTCTCTCTCCCTTGCCATGGAAGCCGTGTCTGCTGGCATTTGTTCTCAGACCTTCTGGAACCTGCCCAGGTGGCCTGGGGGCTCAGTGAGCACCCGTTCTCTGTCCACCATTGGCCAAGCCATCGTTGGGATGCACTTCCACGTGTCTGCCTCTCCTGACACTCCATGAGGAGAAGCACAGGATGATGATGATGATGTTAAACCCTGCACCCTGGTTTCCCTCAGGGCATCCATCAAAACGGAGGCTTCACCAAGGTGTGGTTTGCCATGAAGACCTTCCTGACGCCCAGCATTCTGATCATCATGGTGTGGTACTGGAGGAGGATCACGCTGATGACACGCGCTCCCGTCCTGCTGGAGAAGTGAGTAGGGGCCTCTGGTGGCCCAGGGGACCCCGCTGAGGTGTCATTGCTCCCCAGGCAGAGCCCTATTGGGAGATGGGAATTGTTTCTTCTCCATCCCCTCCCTCCACCCAGGCACACTGGGAGCTGGAGACCTCCACAGCTTCTCTCTTCTTTCCTGTTAAACCCCTGGAGAAAAAGGAGCTGCTCTGAGGAGCTCAGTCCTGGGGGTTTGGTGGCAGGAGGTGACACTTCCCAAACAGTGCTGGATTTCCTTCTGTTGCTCTCCAGGCTTTTGGGGCTCTGTCCTTCCCTTCACTGGACAGAGACGGTGTTTGTGCCTCTCCAGGGTCATCTTTGCTCTGGGAATCTCCATGACGTTCATTAACATCCCTGTGGAGTGGTTCTCCATCGGATTTGACTGGACTTGGATGCTGCTCTTCGGAGACATTCGGCAGGGCATCTTCTACGCCATGCTGCTCTCCTTCTGGATCATCTTCTGTGGGGAGCACATGATGGTGGGTACTGCACCCATGGGAAGGTGGTTCCCAGCCCTGCTTCCAGGAAAACCTGGCTGCTCCCTTGCTGATGGTTGGAAATGATGCTGTGGGGACTCACACCAGCCGAGGGGATTTGAGGCTGACTTTCTTTTCCTTTTTCTCCTCCTCCCCACCCCGTGCTCAGGACCAGAACGAGCGGAATCGTCTCTCGGGGTACTGGAAGCAGGTTGGACCCATCGCTGTGGGCTCCTTCTGCCTCTTCATCTTCGACATGTGTGAGAGGTGGGTGCAGCTGTGCTCCCCAGGGAGAGGCTCCTGGTCACCTCCTGCAGCAGGGACCAGCAGTTCAGCCCCGTGGCTGGGTGCACAGCCCCATCTCCCAGCACCAGGAGAGGCTCCTGCAGCTGCTCTGAAGGGTGCTGGCCATGGAAACACTTCCCAGCTCACCTTCTCCTCACCCATATGGGAAAGCAGCACAGCTGGCTTTTCCCCTGCAGAAACTTAGGAAAAGATTCTTCCCCCAGAGGTGCTGGGCATTGAAGAGTTCCCCAGGGAACGGGCACAGCCCCAAGGCTGCCAGAGCTCCAGGAGCATTGAGACAACGCTCTCAGCCACAGGGTGGGATTGTTGGGTGTCTGTGCAGGGCAGGAGTTGGATCAATGATCCTTGTGGGTCCTTCCAGCTCAGGATATTCCATGATTCTGTGATTCCCAGGCTGCAGAGTGGATAAGGGGCCCTCTGATTGGTGTTTTCTCTCCTCTCTGCAGGGGAGTGCAGCTCAAGAACCCCTTCTACAGCATCTGGACCACCGAGGTGGGCACGGAGCTGGCTGTATCCTTCCCCTGGTTTGTGAGAGGGGGAGCTGCTCCCTCCTGCCAGGTCCCCAGGAGGTGTGGGCAAACTCCCTGCTGTTGGGGGGCAGGGGTGGCTCAGGCCCTGCAGGAGATCACTGGGGAACTGAATATGGGAATCACCTGGATGTTTTCTAGGATTTCTCATTAGTTTGTACCATTTTCCCTTAACTTCCTCTGCACAGATGGCCTTTATTATAGTTGCAGGGATCTGCCTGTGCCTCTATTTTCTCTTCCTGTGTTTCATGGTCTTCCAAGTGTTCAGAAACATCAGTGGGAAGCAGTCGAGCCTCCCTGCCATGAGCAAGGCTCGCCGCCTTCACTACGAGGTAAGGGTCCTCCTTGGGACACAGATTCCTTGTTCCTAAAAGAGATTTTGGACCTCAGAGTCTGTTCTGAGACCCCCTTTATCCATAATCTCCTCATACTTCCATTTCTCCTCCTCTAATATTAATTTTTGTGTTTAATGGGAGGTCTTGCTAAGACCATCTGGTTTTTCATGGCATAAATTTGGATTTTTGGGGTCATCATTTCCTTAGGAAGTTGCTGGAGGGTCAAAGCACAACACCTTCCCCCCATTATCCACATTTTTAGCTCATGATTTTATATGTTTTATTGTCCTAGCTGATTTCCCTGCTGCCAAAGCTGAGGAGCTCACTTTCAGTGCTTAACCTGCTTCTACAGGGGTGCAAATATTTATTCCCAAAGTAGTTCTGGTAAATTATGGTCACTTCTTCTTTAAGCAAGTCGTTATCACCCATCAGGAATGCGCATTAAAAAATTAGAAAGTTGCACTTGAAAGAATTTGAAGCAGATACTGAGTGTTTTCCCTCTAGCAGGAGGCACAGTGGTGCAGAGAGCTGCTGCTGCCACACTCCACATCCAGACATCTGGGGAGCACGGATCTGGTGTGGAAGAGTTAAATTAATAGCCCTTTGTTGTCGTGGTGTGGCAGGGTAATTACGCAGACACTGACATTTCCACCTAAATTCCAGAACCAGGTTAAAGAAACCCACGCACTCACCCAAAACCAAAAGAATTTGTAAGTAAAAATGTAAAACCAGCGAGAGCAGGGCTGGTGGGCAGTGGAATCACCAGCCAAGGAGTTGGTCTCTCAATCTCCATTCCGTGCTAGCCAGCCAGCTTTTCCAGACATCAGAATCGCTGCAGCTCCCTCCCAGCCTGGCTGGGGGGTGAGGATGAGTGTGGTGAGACCCCGAGCCCACGCTGAGGCACCGACCCGCCACGTGTTTGTTTTACAAGAGCCCTGAGCTGTCGGGCCATCCCCCCACCCCCTGCAGCCCGGCTCACACCGCCGTGCCACCTCTCCCACTGAATTAACTGCTGCTCAATCAGTCAGCGAGCAAATGTCATGGAAAGGCAGCGCTGTCCAGACGTGCCCACCCCGCGCGGAGCTTCCGGCAGACGTGTGGGGAGCCGAGGATATGGGCTGTGCTGAGCCCGGCACAGGAGTGGGTGGAGGTTGTTTTGCTTTGGGGTTTCGTGGGTTGGACCCTTGTTTTATTTTTTTATTTTTTTTCCTCGTGTCTTGTCTATCCTAAAACCAAAAATGGGTTTTGTGGATTCCGTTAATGTGACCGTGACATTTCTCTCTAAACAGGGGCTGATTTTTAGGTTCAAGTTCCTGATGCTCATCACCCTGGCCTGTGCAGCCATGACCGTCATCTTCTTCATCGTGAGCCAGGTGAGGGATGGTCTGGGCTTCTGGGAGAGCAGCAGCAGCCGCCGCTTTCCAGCCGCTCCCGACGCCGGCTCGTCTCTGGTCAGACAGGACTGACCTGTTCTGAGCACGTTTGATAACAAGTTGCTTTTGAAGAAGTTGTTTTCATTTCTTTGAAGCTCTGCCCTGCAGTTGCTGAGGCTGGAGGCGGCACAAAGGCCCTGGGTCCCAGGGATGTTGGGGCTTGCTGTCAGAAATCAGCCAACAGGCTTCAGCTGTTTCTGAGAGCTCAGTGAGAGGAAAAAGTTCTGTTCACACTGAAACACTCGGGTGGCTCTGTGTGCCCACGGAGACGTGACACCATCCAACCTTCCCTGGGCTGACTTTGCAGCCCTGCTGGACCTGTTTGTCCCTGAGCACTGATTCACCTCTCTGTAACGAAGGAGCTTTTATCACTGCTT
>JADMLD010001258.1:47500-295894 GCA_017589585.1 Phylloscopus whistleri | reverse complement strand
CTGGTAAGGGAAGTCTTGTCCCTCACTCCAGGGATGGTTTTGAGCCTCCCAAGGAGATCACCAGGAGGATGGGCTGGCTCTTCTCCAGAAGAACATTCCCAAGACACGGCGCTCCCGATGGCCAGGAATTGCCAGGGGGAGGGGCTGGGTTGTTGATTCCTCCAGGAAAACAAGGAGAGCTCTGGGAAGCAGCAGGAGCCCTGCCCTGGGAGGGGGAGCCAGGAGAGCTCCACATCCTGCCCGGGTGGGGTCGGTTCCGAGGCTCTGGGGCAGTTTGGGGTCACAGCCCCAGCTCGTGTGGCTTTTACCCACCCAGGCTGGGAATGGCACATCCATGAACCCACACCCTGGGGTTTGCTGGTGGCTTTTCCCAGAAAAAACAAGAAATCAGAATGTTTGGTGCTGGGCAGCACTGGGAAAACACAGCCAGGGAGGGGTGAGGTGGGAATGAGTTCCCAAGGAAGGCTGCTCCCAGTTCCCAGGGCCTGGCCAGCACAGTCACCTCTGCGAGTCCTCTGACCTCCAAATACCCTCCCCAGCCCGGCTAAATCCACAGAAACATATGGAAATATGGGAACAAAAAGCTTTTTCTTTCCAGCCCTGCCAGTGCCAAGTACAGCAGGAGCCATAAAGCTGCTGCTCCAGGAGCTGTGGCAGGTAAAACACAAACAGCCCCAAAAGTGCAGCCAAACCCCAAATTTAAAATAATAATAAAGTAAAAGTCAGACCGAGCCTCAAGGCTGAGGTTGGTAGAGGGCAGGAGGATGTGGTTCCGTGGTTTCAGCCCCTGCCTGGTGCTGGATCCCAGGCTGGCCTGGGAAGGAGCACTGGGAATCCTTGGAGGGAGCTGGAGCAGGGGTGGGGGAAAACCTTGGGACGCTGCTGTGCCCTGCACACCGCTGTGCTCAGGGGCAAAGGGACACTGCAGCTTTGATCTTCTTTGTCTGCCAGGGTCGGGATTAAACGCTCCAGATGCTGTTTCTTGTTCAGACTCAGATGTTTATTAATCCTTATCTCTGTTATAGTTTCTCTGTGAGTGCTGCAGCACTTTCAGCTGACAAACTAAAAATGGAGCCCCATCTCTCTCTCCCCAAGGCCTTTTAAGCACAAACTGCCCAATTAACAAATGACACGTGAATTATTTCTCCTTTTACCCCAGTACCCAACCACCCCTGCCCCGCCGTGCGGATTTTTCTCCCCAATCACAAAACAGCCCCAGAGCCAGGGAGGAGGAGGTGACAAAGAAGGGTTCAGCCTCTGCCCCAAACCCTCCACCTTGCTTTATCTCTGTATCACTGCATTCTAAACCCTGAAACGCTGAGTTTTGCCCCCTGTGCTGTCACACACTTCTGTCCAAACCACACACCCACAGTCCCAGCGCTGTCACTCAATTTTGGGAGCTGTTCCACGGCCTCGGGTGGGATGCAGGGTTTGCTGGGGGGTCAGTGCCTGCCAGCACAGAGAGCCTGAAATCCACAGTGCCCGGGGTTCCAACAGGACACAGAGAGATCCCAGCCTGGGATTGTCCCAGGAACGTGGGAAGGATCCAGTCCTGGGCTCTGAGCCCCTGAAATCCTGAGCACAGCAGGGTGGGGTGGGATCAGCTCCCTGCAGAACCTCACGCCCTTGTCTACCACCAGTAAAACCCGAAATCACAACGCGGCAGGCAGGGCACAAACCGTGGCCGCATCTCAGCCCCCATCTCCGAGGAGGAGAAAACCCCCGCGGGGGCTCTCCTGGAGGAGCCGGGCGGTGATTTGAGCGATTTCCCTCTCCCTCTCCCCGCGCCGCCCGCACAAGGAGCCATTGAGAGGCTGCAGAACAAACGCTCCCTTATGCAGCCCCGGGGAAAGTCTGGGCCGGTCGGTGCGAGGCGGCTGCCCCCGGGCTGGCTGCGGTTACTCATTAACCGCGGCTCCCGGCGAGGAGGAATCCACTTCACAGAGCCTAAAAAAAAAAAATAAAATTAATTTAAAATAAAATAAAAAAAAAAGAAAACGAAGCGGCAATGAAAATAAATACGTCAGGTGTGCTGGAAAAGGTTGGAAAAAAACAGGTGGAGCAGCTCCCGGGCTGGGATGGGCTGAGGGAGCAGCGGGGGACAATGGCACGGAGGGAAATGAGTAGGGACAAAAGGGGACGGTGATTAAAGGGAAGGGAAGAAAGAGCGGGGACAGAGAGGGGCTTGTGCTGGGGTTTCTGTGGGGAATCTGCTCCCCGCCAGCAGCCACCCCCTGCCCCCGGCGCGTTTGCCATGGGAATGAGGCGCTGCGGGCGCCGGGAGCGTTTTCCAGGTGTCACTGCCCCGGCCAGGAGAGCCCCGCGGTGCCCTGAGCCGGCAGAGAGCGCGGAGCCGCTCCCTGAGCTCCGCCCGGGAGCCCTCAGGAGCCTCCTCAGCCCCAGGGGGGAGCAGGTGCTGCTGCCCCGGCCAGGTGAGACCCCGGTGCTGCCCCAGCCAGGTGAGACCCCAGTGCTGCCCCAGCCAGGTGAGACCCCAGTGCTGCTCTGGCCAGGTGAGACCCCGGGGCTGCTCTGGCCAGGTGAGACCCCAGTGCTGCTCTGGCCAGGTGAGACCCCGGGGCTGCCCCGGCCAGGTGAGACCCCAGTGCTGCCCTGGCCAGGTGAGACCCCAGTGCTGCCCCAGCCAGGTGAGACCCCGGTGCTGCCCTGGCCAGGTGAGACCCCAGTGCTGCCCCAGCCAGGTGAGACCCCGGTGCTGCCCCGGCCAGGTGAGACCCTGGCCAGGTGAGACCCCCGTGCTGCCCTGGACAGGTGAGACCCCTGTGCTGCTCTGGCCAGGTGAGACCCCAGTGCTGCCCCAGCCAGGTGAGACCCCAGTGCTGCTCTGGCCAGGTGAGACCCCAGTGCTGCCCCGGCCAGGTGAGCTCCTGGTGCTGCCCTGGCCAGGTGAGACCCCCGTGCTGCTCTGGCCAGGTGAGCCCCTGGTGGTGCCCTGGCCATCTCCACATCCTTCACCTGCTCCTCCACCATCCCCTTCCACGGAAAACACATCCCCCCTGTGTCCTCAGCTTCCCCACACAGGGATCTGGGGCAGAAAACCATCCCAGGAATTACAGAGCAGCTTGGAAAAGCCCCCTGAGATCATCCAAGCACTGCCAAGGCCACCACTGATGTCCCCAAGTGCCACATCCACACGGTTTTAAATCCCTCCAGGGCTGGACAACCCTTCCTGTGGAGTTTTCCCCAAAATCCAAGCTCAGCCTTCACTGGTGCAGCCTGAGGGTGTTTCCCATCATTTGTTACCCCAGCTGGGTTTGTGCAGCTCCTGGGCTCACCTGCCCAGGAAAGGGAAAGGTGGGATCCAGCCTGACCCCAAACACCCTCCGAGGTGGGGGGCACCTCCATGCCCAGCCCTGGGCCCATGGGAGAGGGAATTCCTGACACCTCCCTGGGATCCTGAGGGAGAACCACAATCAGAGCTGGAATATAAAGCTCAGGATTTCTGGGACTGCCTGATGCCTTGGGGAGGCTGAGCTGGAGCAGAGGCTGGACAGAGGCAGAGAATAAAGCAGAGATTTATTCAAAGGCCTTTAGGGTGCACCTGGGGCAGGACAAGAGCCTGGCCAGGGCTGCACCCAAGGGGGACCCAAAATGGACAAACAGAATCACAGAATCCCAGAATCACAGAATCCCAGAATCACAGAATCCCAGAATCACAGAATCCCAGAATCACAGAATTTCTGGGTTGGAAGAGACCTCCAAGATCATCCAGTCCAACCCAGCTCCAACACCTCAACCAGACCATGGCACCAGTGCCACATCCAGGCTTTTGTTAAACACATCCAGGGGTGGTGACTCCACCACCTCCCCGGGCAGCCATCCCAGAACTTTATCACTCTGTCTGTGAAAAACTTTTCCCTGATATCCAACCTGTGCTTCCCTTGGTGCAGTCACCAGGTCTGACACTTGGATCAGTTTGGCTCCATTGGCACCTTGGGGTTGAATTGTCCAATTGCAGCTGCAGGGTGTGAGGTCCCATCCTTCTTGTTCCTCCCTCCAGCCCCCCTTGTTTGTGCTCTGGGGCTGAAAGTTGTCCTTGGTGTGCAGCAGGACCAGGATTTGTTTTGTGTCCCTGCTGTGTGCAGAGCTGAGTGAGCCTGGATGTGAGGCTGAGAGCTGCACCCCTGGGCAGCACAGGAACACAGGGAAGGGAAAACATCAGAGGTGCTCCAGGGGAGCAGGTACCTGGCGCTGGAGGCTCTGTGGGATGTGGAACATCTGGAGCTCGGCGGGCACAAGGCGCCTTTGTGCGGCCGGGGGAGGCGGCGCTGGTGCGGGGCAGCTGCGGGGAGAGGGGGGGAGGGAGGAAAAATCCCCCAAAACCTCCCCAAAATTCCCCCAAATCCCTTCTCTGCAGCCACCGGAGCTGCAGAGCAATTCCCGAGCCCGCGGGGGTTCCACACCCAATCACCGGGGCCTCCCGCTGCTCAGAGTTAATTTGTTTAATGACTCGGGAGGCCCCGGAGGTTCCGCGGTGTCAGCGCTCATCTCCCCGCTCTCCCGGGATTCTCTCCCCACCCAGTACCGCAGGGATTTGGTGAAATCCTCACCAAGACAAGGAAATCTCCCCCAAATTCCCGCGGCTCTCTGACCTCCGGGGCCACCCCAGCAGTGCTGGATTGAGGGAAAGGCCCTGCAGACCCCCCTGGGGTTCTGTCCATCCAGCAGCAGAGCTGAGCTGGGATAAACGACCTGGAACGGGAAAGGGAAAAGCCAAATCTGCTGTGAGCTGGGATTCGGGATCCAAGCTGAGCCCGCCCCTGCTGCCAGCCCGGCCTGGGAGACCCGGCTGGGGGGAACTGGGATGCTCCAGTTCCAGCCTGGGGGGAGAAGGGGGAACAAAAAAGGTTGGGAAGGCTGATGGTGATGGTGTGACCTGCACGGAGCTGGGGGTTCAGTGGGATTGGGAATGGCAGGATAGGGGTTCAATGGGATTGGGAATGGCAGGATGGGGGTTCAATGGGATTGGGGTCCTGAGGGATATGGGGGTTCCAATGGGATTGGGAATGGAGCATAGGGGGTTCCAATGGGATTGGAGTCCTAGGGGATATGGGGGTTCCAGTGGGATTGGGAATGGAGCATTGGAAATGGTTCCAATGGGATTGGGAATGGCAGGATGGGAGTTCCAGTGGGATTGGGGTCCTGGGGGATATGGGGGTTCCAGTGGGATTGGGAATGGCAGGAGATGGGGGTTCCAATGGGATTGGGAATGGCAGGATGGGAGTTCCAGTGGGATTGGGGTCCTGGGGGATATGGGGGTTCCATGGGATTGGGAATGGCAGGAGATGGGGGTTCCAATGGGATTGGGAATGGAGCATAGGGGGTTCCAATGGGATTGGGGTCCTAGGGGATGTGGGGGTTCCAGTGGGATTGGGAATGGCAGGATGGGGGTTCAATGGGATTGGGAATGGAGCATTGGGAATGGTTCCAATGGGATTGGGGTCCTGGGGGATATGAGGGGGAGGGGGGGTGGTTCCAATGGGATTGGGGTCCTGCAGGAGGTGGGGGGCCCAGTGGGATTGGGAATGGAGCATAGGGGGTTCCAGTGGGATTTGGGTCCTGGGGGATATGGGGTTTCCAATGGGATTGAGAATGGCTGGATGGGGGATTCCAGTGGGACTGGGGTCCTGCAGGAGATGGGGGGGCCCAGTGGAGTCTGATATCCCAGAGGAGTTGGGATCCTCGTGGAGGTGAAGGTCCTGGAGGAGCTGGGGGTCCCAGTGCAGTTGGGATCCTGGAAGAGAAGGGGCTCCCTGTGGGAGCTGGGGGTCCCAGTGGAGGTTGGGGGTCCCAGTGGAGCCGGGGGTCCCTGTGGGGTCTGGGGGTCCCAGTGCAGGTTGGGGGTCCCAGTGGAGGTTGGGGGTCCCAGTGGAGCCGGGGGTCCCTGTGGAGGTTGGGGGTCCCAGTGCAGGTTGGGGGTCCCAGCGGAGCTGGGGGTCCCAGTGGAGGTTGGGGGTCCCAGCGGAGCCGGGGGTCCCAGTGCAGGTTGGGGGTCCCAGCGGAGCCGGGGGTCCCCGGGGTGCCCGGGCCATCCCCACCCAGCCGTTAGCAGCCCCTCCCTCCATTGTTTCCCAACCCGAGTTTTCCCCATGACCTCACCTTCCCTTGGCTCCCGCTGGCGATTTTATGGCAGGGAAAGGATTCTGCAGCCGAGGGAGAGCAGATCCAGGGCTCTGCTCCCCAGGAAAGGATTTTTACTGAAAAATCAGCGCGGGGAGGGGAGAAATCCCCGGTTAAATTCGGCATTTTCCTCGCAAGCAGCTCCCAGGACATTTCAAACCCCTCCAAAGGCTGAGGCTTCCCAGGGAAAGGATGGAAAGAGAGGGATGAACCTTCCCTCTGCTCAGCCTCAGCCTGGCTGCTGGGACCCAGGGGTGACCGAGGGGGGACCCAGGGCTTTGTCCCCGTTTTCCAGAGGCAGGGACACAGGACAGGGGCTCCCTGGCCCTTCCCTGGGATGGGCAGGGAGCACAGCAATGCCTGCGCTGCATCCTGAACCCCAGGATCCCAAACCATGGGATAACTTTCCCCTTTTCCCCCCAGGACCCCAAACCATGGGATAACTTTCCCCTTTTCCCCCCAGGACCCCAAACCATGGGATAACTTTCCCCTTTTCCCCCCAGGACCCCAAACCATGGGATAACTTTTCCCTTTTCCTCCTTTCCCAGGGGTTTGTTTGAGCTGCAGGCACAGCCGAGGGAGGGATGGTGTGAGAGCAGCTGGAGCCTCAGGAACATTCCCCTTCCTCCTGTAGGAACACGAGAGGCACCAGCCAGAGGCTGAGACAATTCAGGAACCAGCCCTGGAGACAAAATCTTCTCGTTTACCATCAGCATTTTGTGAGATTATATCCAAATAAACCCCCAGGCTCCGTTTCCTGCTGCCCAGATCCCCCTGGCAGGATCGTGAGGCACAGAAAACACTTCCCAGAAATCCCAGCCCGGGCTGGAATGCTTTCCCCCCGTTCCCACACCGCCCCTGCACGCTGTGAACGCCTCAGAACAAGAAACGAGGCACCAAAACGGGAGCTGGGCCAGCTGCAGCTCCCACAGGGGGGGATTTTCCCTCTTTTCCCATCGGGAACAACCCCCTGGGCTGGAGAGGTGGAGTTGGAATCCTGCTGGGACCGACGGGATTTCACCTTTCCCACCCCGCACAGCTCCTGGGGAAGCACAGGGAGAACGTCCCCCCGAGCTGGCACAGTGGGAATGAAGGGTTTGGGGTAAAACAACCAGGAAAAGGGGGAGCAGGAGCTGATCCCTGAGCTGCAGCCCCAGGAATCCAGCAGGGACACCAGCACGGAGCTGTTCAGGGGCTGGTTGGCCAAACAAACCTGCTGAGAGAGCCAGAAAATACCTGGAAAATAACTGGAGTTAGATTGAAATTTGGGATTGTTCAGCCTGGAAAAGAGTCTGGGGAGAGCTCAGAGCCCCTGGCAGGGCCTGAAGGGGCTCCAGGAGAGCTGCAGAGGGACTGGGGACAAGGGATGGAAGGGCAGGACACAGGGAATGGACTCAGGGCTGGGTGGGAGATTGGGCAGGAATTCCCTGGCATGGAATTCCCTGGGATGGAATTCCCTGGGATGGAATTCCCAGAGCAGCTGTGGCTGCCCCTGGCTCCCTGGCAGTGCCCAAGGCCAGGCTGGAGCAGCCTGGGGCAGTGCCAGGTGTCCCTGCCCATGGGATGGTGGCCCCGGATGGAATTTAAGGCCCCTCCCAACCCAACCCATCCCGGGATTCTCTGAAATCTCCTCTCCAAAAACTCGACAACCCCGCACACAGAGAATCTGCCCCGGGAAAAGGACACCCCGAGCCGGGATCCGCGGGGTCCCCCCGGAGCTCAGGCCGGGCCCTGCCCGGGGCGGGGGGGATGGAGGAGGAGGGGGCAGCCCCGGGGTGGGATGGGGAGCTCGGGGAGGGGATGGGGAGCGCTGGGAGAGGGGAGCAGCCCCGGGGTGGGATGGGGAGCGCTGGGAGCAGCCCCAGGGTGGGATGGGGAGCGCTGGGAGGGGATGGGGGGCAGCCCCAGGATGGGATGGGGAGCGCTGGGAGCAGCCCCAGGGTGGGATGGGGAGCGCTGGGACGGGGCGGGGAGCAGCCCCAGCCCCGGCGGCTCGGCTTTCACCGCGGCGCGCCTGCCAAGCCCAACAAAGGCCCGCACGAAGAATAGAAGCCGTTCTGTCTGCAGCTCGGGATTGTTGCCGTGCCCAGGGAGGGGCGGGAGGTGAAATCCATCCCTTTTTTTTTGTTTTTTTTCCTTTTCCAAGGCGGTGACTCAGGTGCCGCGATCCGCCCCGGGCGCGCATCTCGCACCGCGAGCGGCTCCAGCCGCGCTGCCCGCGGCGCTCATAAATGGGATCATTGTTCCTTTGCGTGCAAAGCCTCGCTCGGCGTTGGGTGTCCCCGCCCTGCCCTGCAAACCGCAGCCGCCCGCGCCTCCCCAGCCCCCGGCACGGCACGGGCCGCCCGGCCCCGCCGAGAGAGACAGAGACACGGAGAGCCCGCTGGTTCCTGGCATCCCCCAGAGCCGCTCCCGAGCCCTGAGTCACCCCGGGGAGCGGGGGGGCAGCTGGAGGGACCCGCGGGGGTCAGGGGTCAGCACAGGGATCACCCAACCCCAGAGAGATCATCCAGCCCCATAGAGATTATCCAACTCCATAGGGATCATCCAACCCCACAGGGATCATCCAGCCCTACAAGGATCATCCAGCCCCATAGAGATTATCTAACCCCGTAGGGATCAGCAGAGGGATCATCCAGCCCCACAGGGATCATCCAGCCCCATAGAGATTATCTAACCCCATAGGGATCATCCAGCCCCACGGAATTGCACACGGAACTGGACACAGAATTGCACATAGGGATTGCACACGGAATTGCACATGGAATTGTACATGGAATTGCACACGGGATTGCACACAGGATTACACATGGAACTGCACATGGAATTGCACATGGAATTGCATCCAGGCAGGGACAGGGTGGAGCCCACACCTGGCCCATCCCAGAGGACTCAAATCCTCTTCTCCTGGGGTTTTTTCCCCATAGAAAATCCCGGAGCACTGGACACAGCACACTGGAGCACTGGACACAGCACACTGGAGCACTGGACACAGCACTGGACACTGGAGCACTGGACACAGCACACTGGGGCAGGGCCTCTCTGAGACACATTTCAGAAAAAAACAACATTTCCCTCTTGCAGAGATGCCAAGAAAATTCATCTTTATTTGCCTGGACTGCCCCCATCCATCCCTCCATCCCTCCATCCATCCATCCATCCATCCATCCATCCATCCATCCATCCACACCAACCCTGCAGCGCTCCCCAGCAGCCGCAGGACGTGGGAGCCCCGTGACCCCAGGGCTTGGCACAGCCCTGACGCCTCCCACCTGCCTTCCCAAAAGGTTGGGAAGGGATTCCAGACTCCCTAAGGGGCTGAACCCCATGCGGGGCAGGGAATTCCCACAGAAGCCAGAGGATCCAAACCCCGAGCGCCTCTCCTGGGAGGAGGCAGCCCAGCCTCACCCAGCCCCTTCCAAGAGGAACCCACAGCAGGATCTGGGAGCAGCCACCCAGGCTTGTGCCTGGAAACCATCGCCAGGAGCTGGGAGGGGAGGGGGAGATACAGAATCAGAGGAAATCAACACCAAGCCAGATCCCAAATTTCTATGTACAGCTCCAGTCCCGGGCTGGCGCGCGTCCCGCTCCCCACGGGGAGCTCTGAGCTCTTCTCCTGGGAGTGCAGCAGGGCCCTATCCCAGCCCCACGTCCAGGGACATCATCACCACAAAGCCCAGGATGGAGGTCCAGGAGGCCAATTTCCCGTTGCCGCTGCGGGGGGAGAGGGGAGAGGGGAATGTCAGGGGAGGGAACGCTGCTGGTGTCCCATCCCGGCCGGGGAGGGGATGTTCCTGAGCCCCCTGCCCACCCTGGGATGGGCAGGGAGCACAGCAATCCCTGGGCTGCATCCTGACCCCCCAGGATCCCAAACTATGGGATAACTTCCCCCTTTTCTCCCCAGGACCCCAAACCCCACAGGATAATTTTCTCCTTTACCCCTCCAAGATCCCAAACCCCACGGGATAACTTTCCCCTTTTACCCACTCACCCCAGGTTCCCAAACCCCACAGGATAACTTTCCCCTTTACCCCTCCAGGATCCCAAACTATGGGATAACTTTCCCCTTTTCTCCCCAGGATCCCAAACCCCATGGGATAACTGTCCTCTTTCCTCCCCTAGGATCCCAAACTATGGGATAACTTTCCCCTTTACCCCCCCAGGATCCCAAACCCCATAGGATAACTTTCCCCTTTTACCCCACCCCAGGTTCCCAAACCCTACAGGATAACTTTCCCCTTCCAGGATCCCAAACTATGGGATAACTTTCCCCTTTACCCCCCCACAATCCCAAACCCCACAGGATAACTTTCCCCTTTACCCCTCCAGGATCCCAAACTATGGGATAACTTTCCCCTTTTCTCCCCACAATCCCAAACTATGGGATAACTTTCCCCTTTACCCCTCCAAGATCCCAAACCCCACCGGATAACTTCCCCCTTTCCTCCCCAGTTTGCTCCCCGCAGGAATTCCCAGCCCCTCCAGCCCACCCCGGTGTCCCAGGGCTCGGTACCCCCAGGTGAGGTGAGGTGAGGTGAGGTGAGGGGGTCCCACCTGCTCTGTGCCTCGGGGATGATGTCGTCCATCACCACGTAGACCATGGCCCCGGCGGCGAAGCCCAGCGCGTAGGGCAGCAGCGGCTCGGCCAGCACCACGGCCAGGGCGCCGAAAACGCCGGCCAGGGGCTCCACCATCCCGCTCAGCTGCCCGTACCTGCCGGGGACACGGCCAGCAGCACACCTGGAGAGCTGCAGCGGGGCTGCCACTGCCGTGCCGGGGGGAGAACGGGGCTGGCACCGCCAGCCGGGATCCCCAAAACCGGGAACAGCCCCAGGACAATCCATCCAGTGTCCCCAAAAACCAGGAACAACCCCAAGACAACCTATCTGGGCTCTCCAAAAGTAGGAATCAGCTCCAGGACAATCCATTTGAGCTCCCCAAAATCAAGAAAAACTCCAGGACAACCCATCCAGTGTCCCCAAAAACCAGGAACAGCCCCAGGACAATCCATCCATCCAGTGTCCCCAAAAACCAGAAACAACAGCAAGACAACCTATCTGGGCTCTCCAAAAGTAGGAATCAGCCCCAGGACAATCCATCCAGTGTTCCCAAAAACAGGAACAGCCCCAGGACAACTCATCCAGGTTCCCCAAAAACCAGGAATCAGCTCCAGGACAATCCATCCAGTGTTCCCAAAACCAAGAACAAGCCCAGGACAATCCATCCAGTGCCCCCAAAAGCAGGAACAACCCCAGGACAACCCACCCAGGCTCCCCAGGGAGGTGCTGCTGAGGTTCCCTCCCTGGGAGCAGAGGGCACAGCTCCCAGCTCCCAGCTCCCAGCTCCCAGCTCACACTCCCAGCTCACACTCCCAGCTCACACTCCCAGCTCACACTCCCAGCTCCCAGCTCACACTCCCAGCTCACACTCCCAGCTCACACTCCCAGCTCACACTCCCAGCTCCCAGCTCACACTCCCAGCTCACACTCCCAGCTCCCAGCTCCCAGCTCCCAGCTCACACTCCCAGCTCACACTCCCAGCTCCCAGCTCACACTCCCAGCTCACAGCTCCCAGCTCACACTCCCAGCTCACACTCCCAGCTCACACTCCCAGCTCCCAGCTCACACTCACAGCTCCCACTCCCAGCTCACACTCACAGCTCACACTCCCAGCTCACAGCTCCCAGCTCACAGCTCCCAGCTCACACTCCCAGCTCACACTCCCAGCTCACAGCTCCCAGCTCATACTCCCAGCTCACACTCCCAGCTCACACTCACAGCTCACACTCATAGCTCACACTCCCAGCTCCCAGCTCCCAGCTCACACTCCCAGCTCACACTCCCAGCTCACACTCCCAGCTCCCAGCTCCCACTCCCAGCTCACACTCCCAGCTCCCACTCCCAGCTCACACTCACAGCTCACACTCCCAGCTCACACTCCCAGCTCCCAGCTCACACTCCCAGCTCACAGCTCCCAGCTCACACTCCCAGCTCACACTCACAGCTCACACTCCCAGCTCACACTCCCAGCTCCCAGCTCACACTCCCAGCTCACACTCACAGCTCACACTCCCAGCTCACACTCCCAGCTCCCAGCTCCCAGCTCCCAGCTCACACTCCCAGCTCACACTCCCAGCTCACACTCCCAGCTCCCAGCTCACACTCCCAGCTCACACTCCCAGCTCACACTCCCAGCTCACAGCTCCCAGCTCACACTCCCAGCTCCCAGCTCACAGCTCCCAGCTCACACTCCCAGCTCACACTCCCAGCTCACACTCCCAGCTCACAGCTCCCAGCTCACACTCCCAGCTCCCAGCTCACACTCACAGCTCACACTCCCAGCTCACACTCCCAGCTCACACTCCCAGCTCACCAGAAAGCTTTCCAGGTGGAGAACCCCGCGCCGCGCAGGGGCAGGCTGACAGCCAGCCCCTCTGGGAAGTTCTGGATCCCAATCCCAATGGCTAAGTTCCTGAAAAAAACCACAAACAAATCCATTTGTGCACCTCAGGGGCAAAGCTCAGCTGCTGGGAGCAGGGACAGAGGGACACAGTGAAGGATCCCATCCCATCCCCTGCCATGGCAGGGACACCTCCCAGTGTCCCAGGCTGCTCCAGCCTGGCATTGGGCACTGCCAGGGATCCAGGGCAGCCACAGCTGCTCTGGGAATTCCATTCCAGGGCCAGGAATTCCTTCCCAATCTCCCACCCAGCCCTGAGTCCATTCCCTGTGTCCTGCCCCTCCAGCCCTTGTCCCCAGTCCCTCTCCAGCCCTCCTGGAGCCCCTTCAGGCCCTGCCAGGGGCTCTGAGCTCTCCCCAGACTCTTTTCCAGGCTGAACAACCCCAACTTCTCCAATTCCAGGGCCACCCCCGCTCTCACAGGGAAGGATTTTGTGCTCTCAGGGAAGGATTCCTTCCCGTGGGGTCCCAGCTGGGGCTGGGCACGGCTGGCACATCCAGCTCCCACCCTCCCAGCTGGGCAGGGCTGTGGGATTTTTGGGGAAATGTCTCAGGCACCAAACAGGGCTGGTGTTTGTGGCTCCTTGAGCTCCACAAACACCCCAGTTCCTCTCCCTGGGGTGTTTCTCCAGCCTGGGCTGTGTTGGTGGCACACACAGGGTGGGACCGTGCTGGGGGGGCTCCAGCAGGGAGGGCTGGGTGCAGTTTGTGCCCTGCCATGTTTTGATTTCAGAAAATTCTTTTCCCAGAGACTCTTGTTGCAAACAAGGGCACGTTATTGTAAACTATCTTATTTTTCTCCGTTCTTTCCCAGAGGAGGGAATTTGCTTGATGGTCCCTTGGTGTGACCAACGGGCCCAAGGGTCCCACCGCTTAGGTGAAAAAGTGTAAAAGACAAGTTTTCAATAATAAAGCTAAATTTGAATCCTCAGCCTTCTGTGAGTCTGTGTCCTGACGTCGTGCTCTACAACGACAGGCTGGGGCTCTGAGGGGTCTGCAGAGGGATCCCAGAGCCTCTCCCGGAGCTCAGCTCCTCCCCTGCCAGCAGCTCCCTCTGCTCAGCCCCTGGCTTCCCAGGAGTGAAACAAACCCGGTGAGAAAACCCTCCCGGGGCTGGTTAAACTCTGCAGAGGAGGGGAGGGCAAGGGGGAGAGGTTTCCCCGGGCAGGGCAGGGCAGGGCAGGGCAGGGCGGGCCATTACAATCACAAACATTATTCCAGGCAAAGAGAGGGAGCACGGAGGGGGAAAACCATCCCTGCTGGAAAACACTGCAGCCGCTGTCTGGGCCGGGTTTGTTGTTTTTTTGGGTTTTTTTGTTTTTTTCCCTCCTTCCCCGGCTCGGCACAAAGCGGCTATTGCTGCTCCCGGCCACAGCAAATTACCGGGAGGGAGCCGTGAATGGAGGGAGGGGGCTGTGTGGGAAAGGGGGGGAGCCGCCCCCCCAGTCCCGATCCCACCGGGAATAGAGACCCCCAGGCTGAGCCCCGAGGGGCAGGAGGGGAGGGTGGAACTGGGGGAGATCCGGGAGAGACCCCTCAGGGGTTTGTGCCTGCTCCCTGGATCCTCTTCTTCCCACACACACCCCAGGACAACATATCCGGGCTTCCCAAAAGCAGAATAACCCCTGGACAATCCACCTGGCCTTCCTAAAAGCAGAAATAACCCCAGGACAACCCATCCAGTGTCCCCAAAACAAGGAAAAACCCCAGGACAACCCATCTGGGCTCCCCAAAAACAAGGAACCAGCCCCAGGACAATCCATCCAGAGGGAAGGGAAGGGAAGGGAAGGGAAGGGAAGGGAAGGGAAGGGAAGGGAAGGGAAGGGAAGGGAAGGGAAGGGAAGGGAAGGGAAGGGAAGGGAAGGGAAGGGAAGGGAAGGGAAGGGAAGGGAAGGGAAGGAAAGGAAAGGAAAGGAAAGGAAAGGAAAGGAAAGGAAAGGAAAGGAAAGGAAAGGAAAGGAAAGGAAAGGAAAGGAAAGGAAAGGAAAGGAAAGGAAAGGAAAGGAAAGGAAAGGAAAGGAAAGGAAAGGAAAGGAAAGGAAAGGAAAGGAAAGGAAAGGAAAGGAAAGGAAAGGAAAGGAAAGGAAAGGAAAGGAAAGGAAAGGAAAGGATTGGATTCACCTCCAGCCCCAAACAATCCATCCCAAGGGATTCTCCCATCCCGAGGGACACTCCCTCGGTCCCTCCTGGCCGAGCACACTCACACCTTCCCGCAGCTCCGGGAATCAAAGCCGCATTGTGTCCGAGGGGAACAAAGGCGCCTTTTGACGGGAATAGGTGGGGATTCTTGGAAGGCTTCCCCCGACCGCCAGGGAATCCATTGTAAAACACGGGCAGGGAGCAGGACCCGGCCCCGGGGGTGGCACGGGGACACGGGGGACACGGAAACGGGGACCAGCCACCACCAGAAGTGGTGGGGTGAAGAGTTTGGGGTCTCCAAAGAGAGGAAAAGCAAGGCGGGGTAAGGGGTTGGGGAGGTGGTGGAATCAGATCCCGCCTGGGTGGGTTTTCTGGGGGAGTCGCCACCCCCGGAGGTGTCCAGGGATGTGGCACTCAGCGCTCTGGGCTGGTGACAAGGCAGGGTGGCCTTGGTGACCTTGGAGATCTTTCCCAGCCCCGGCGACCCCGGGATGCTGTGGATGGGGAAGTTGTGCAGCTGCACAGCCTGGGGCTCACACCCAGCCCACGGAGGGGGGCTGGCCCAGGGAACCACACCCAGGGAGAAGCAGAGCTCGGCCTGGGGGTGCCCGTGACCCTGTGGTGGCTCTGTCACCTGCAGGGAAATGTCACCTGCAGGGAAATGTCACCTGGGTGGCTCCTCCGCACGGGCACAACGGCCTCGGTGTCCTTGGAGGCACCAAGGAATCACAGACACGGATGTGCCAGCTCTGCCCCAGCCTCCCTGACTGCAAAACAGACACAGGACAGACATGGGACAGAAATGGGACAGACATGGGACAGCCACGTCCTCCAGAACCGTCCCAATCTGAGCACAGAACCCCTGATGCCTCAAGTTTTCCCTTCCCTGTGTTTCTGTGCTGCCCAGGGGTGCAGCTCTCAGCCTCACATCCAGGCTCACTCAGCTCTGCACACAGCAGGGACACAAAACAAATCCTGGTCCTGCTGCACACCAAGGACAACTTTCAGCCCCAGAGCACAACCAAGGGGGGCTGGAGGGAGGAACAAGAAGGATGGGACCTCACACCCTGCAGCTGCAATTGGACAATTCAACCCCAAGGTGCAAATGGACCCAAACTGATCCAAGTGTCAGACCTGGTGACCCTTTGTCCATTTTGGGACCATTTTGGGTCCCCCTTGGGTGCAGCCCTGGCCAGGCTCTTGTCCTGCCCAAGGTGAGGCCTTTTATTAAATATCTATTTTATTATTATTTATTTTATTATATCTTCTTTTTATTATTTATTTTTTTACTATTTATTAAATATCTACTTTTATTAAATATCTACTTTTATTAAATATCTATCTTTTAATAAATGTCTACTTTTATTAAATATCTCTCTTTTATTAAATACCTACTTTATTATTTATTTAGTTATACCTACTATTATTATTTATTTCTTATATCTACTTTATTTATTAAAGGCCTTTGAATAAATCTCTGCTTTATTCTCTGCCTCTGTCCAGCCTCTGCTCCAGCTCAGCCTCCCCAAGGCACCACTCCGAGTCCAGGAAGGATTTGAAAAATTCTTCAAACATTCCCGAAATCCCTGGCCTTGGCTCATCCTCCCACGCCCGGATTTCGGGAGGAGAAGGCAAATCCCTGAGCTCCCCCAGGGACAGGCTCTGTGTCCCCCCACGAGGGATGGGACCTCCAACCTCCCCCTGCCTGCCAACCGCTCCGGCACCACGCTGGGAGACTCCAAGTTCACTTGCAAAAAAAAGAAAAAAAAAAAAAGAAAAAAAAAAAGGCAAAAAAAAAAGCTGGCATCTCCGCATATTTGCAAGGTCAAGGCACAGAAAGCCTCCTCTAAGCCCAAAGCCTTGTTTTCAAGGGCCCATTCTTCGAGGCAGCGATTATGAAAGCCGGCTACATATTCTTAACAAGCCCCTTTTCACTGGGGCTCTCCCGTCCCCCCGCGGTGGGGAATGTGCATGTGTATTCTTGCATGGCAGCCCTTCCAGCCCGCCGGGATCGTTATCGGGGCCGCCGGGGAAAGAAAGGCCCGATTGTTCGTGGGGTTGTGGCGATTGCATCAGGGCCGCCCCCGGGGTGAGGTGTTTGATCAGGGCTGGCAGGTGGGAAGGAGCTCACGGGGCCCTTTCCACCCGGACCTGCCCCACCTGGCAAACCCTGCAGCTCCTTCCCCTCCCCAGCGTCACCCGGAGTGCAGCCCTGGTTGGGCTGTTGGGTTGCCCAGTGTGGTTGGAGAGGAAGATTTTCTTCCTCCCATCCACGGTCACTGCTGGAATTCATAAATGTTGAAGTCTGTAAATAAACTGCCTCTTTTCTGCCTTGGACATCTCAGCATGTGAGTGTCGTTTCTTTTATGTCCCATTGTGACATCCCCACCTTCCCCAGCCTTGTACCAGCACCTCCCACAAGATGGGGAAACTGAGGCACGGGGGTGTTGTCTGGGTTTTTGCTGTTCTCCTCTGTCTTTTTAAGGAGTTTTTCTAAAGTTCTATTTCAGCCTTCTGTGTTTAGTTTTTGCAATGGAGTCAGACACGATTTTACATCAACAACTTTTCTTGGTTTTGTAACCATCTAACCATGTTTGCATTCTTCTCACAAGGAGGAGGCTGCTGAGGGACTGTTGGGTTGCCCAGTGTGGTTGGAGAGGAAGATTTTCTTCCTCCCATCCACGGTCACTGCTGGAATTCTATAAACGTTGAAGTTTGTAAATAAACTGCCTCTTTTCTGCCTTGGACATCTCAGCCTGTGGGTGTCATTTCTTTGCGTGGTGTGTGACAGGGACTTCTTCTTGCTGTCCCTCTGAGTTGGCCAATGTGATTGAGGAATTTTGTCTTTCTTCCACCCATTGGGCTGTTTTTTGTAAAATAGCATAAAAGGGAAGAAATTGTTGGGAAATAAATGGAGTCATTGTCAGCCCTCTGAGCTGGAGTCTGTGTCCTTGTGGTCTTGAACAGCATCACCAGTGTTGGATTCCTCTGGGGAATGGTTTTCCCCAGAACTCCCTAAAGCCTGTGACCACTTAGTTTGACCCTTCCCTCCCTTATCTTGAACCTGTTGGCTCAGGGCCAGTTATCTATCCCGAAACAGAGACCAGATAAACCCAGGCTCTTCCTCATTCTCTCTCTTTCCTTGGAACCCTTCGAGCACAAAGCCTTGGACTGATCCTGGGGTGAGAGCCTCTTTTGGAATCTTTTATCCTGTCCCCTGAGATTGTTGCACAGACATAAAGAACTCACACCCACACCTTGCCATGTCCCAGGCAGAAAGGAGAAGGGTTTATTTACAAAATTAACATTTATGGAACTCCAGCAGTGACCATGGATTGGAGGAAGAAAATCTTCCTCTCCAACCACACTGGACAACCCAACAGCCCATCAGCAGCCTCCTCCTTATGAAAAGAATGTAAACATTGCTGCATTTTACAATAACAAGCAGCTTGTTTATACAAAATTGTATCTGACTCCAAAACACAGAAGGCTGAAAATAAGACTTTACCCAACTCCTTAAAGGGGACAGAGGAGAACGGCAAAAACCCAGACAACATGAGATATTCCTCCAAAGCCTCTCAAGGAACTGAGCTGGCCAGAAGGAGAGCCCAGGGGGGCGGGCGGGGGATATTTCACCAGCATCACCCAGCGTGCAGCCCTGGTTGGTGCCTGGGATGTTCTGTCCCCTCCTGTCCTCTCCTGTCCCCTCCTGTCCCCATTTGTCCCCTGCCTGTCCCCGCACACACTCTGCCCGTGCTGCTCCCAGCAGCTCCAGCCCCATCTGGTTCCTGTTGAAGCAGCCACCCGGGGATGGGAGGGGAGGGATCCCTCCCCCGCGGGTCGCTGCCAGAGCAGGGGAGGCAGAGCAGCTTTTTAAAGCCACGGCTGCCCTTCCCTTCACCTTCCTGCCTGGAGGGCGGCCAGGAGCAGCTCCTGCCTTCCCCGTTCCCATCTGGAGGGAGCCTTCCCCTCCTGGGCACAGCCCTGGCCCTGCCCTGGCACAGCCCTGGCACTGCTGCTCCTCCCCAGACCCTCTCCTGGCACTGGCTCCTCTCCTGCCCCACTGCAGTTTGTCCTCAGCTGCTGTTCCCAGCCCGTGGAAATTCCCAATATTCCCACCCCTGCACGGAGCAGGGCAGGAGCAGCACGGCCCCCATGGAAAACACCCCAAAAAGGGGCATCCCCACCAAACAAACACCCCAAAAGGGGCATCCCCACCACCCCAGGCTGCTCCAAACCCCACCCAGGCTGCCCTTGGACACCCCCGGGGATGGGGCAGCCACAGCTTCTGTGGGAATTCCATCCCAGCCCCTGACAGGGAACAACTCCTTGCCAGCATCCCACCCAGCCCTGC
This sequence comes from Phylloscopus whistleri, assembly GCA_017589585.1. Taxonomy (NCBI): domain Eukaryota; kingdom Metazoa; phylum Chordata; class Aves; order Passeriformes; family Phylloscopidae; genus Phylloscopus; species Phylloscopus whistleri. Next base: position 276,802 of record JADMLD010001258.1, on the reverse strand, counting down.
CCTCTGGCAGTGGGGAGCCATTCCCATTCCCATTCCCACTCCCATTCCCATTCCCATTCCCATTCCCACTCCCATTCCCATTCCCATTCCCATTCCCATTCCAATTCCCACTCCCATTCCCATTCCCACTCCCATTCCCATTCCCGTTCCCATTCCCATTCCCACTCCCATTCCCATTCCCATTCCCACTCCCATTCCCACTCCCATTCCCATTCCCATCCCCATTCCCATTCCCATTCCCACTCCCATTCCCATTCCCATCCCCATTCCCATTCCCGTTCCCATTCCCATTCCCACTCCCATTCCCATTCCCATTCCCACTCCCATTCCCACTCCCATTCCCATTCCCATCCCCATTCCCATTCCCATTCCCATTCCCATTCCCATTCCCATTCCCATTCCCATCCCCATTCCCATTCCCATTCCCATTCCCACTCCCACTCCCATCCCCATTCCCATTCCCACTCCCATTCCCAGTGCCCTGGCACAGCCTCCCCGTACGAAAACCCTGCCCGGGCCGGGGGCTCTGATCCAGCCGCAGCTCCCGGAGCATCCCGGAGGATCCCGGCCGCAGGAACAGAGCCTGCACACCCGGTGGCAGCAAAGAAACGCAGGAGAACGGGAAGGGCCGGGAGCGGCGCCGGGATGAGCCGGAGACGGGCAGGAGGGAGAATCCCGGGATCCTGGGCAGGATGGAAATTCCTGGGATTCTGGGTGGGATGGGGAGTCCTGGGATGGGGAATCCCGGGATTCTGGGCAGGATGGAGAATCCCGGGATTTTGGATGAGCTGGGTGATGGGCAGGATGGGGAATCCCGGCCGGAATGGGGAATCCCGGGATTCTGGACAGGATAGAGAATCCCGGGATCATGGGCAGGAAGCAGATTCCTGGGATTCTGGGCCGGATGGGGAATTCCCGGATTCTGGGCAGGAGGGAGAATCCCGGGGTTCTGAGCAGGATGGGGAATCCCGGGCTGGAGAATCCCGGGCTGGGGAATCCCGGGCTCCTGCCGCACACAGCCAAGGCAGGAGCCTCCCGGAGCCCAGGAATTCCCGGGCTGGCCGAGCTGCTCCAGCTGCTCCAGCAGCTCACAGCCCCGGGTGTGTTACAGGGGAGATTCCCTTCTCCCCAGTTCTGGGATTAACAAACCCCGGGGTGTGCCCCTGGCTGGGACCAGCACTGTGGGACCTGCTCTGCTCACACCCCCTGGGGAAAGCCTCCCTTGGAAAACCCTGAGCCCTGGAAAAGCCCTTTGGGATCCCTGCAAGGCGCCAGGAAAGGGGTGCTGACCTCAAACAAAGGAGACACTGGGAATGAATTGTTCCCTGGGAGGGTGGGAGGCCCAGGTTGGCAGGATGAGCCTCCCCGAGAGGCTCAGCCCCGTTCTCTGGGTTTTTGCTGTTCTCCTCTGTCTCTTTAAGAAGTTTTTCTAAAGTTCTGTTTCAGCCTTCTGTGTTTGCCTTTTGCAGTGGAGTCAGACACGATTTTACATCAACAACTTTGTTATTGTAATTGTCCTTTCATGTTTACATCCTTCTCACAAGGAGGAGACTGCTGATGGACTGTTGGGTTGCCCAGTGTGGTTGGAGAGGAAGATTTTCTTCCTCCAATCCACGGTCACTGCTGGAGTTCAATAAATGTTAAATCTGTAAATAAACCTCTCTCCTTTCTGCCTGGGACATCACAAGGTGTGGGTGTGAATTCTTTATGTCAGTGCGACACAAGGAGCAATTTTCCCTTTGCAGGTGTCCACAGCCAGCACCACCCCTCACATTAAATGTAATTCCAGCTCTTTTCCAAACCCCCAGGACACCAAGGAAGCGCCTGAACCCCCCCAGGAGATTCCCAAAGCTGCCCCGGGGAGGTGGCAGTGACAGAGACGCCGATGGCAGCACAGGGACTCTGTCCCCTCTGCAGCTGGCTGGATTTGCATCGGGATTTTCCTGCTCCAGATGCCACCTTTCATCTCCCCTGATTAATGCCCTTGGAAATCCAGAGAAAGCACCAGCTGCTTCTGCCTCCTCGGCTTCCCCGGAGCAGCTGAGGGGGGAAAAAACTCCTTTTGTTCCGGCATCCCCAGAGCCTCTGCTGCCTTTCTGAAGAGCCTTTTATTCCTGAAGGTTGGGGAAACACAGCGGGGAAAGCTGGAGCATCCTGCTTTTCCCCCTGGGATCCGTGGCAATCCGAGTGTCTGGGCCAGCCAGGGAATTGGGGATGGAAGGTTTGGGATGTGCCTTTGTGGGGCACAGCTTGTGCCCGGCCAGAGGAGGGGCTGGGGAGGTGCAGGATCAGCCTGGGTGGGTGCAAAACCAGCCCAGGGAGCACAGAGATCCTTCAGCAGGAATTGTGGAACGGTTTGAGTTGGAAGGGACCTCAGAGATCAACCCAGGGACACCCTGCACTGCCCCAGGCTGCTCCAACCTGGCCTGGGACACTCCAGGGCTGCAGGAGCCTCCCCACCCTCCCAGGGAGGAATTTCTCCCTGAAACCCAACCCAGTCCCGAGTGAGGTGAGCGAGGGTTGGCAGCAAATCCCCAGGAAAAGCCGAGCCCGGGCAGGACGGTGCCGTTTGCACGGCGGCCACCGAGAGGTGCCGGCAGCTCCTCCAAAGCCTGGGCAGCTCCTTCAGCTCCACTCCAGCCCCTCCAGCTCCTCCAGCCCCTCCAGCTCCACTCAGCTCCTCCAGCTCCTCCAGCCCCTCCAGCTCCACTCAGCTCCACTCAGCTCCTCCAGCTCCACTCAGCTCCTCCAGCTCACTCAGCTCCTCCAGCTCCACTCAGCTCCTCCAGCTCACTCAGCTCCTCCAGCTCACTCAGCTCCTCCAGCTCCTCCTGCTCCACTCAGCTCCTCCAGCTCCACTCAGCTCCTCCAGCTCCTCCAGCTCCACTCACCTCCTCCAGCTCCACTCACCTCCTCCAGCTCCACTCAGCTCCTCCAGCTCCTCCAGCTCCACTCAGCTCCTCCAGCCCCTCCAGCCCCTCCAGCTCCACTCAGCTCCTCCAGCTCCACTCAGCTCCTCCAGCTCCACTCAGCTCCTCCAGCTCCTCCAGCTCCACTCAGCTCCTCCAGCTCCACTCCAGCCCCTCCAGCTCCTCCAGCTCCTCCAGCCCCTCCAGCTCCACTCCAGCCCCTCCAGCTCCTCCAGCTCCTCCAGCCCCTCCAGCTCCACTCCAGCCCCTCCAGCTCCACTCAGCTCCTCCAGCCCCTCCAGCTCCACTCCAGCCCCTCCAGCTCCTCCAGCTCCTCCAGCCCCTCCAGCTCCACTCAGCCCCTCCAGCTCCACTCAGCTCCTCCAGCCCCTCCAGCTCCACTCAGCTCCTCCAAAGCCTGGCCAGCTCCTCCAGCCCCTCCAGCCCCTCCAGCTCCACTCAGCCCCTCCAGCTCCACTCAGCCCCTCCAGCTCCACTCAGCTCCTCCAGCTCCACTCAGCCCCTCCAGCTCCACTCAGCCCCTCCAGCTGCACTCAGCAAGATTTTGACTCTTCAGCCCTCTGTGAGTCTGTGTCCTGATTCCGTGTCCTACAGCCACCGTGGCCCGTGCGCACGTTTTTGGTTTCTCTGACTTGCCCTGAGGGGCTGGGACTAGCCCAGCCTCCTGTTCCTGGAGCCAATTTTATACCAATAAACCATTTCCTCTTTAACACCTTTGGATTTACAGCCTGGTCATTAAATTGGCAACATTGGAGCAGCAGGAACCTTTCCTCACCTGGGAGCAGAGTGAGGGAAAGGCAGCAGCGCCGGGGATTTCCTCCCCTCCCTTTGCCACCCTCGTGTTTCCAGGCAAGTTTCCCCAATCCAGGGATCTCCAGCCCCCTGGCAGGGGACGAGGTGGGGCAGCCAAGCTCCAGAGGGACACACAAAAAGCAGGAGTGGGTCTTACCTGGCGCTCTGGAAGGTGGCAGAGGCGGATTTTCCGACGGCCCCGAATCCAACTCCCACTGCCAGGCCCTCTGCAAGAGCAGGGAGAAACCAGTCAGGTGCAGCCCTGGGGTCCAGAGGGGAGCAGGCAGCAGGAGCCCAGCCCAGGAGGATCCAGCAGGGTTATAAATGCACATTTTGGAGCAGGCTTTTGGCAAATATTGAGATGAATGTTATACATATAATGTAAGAAGGTCGTACTGTATTTCCTTTTATTTGAGGAATTGAAAAATGTGATGAAGGTATATTTTCTAATTATTTATATATATATATATAATTTATATATATATATAATATTTCTAATTATAATTTCTAGTGTAAAAACAAAAAACTAAGGTTTTTTTCTTTGTGACATCTAAATTGACCAGGCCAAAATGCAAGGGGGGATCGTCCTGCATTCCTGGTAAAGAACAATTGAACCTTTTTGGCCAAGAAGGATTTATGACACCTAGGCCAGCTAAAAGGTGCCAGGCACAGATAAAGAAACTGCAATACTTGGAGACCCTTAAAACAGATAAAGAAAACAGATTTTTAAATATGCATTAGTCTCTTTTAAATATGTAACACAGAGCTCCTTAAATACCCAAAAATATAGAATAGGCAGTGTGTTGGTGTACAGCTTCTTCTGTCTCCTAATTGTCTATTTTTATTTTATTTTTATTTTATTTTTATTTTAATTTATTAAACTTATAAATTTACATAAACTTACAAATTTAAATATAAACTTATATATATAAACTTACAAATATATATATATATATATATAAAAACTTAGAAATATAACTTTATATAAACTTGCCTAAAATATATCCCTGTAGGAATCTTGCTTAAAAAATATCCCTGCAGGAATCTTGCCTAAAAATTATCTTTATAGGAAATCTGCCTAAAAAACACCTTTGCAGGAAACTCCTCTGGGGATGCAGCAGGGCAGGGGAGGAGGAGGAGGAAGAGGAAGAGGAGGATCCCTGGAAATGGGAAAATGAGAAGCAACTCGTGAATCCCACAAAATCCTCAGGTTTGGAGGGAAGGCAGGAATGAAAGGAAAAGCAGGATTTGTCAAAAAAAACAAGGAAAACAAACCAAGCCAGCTGTGCCTGTGAGGGGTTTTCAGGGCAGGTGAGGGGGAACAGGGCTCAGCAGTGCCTGCAGAACTTGGGGGAAAACAGCAGGAATTCTGGATTTAACAGCAGGAAATGCCTTTTTTGGGGGTTTTTTTTGGTTTGGTTGTTTTGTTTGGTTTTTTTTTGTTGGTTGATTGGTTGATTTTTTGGGGTTTTGTGGGTTTTTTTCGTTGGTTGGTTGGTTGGTGTTTTGTGGGTTTTTTGTTGTTTGTTGTTTGTTTTGGGGGGGGTTGTGGGGTTTTTTGTTTGGTTTTGGTTTGGTTTGGTTTGGTTTGGGTTTGGGTTTTGGGGTTTTTTGTTTTTGTTTTGTGGGGTTTGTTTGGTTTGGTTTGGGTTTTTTTTGTTTTTGTTTTTGTTTTTTTGTGAGGACAGTTTGTGATGCTGAGAATCCCCTTCGCACGAGCAGCACAGACACCCAGAGCCCACCCCAAAAACCCCTCCCCGTGACAAAACAAAGCCCCAGCACCTCCCAAACCCCAAACTCGGCGGTGCCAAACCCGGCAGGACCCACGCATCCCCCCAGGGCAGAGCTGGGAGTGCCTCTGCCCCCTCCCAGAGCTGCTCCTCCCTCCTCAGCCTCCTCCAGGAAGCTCCTCCAGCTGCCAAGGTCTCATCCATTATTCATCCTGCTCTTGGAAGAGCTGCTCAGCTCCTAGTGGGAAATTAATCTCACAGTAACGAGGTTTGGGTTTCTCCAAGAGTTTAAGCACGGCCCCGCTGCTGCCACTCAGGGTTTTCCCCTCCAGGTCCCTCCAGGAAATTTTGGTTTTGCCATCAGTGCTCAAGGAGCAGCAGATCCCAGGGATTTTTCCGGTTTGTAGGTCCCCACTGCCTGAATTTGGGGGATTTGGAGGAAATTCAGGAGGAAATCCTGCTGGTTCCTAATGCTGGTGTAACCCCCACAGGAGCCAGCCCATCCTCATCCTCCCCTTTCCTCTTCTCTCCTCTCCTCCAAAAGCAAATCCTCATTTCAGTCCTCGATCCGATTCCGTGGGGCTGCAGCAGCTGGGCAGGAGCTGACAGCTCAGCCTCCACCTGACCTGAAAGAATTCCACCTCATCTGACAGAATTCCACCTGACCTGAAAGAATTCCACCTCATCTGACAGAATTCCACCTGACCTGAAAGAATTCCACCTGGATCTGACAGAATTCCACCTGACCTGAAAGAATTCCACCTGGATCTGACAGAACTCCATCTCAATCTGAAAGAATTCCACCTGGATCTGAAAGAATTCCACCTGGATCTGAAAGGATTCCACCTCATCTGAAAGGATTCCACCTGGATCTGAAAAAATTCCACCTGGATCTGACAGAATTCCACCTCATCTGAAAGAATTCCACCTGGATCTGACAGAATTAAATGCTCTGTCCAACATCCCAGAACTCTCCCATCCCGGGAATGCTCCTCTGAAAGCAGAAACCCATTTCCCAAATCCCCAGAGCAGAACTGAGCTGAAGGCAGGGACTGACCCTGCAGGAACAGGGCTCTCCTGACCCCACAGCACCCCAATCCATCAGAGATATTTAAAGTTTCATTCCTCAGCCAGGTTTAATGTGACAAACCCGAGGTCTGGTGGGGAGCAGGCAGGGGAGCAGCCCCCACGTGCAGCTTCCAGTGGAATGTTTCCTCCCAGCTGGTGAAAATCCGGGATTTCATTGCCTTTTGTCGCCTCTGTGGCTGCTACTGCTGACAAAACAGCGAGGTGTGATCAGTGCTGCCTCCAAAGGGGCTTGTGACAGATGAGCTGGTGGCAGGGGGACATCAGAGACCCCCCTGTGCCCTCCTCAGCAGCGTGAGGCTGGGAGGAAACCTTCCCAGCCTGGAAAACGTGGAATTGTCTCCAGGTGCTGCCTGGGGGGAGCAGGGGGAGTCCTGAGGGGGCTGAGCTGGGGGGGACAGAGCCAAAAACAGCCTGAGGGCAGCTGGGGATGGCACCTGAGCCGAGAGTGTCACCTGAGCCCTGAGAGTGTCACCTGAGCCCTCAGGATGTCACCTGTGTCCTTCACTGAGAGCAGAACCCGTGGCTGAGGATGTCACCTGGATCCCTCACCTGAGAATGTCACCTGGGTCCTTCACCTGAGGGCATCACCCACAGCTGAGAGTGTCACCTGAGCCCTGAGAGTGTCCCCTGAGCCTTGAGACTGTCACCTGAGCCCTCAGGATGTCACCTGTGTCCTTCACTGAGAGTATCACCAAAACTTGGGGATGCCACCTGCATCCTTCACTGGAAAATGTCACCTGTGTCCTTCAGCTGAGGGCATCACCCACAGCTGGGGGCGTCACCTGAGCCCTCAGGATGTCACCTGTGTCCTTCACTGAGAGCAGAACCCATGGCTGGGGATGTCACCTGGATCCCTCACCTGAGAATGTCACTTGGGTCCTTCACCTGAGGGCATCACCCACAGCTGGGGATGTCACCTGCACCCTTCACCAGAAAATGTCACCTGTGTCCTTCAGCTGAGGGCATCACCCACAGCTGGGGGTGTCACCTGATCCCTCAGGATGTCACCTGTGTCCTTCACTGAGAGCATCACCCAGAGCTGGGGATGTCACCTGCATCCTTCACTGGAAAGTGTCACCTGTGCCACAGGTGGAACGCCAGGCTGCGGGGAAGCCTCTCCCTCCTCTTCCTCACTAAAAATCACCCCCCCAGCAGGAAGGGAGGGCGCTCCGAGTGCCCAGGGAGAGCAGGGGCGGGCAGGGCAGGAGGAACCTGGGAGTTTCGGGAGGAGGCACCCCCCAGACGAGGCACAGATTGATGGGTGCAGCTCAGCCGGCTCCCGTTCTCACGCTCCGCCGAGCCCCAGTGGGCTCCCAAATCCTCATTAAAGCCAACAATTGGAAAACAGCCTCAAAAAAAAAACCCCAAACAAACCCCATCGTTCGCAGCCTTGTAATGGATCCGGGGGAATATTCACACAAACCATCAGCGCTGTGATAATTGAGATGCAATCCGGCACTCATTGCCCTTCCCTCGGGAGCGTCCCCCCGTCCCGGGAGGACAAATCCAATCAATTTTTTGCTAATGACAAAGCAGCCAGCCTGGAAATCACCTCCCTTGGCAGGAACTCCAATCTGGCGGCGCAGCACGGAGCCCCCTCCCCTCCCCTCCTCTCCCCTCCCCTCCCCCGGCTGCATCCCAGCCCCAGCCCCAGCCCAGAGCAGCTCCTGGCACAGGGGGCGAGCCCTGCCTGACCCTGCCGGGGCTGGGCTGGGGTTTGAAAAGCTGCAGCGGCCGGAATTCCAGCGGGGAGCAGCGTGGGTTCAACCAGGAGGGGTTGAGGGAGCTCACCTGGGAGGGGTCAGAGCCCGTGGATCAGGGACAAACCCCGTGGATCAGGGACAAACCCCACAGATCAGGTACCCCCTGGGTGCTGAGGGAGCTCACCTGGGAGGGGTCAGAGCACATGGATCAGGGACAAACCCCATGGAACAGGGACAAACCCCATGGAACAGGTACAAACCCTATGGAAGAGGTACAAACCCCATGGATCAGGGACAAACTCCATGGAACAGGGACAGACCCTATGGAACAGGGACAAACCCCATGGAACAGGGACAAACCCCCCTGGGTGCTGAGGGAGTTCACCTGGGAGGTTCAAACTCCATGGATCAGGTACAAAGCCCGTGGAACAGTACAAAGCCCATGGATCAGGGACAAACCCCATGGAACAGGGACAAACCCCCCTGGGTGCTGAGGGAGCTCACCTGGGAGGTTCAAACCCCATGGATCAGGTACAAAGCCCCCCTGGGGAGCTCCCTCCTCACTGGTGGGAAGATTCCCTCAGTTTTGGACCAGGGCAGTGTCACCATGGAGGTGTCACCAGGGCGGTGTCACCATGGAGGTGTCCCCATGGAGGTGTCACCAGGGCAGTGTCACCAGGGACAAAACAATCCCACCCCAGCTCATGAATGCCTGGCTGGCACTGGGAACTGGAGAGGAAGCCTCAGGTGAAGCTCTGTGAGGTTTGGGCGTGAGCAGGGCACCTCAGTGTCACCTGACTGTCACCTGGTGGCTCTGTCCCTTTTCTCCTGCCCACAGCCCTGGGCTGCCAGAGGCAGAACCTGGGGAGCAAACTGGGAGGGATTGGGCTGGAGGCAGAGCAGAGAGGTTCTGTCCCTGCAGAGAGGGGAGGCCTGGAGTTTGATCTTTGATGTTTTTCAGGCTCTGTGCTGCCCAGGGGTGCAGCTCTGAGGGACACAAAGCCACCCTGGCTCCCTGTCCCTTGGCCTCCCAACGCTCTCCCTGGGCAAGGAGTGGATCAGCTCCCAGTGCCACGCTGGATTGGGGAAGGAATTGATGCCTGAAGTTTTCCCTTCCCTGTGTTTCTGTGCTGCCCAGGGGTGCAGCTCTCAGCCTCACATCCAGGGGCACTCAGCTCTGCACACAGCAGGGACACAAAACAAATCCTGGTCCTGCTGCACACCAAGGACAACTTTCAGCCCCAGAGCACAAACAAGGGGGGCTGGAGGGAGGAACAAGAAGGATGGGACCTCACACCCTGCAGCTGCAATTGGACAATTCAACCCCAAGGGGCAAATGGAGCCAAACTGATCCAAGTGTCAGACCTGGTGACCCTTTGTCCATTTGGGGACCATTCTGGGTCCCCCTTGGGTGCAGCCCTGGCCAGGCTCTTGTCCTGCCCCAGGTGCACCCTAAAGGCCTTTGAATAAATCTCTGCTTTATTCTCTGCCTCTGTCCAGCCTCTGCTCCAGCTCAGCCTCCCCAAGGGGCTGATCCTGGGATGGGCTCAGGCTGGGCCCACCCAGCTCTGCCCAGCACAGCACGGAGCAAAAACGGGAATTTCAGGTTTCCTTGGCAACGTTCTGGGGGTTGGAAGCATCAGCTGGTGCCTGGCTGGCAGCAGCCCCGCTGCCTCTCCTGGGAGATGCTCCAAGGCAGGTCCTGGCAGGTCCTGGCAGGTCCTGGCAGGTCCCTGCTGTCACCTGAGTGGGTTTGGAGGATGGGGAACACACATTTCCCACCAGCCAGGGGCAGGCAGGGCAGGGAATTGTCACCCTGCAGCTCCTCCAGGCCTCGCTGCCACGCCTGGGAAGGGACTCAGGTCGGGCTGAGCCACCAAAAGTCCCCATGAGGTCCCTGTGACCCCTCTGGGGGGAGGCTCAGGGAGCTGGGAAGGGGCTGGAGCACCAGGAGGGGCTGAGGGAGCTGGGAAAGGGGCTCAGCCTGGAGAAAAGGAGGATGCAGAGGGGTTTTTTTCTGGAATTCCCTGCCAGGAGGGGACAGCCGGGCTCTGCTCCCAGGGCACAGGGACAGGAGGAGAGGGAACGGCCTCAGGCTGGGCCAGGGGAGCTCAGGGTGCAAGAATTCTCCTTGGGAAGGGTGGCCAGGCCTTGGAATGGGCCAGGGAAGGGTGTCCACACGTGGAGGTGTCCAGGGAAGGCCTGCAGGTGACACTCAGGCCTGGGGACAAGGGGGACATGGGGCACAGCTGGGACCGGACCTTGGGAGGCTTTCCCAGCCTCCATGGCTCTGCAATTCTGGGGCCCCATGGCATGAAGATGAGCAGAACACAGCCTGGGGCCTCTCCTGGAGCTCCTGCAGCACCTCCAGGGTGGAGGAGCCCCTGGAATCAGCAGCAGAGCCCTCCAGGAACATCCCTGGAACTCCACAGGACCATCCCTGGAGCTTCCCAGGACCATCCCTGGAGCCTCCCAGGACCATCCCTGGAGCCTCCCAGCACCATCCCTGGAGCTTCTCAGGACCATCCCTGGAGCTTCTCAGGACCATCCCTCCCAGGACCATCCCTGGAGCTTCCCAGGAACATCCCTGGATCTCCCCAGGACCATCCCTGGAGCTCCACAGGACCATCCCTGGAACTCCACAGGAACATCCCTGGATCTCCCCAGGACCATCCCTGGAGCTTCCCAGGACCATCCCTGGAGCTCCCCAGGAAGGTCCCTGTAGCCTCCCAGGACCATCCCTGGAGCTTCTCAGGACCATCCCTGGAGCTTCCCAGCACCCAGCCCTGGAGCTCCCCAGGACCATCCCTGGAGCTCCACAGGAACATCCCTGGAGCTTCCCAGGAACATCCCTGGAACTCCACAGGACCATCCCTGGAGCTTCCCAGGAACATCCCTCTCAGGACCATCCCTGGAGCTTCCCAGGACCATCCCTGGAGCTCCCCAGGACCATCCCTGGAGCTCCACAGGAACATCCCTGGAACTCCACAGGAACATCCCTGGAGCTTCTCAGGACCATCCCTCCCAGGACCATCCCTGGAGCTCCCCAGGAAGGTCCCTGGAGCTCCCCAGGACCATCCCTCCCAGCACCATCCCTGGACCTTCCCAGGACCATCCCTGGAGCTTCTCAGGACCATCCCTGGAGCTCCCCAGGACCATCCCTGGAGCTCCCCAGGACCATCCCTGGAGCCCCCCAGCCCCCAGCCCCGGTGCCAGGGCCCCCTCCCCTCCCCTCCCCTCCCCTCCCGCAGCAGCACGGAGGGGGAGGCTGCTCAGCTCACACCTCGCTAATTGTTATTTGTGATACACCAGTAACATTTTAATTAATCTCGACTCCTCGGCGTAACAGCCACCCAAGGTACAAAGCCGAGCCCGAGTAAACAGGGCCTGATTAAATACATAATTAATGTTCTGCTAAACGCGGCGCAGATGAATATTAATTAGCAGGAAGAGTCGGCGGGTTGGCATCTCCTGTCATTATCAATTTATCCTTTCCATTGGCATTCCCAGCCTGGGAACAAACGATCCAGGGGAGGCTGGGCTGGGGCTCCCATCCCCTCCCCTGCGCAGGGAGCTGCTCCCAGCCTGGAAACAAAGGCAGAGGCGCTGCCAGGGCCCCGCCAGCTCAGCCCCAAAAGAGGCTCCAAGCCCACAGAACATTTCCTGGTTTCCCGAGATTTGGGTGGTTTAGAGGCCTTTGCCCCCTGAAAAGCCCTGAGAACAACACCCAGAGTCTTCAGATGTTCAATTTTCAAGGTTTCTCCTGTTGTTTATTATTTCTGATCTTTTCTTTCTGCTCTGAGCCCGGCCAAGATCTGTGCAGCTCGGGCATCAGGCAAAGACTCCTCCTCCAATGGAGGTTCATCATCTCTTATACCAATTATTACATATCAATTATTTACAATTTCACACCAAAATCTACAATCTGTACTGAACAGGTCATCTCTACTCTGACCCAATCCCTCTGAAGCTGCTTTGTGCCACCGTCACAGCAGAAGGTGGAGACGAAGGAGAAGGAGAAGAAGAAGAAGAAGAAGAAGAAGAAGAAGAAGAAGAAGAAGAAGAAGGAGAAGGAGAAGGAGAAGACCCCAGGGCACCACCCAGAATCCTCCATCTCGTCCCCACTCACCCCCATTCTAAAACCCCAAATGTGACAAACTGCACCATTCTCTGTCACACCTTTGTGGTTTGTAATTCCTCTCTCAGTGCTGGAAGCTTTTCCCATGGACTGAAGTCAAAGCCAGTGCCCTCCTGGGCTCTGTGCCAGGGTCTGCAACCCCCCTGGACAGACCCCAGACCCCCTGGACAGACCCCAGACCCCCTGTACAGGTTTCAGACCCCCCTGTTCAGGTTTCCAGCCCTGCTCAGCTCTCTGTCTGCCCAGGGTATCCAAAGGAATGCCCTGGCCTCCCACAAACTCCCTGCTGGCAGTGGAAGGGGAGCTGATCCCCCAGCAGCACGGGAGGGGAACAGGGGGGACGCCAGGCAGGGGAAACTGAGGCAGTTTGGGGTGGGAGTGAGGATTCAGAGCAGCTCCCACCCCACAGAGGCCCCGGGGCAGCTCAGAGACCCCACAGGGTGAGCCTGGATCCCCCTCCTGCAGCAGCCCAGCCCCTCCCAGGGGCATGAGGAGTCCTGGAGGCACAGGGAGGACAGAAACCCCTTGGGAAGGAGCTGCACGCCCCAGTGGGAGTGCAGAGGGAGCAGCAGAGGCAGGAGCTGCTGCCAGAGGCAGCTGGGGAAGATCAGGCTCTGGAGAGAGCCCACGGAGCCCTTCCAGTGCTTCTGAAGCACTTAGAGAAGCTGATATTCCTCAGAAGAGCTCGTGAGAGGGATGGAGAGGGGCTCCTTACAGGGGCAGCTGTGAGAGGATGAGGGGGAATGGTCTGAGAGGGAGAGAGGGAAGAGCTCCATGAAATGTTGGGAATCAGTTGTTCCCTGCCAGGCTGGGAACGGTTTGAGAGGGAGGGAGGGAAGAGCTCCATGAAATGTTGGGAATCAGTTGTTCCCTGCCAGGCTGGGAATGGTTTGAGAGGGAGGGAGGGAAGAGCTCCATGAAATGTTGGGAATCAGTTGTTCCCTGCCAGGCTGGGAGTGGTTTGAGAGGGAGAGAGGGAAGAGCTCCATGAAATCTTGGGAATCAACTGTTCCCTGCCAGCCTGGGGAGGCCCTGGGATGGATTTCCCAGAGCAGCTGTGGCTGGCAGTGCCCAAGGCCAGGCTGCAGCACCCAGGGACAGCGGGAGGTGTCCCTGCCCGTGGCAGGGGTGGCACTGGATGGGCTCTGAGGTCCTTTCCCACCCAAACCATTCCATGACTCCCCGAGGAGCAGGGAGTGATTTCTCCCAGGGCTCAGAGCATCCCCAGCACCAGGAGTGCTCACCCTGCAAGGACCAGCTGGGAGGGGACAATCCCCACCCCAGGAGCACCCAAAGGTGCCCAGGACCAGCTGGGAGGGGACAATCCCCACCCCAGGAGCACCCAAAGGTGCCCAGGACCAGCTGGCAGGGGACAATTCAGCTCCCTGCACCCAGCCAGCCTCCAGCCTGGAGCATCCCCAGCACCAGGAGCGCTCACCCTGCAAGGAGCCCGTGCTAATTGCAATTAAATCTGATTTAATTGCAGCCTCTCCTCTGGCAGGGCTGCTGGCTGAGGCAGAGATCCCCGAGTTCCGAACCCCTGCCTGCAGCAGGGAAAGCAGGAGGAGCTCAGAGCCCCAAACTGCTGCTCACCTGATCCCAGCCCAGCCTGAATTATTTATCCCCAGCCTGAATTATTTCTCAGGGCGCTGCTGGCACCCTGGGGGAAGGGCTCTGCAGCCTCTGGGATTGGAGCAGCAGTGACAGGGCAGCTCAGCACCTCGGGGCCACCTCAGCACCAACCTCCTGCCACGGGTGGAACTTTGGTCACCCCTCTGCAGAACTTTCTCCTTTTGGTGGTGACAGGGAGGTGCCACCTGCCTCTGCACCCCCTGGCACCTCGTTTGAGGGGTGAAATCCAATCACACTTCACCCACTGCAGACATTTCCCCCTTTTTTGGGTTTTTTGGTGTTTTTTGTTTTTGTTTTGGGGGAGGTTTTTGTGTGTGTGTGTTTTCATTTGTTTTGTTTGGGGGTTTGGAGGGGTTTTTTGGGGATTTTTGTTTGTTTGTTTGTTTGGGGGGGAGGTTTGGTTGGTTTTGGTTTTGGTTTGGGGGGTTTTGGGGGGTTTTGTTTGTTTGTTTGTTTGTGTTTGGTTGGTTGGTTTTGTTTTGTTTTTTTGAGTCTGGGGCTCATTCAAAGCTCCTTCCTCTCCCAGCAACACCTGGAGCTCAACCACAGCACCCAAATCATCCCCCTCAAATTAATTAAAAGAAGAGGGATGGGGAGGGGGAAATGTTTTGCTGCTGCTGACAAACTGGAGCAGGTCCATGCCCAGGAACAGCTCGTGCTGGTGATGCAAGCAGAGCAGCAAATCATAAACTGCCAGCTTCAGGAGAACCCAAGCCCAGGCAGCTGCCTGCCCCAGGGGGGCACCAGGAGCACCCAAAGGTGCCCAGGACCAGCTGGGAGGGGACAATCCCCACCCCAGGAGCACCCAAAGGTGCCCAGGACCAGCTGGAAGGGTACAATTCCCACCCCAGGAGCACCCAAAGGTGCCCAGGACCAGCTGGGAGGGGACAATCCCCACCCCAGGAGCACCCAAAGGTGCTCACAACCAGCTGGGAGGGGACAATTCCCACTTCAGGAGCACCCAAAGGTTCCCACAGCCAGCTGGGATGGGACAATTCACCCCAGGAGCACCCACAGGTGCCCAGGACCAGCTGGACGGGGACAATTCAGCTCCCTGCACCCAGCCAGCCTCCAGCCTGGAGCATCCCCAGCACCAGGAGCGCTCACCCTGCAAGGAGCCCGTGCTAATTGCAATTAAATCTGATTTAATTGCAGCCTCTCCTCTGGCAGGGCTGCTGGCTGGGGCAGAGATTCCCGAATTCCCAACCCCTGCCTGCAGCAGGGAAAGCAGGAGGAGCTCAGAGCCCCAAATTTCTCTGCTCTCTTGGAGCAGAGAAGGGAGAGAGGAGAGGCGAGGGAAGGAGAGGAGGAAGGAAAACGCCCTGGGAAAGGTTCCTTATTTTACTTTCAACACCCCCAAGAATTGCAAAGCAGCCCCACGCCGTCCCAAATCGCTCTCATCACCCTCTGCTCTCCTCTTCCAGCAGCACAAAGCCCAGCCCGGCAGGGCTCAGCCCCCCTCAGGGCGCAATTTTCCACCCATTGTCCAAACCCAGGGAAATCAACCCCAAATCGCACATCCTCCCGCAGAGCTCCGAGACGCATCTCTGCCTGCTCAGAGAGAGGAAGGAGGAGAGGCTGAGCAGCGGGGTTTGCCCCCTTTCCCTCGGGAACGCCAATTCCCACCCACACCGGGCTGGCAGCTGCTGCGGCTCCCCCCGAGCCCCCTCCCCACCGGGGGGCTCTGCTGCCAGAGCCTCCCGCAGGATCCGGGAGAGGATCCTGCCCAAAAAAGCGCCCACTCAGCCAGAGCCATCTGCCAGGGATGGATGGATGGATGGGGAGCCGGGATCCGAGCGATCCGCCCCGGCTGCGGCTGCGGGGAGCGGCGCGGGGCTCACCGGGGATGTTGTGGATGGTGATGGCCAGGATCATCAGCAGGATCCTCCTCCAGCTGCTGCTCCCGGCCACGGAGGCTCCGTCCCGGGGAGCTGAGGGGCTCTCGGGCAGGTGGGATCCCGCTCCCCTCCTCCTCTGGTAGGGCTCGCCGTTCTCAGCCTTGTCTGGGGACAGAAAACACCGGGTCAGGCGAGGTGGGGACAGAAAACACCGGGGTCAGGCGAGGTGGGGACAGAAAACACCGAGGTGAGGCAAGGAGGGTACAGAAAACGTCAGGGACAGCCGAGGAGAGGACAGAAAACACCGGGGGCAGCGAAGTGGGGTCAGAAAACACCGGGGAGAGCCAAGGAGGGGACAGAGAACACCGGGGTGAGACAAGGAGGGGACAAAAAACACCGAGGGCAACCAAGGAGGGGACAGAAAACACCGAGGTGAGGCAAGGAGGGGACAGAGAACACCAGGGACAGCGAGGTGGGGTCAGAAAACACCGGGGACAGCCAAGGAGGGGACAGAGAACACCGGGGTGAGGCAAGGAGGGGACAGAGAACACCAGGGACAGCCAAGGAGGGGACAGAGAACACCGGGGTGAGGCAAGGAGGGGACACAAAACAACAGGGACAGCCGAGGTGGGGATACAAAGCACCGGGGGCAGCTTCGTTCCCCTCCAAGCCCCCCCACACCCTCCTGCTCCCCCGCAGCTGGAATTCTGCTGCCCCAGGAAAAGCTGGGGAGTTGAACAGCTCGGAATGACCCTTGTCCGGGCACGGGGAAGGGGAGAAGGAATCATTTCCCAAAGGGAATGGCAGGAGCTGAGATCCCTTCCCGCGGCTGGGCAGCTCCCGCCTCCCCTCCCGGAAGGGAAAAGCAAAGGGAAGGAATAAAAGCAAAGGGAAAGGAAAAAAAGCAACCAGAGCAGGGGGGTCCCACACTGCAGAGCCCGGGGAGAGCCCGAGACTCTGCCCCCTCTTCCTCTTCCTCCTCCTCCTCCTCCTCCAGGGAGCTGCTCCTGGTCCCACCCAGCAAAGCTCTGGGGGTCATGAGGGTGATGAGGATGATGAGGATGATGAAGGTGATGAGGATGATGGGGATGATGGGGATGATGGGGATGATGAGGGTGATGAAGGTGATGAGGGTGATGAGGATGATGAGGATGATGAGGGTGATGAGGGTGATGAGGATGATGGGGATGATGGGGATGATGAGGGTGATGAAGGTGATGAGGATGATGAGGGTGATGAGGGTGATGAGGATGATGAGGGTGATGGGGATGATGAGGATGATGAGGGTGATGAGGATGATGAGGATGATGAAGGTGATGAAGGTGATGAGGGTGATGAGGATGATGAGGGTGATGAAGATGACGAGGATGATGAGGGTGATGAAGGTGATGAGGATGATGAGGGTGATGAAGGTGATGAGGGTGATGAGGGTGATGAGGATGATGAGGATGATGAGGATGATGAGGATGATGAGGGTGATGAGGGTGATGAGGGTGATGAGGATGATGAGGATGATGAGGGTGATGAGGATGATGAGAAGGATGAAGGTGATGAGGGTGCTGGGAGCGATGAGGATGATGAGGATGATGAGGGTGATGAGGATGATGAGAAGGATGAAGGTGATGAGGGTGCTGGGAGCGATGAGGATGATGAGGATGATGAGGATGATGAGAAGGATGAGGGTGATGAGGGTGATAGGAGTGATGAGGATGATGAGGGTGATGGGGATGATGGGGATGATGAGGATGATGAAGGTGATGAGGGTGATGAGGATGATGAGGATGATGAGGATGATGAGGATGATGAGGATGATGAGGATGCCGAGGACAGAGCTGCTGAGCCCCTCACTGAGCCCTTGCCCCCCATCCCAAACCTGGCAGGGCTGCAGTTCCATTGCCTTTGCTGGTGAAGGAAAACCCCCCAAAAAAACTTCCTTGGGGTTCCAGCCCCTCCCAAGGCCATTTAACCATCATTCCTTCCACCACCAAAACCGTTTCCCCTTCTCCTCCCTGGGTATCTCCAGGCTCTCCCAAACCTCTGCTCCCAGCAGGGTTGGTGCTCTCAGCTCTCTCCCAATCAGTTATTTGGAACCACACCCCAAAATCTCGAGCCCAGATCTGGGCTGGGAGGGGTGGAAGGATCCAGGCAAAGCTCACCCAGCACCTTCAGCACCACCAGGGCAGGAAATGAGGAGCTCAGCTCCCTCAGGCTCCCCCAGCCACGGCTTCCAGCCCAAGATTGGACACTCAGGCACCAGAATTCTCCCCCTCTGGATTTATCAAATTCCCCCTCCTGCTCCTTGACCCCCCCAGCTGCAAGGTTTTTGTGTCTGGACAGCGCAGGGAGCTGCCTGAAATCATTCTGAGGGATGCCAGCGCTGCCCTGGCACATCACCCACCACAGCCTGAGTGACTCCAGAGCCAATTAAGGCCCTGAGCACCACGGGGCTGATGCACATCCAGGGCTGTCACCTCGGCAAGGCGGAGGTGTCACATCGTGCCAGCTGTAACACAAATCCAGGCACCTGCAGCCTTCCCAAAGCAGCACAGGGAGCACAGGGAGAACTGAAGGTGTTATCACAGAACCTTCCAGGCTGGAAAAAACCTCCAAGAGCATCGTGACTGATCCCCACCTCGTCCCCTGAGCACTGAGTCATTCCTTGGACACCTCCAGGGGTGGGGACACCTCCCTGAACAGACATCCCAGTGGGAGATGCTCCACCCGGGGCGGGGAGCCAACCATTCCTACCTGGATAAAAACCGAGACACAGGAACACCAGGGATCTGGCTTCACCCAATTCCCGGAGGAAGATCAGACCCTTCTCACCATCCCTGGACCCTTCTCACTATCCCTGGACCCTTTTCTCTCAGGATCATCTCTGCTCCAACAGAACCACCTCTGCCACTCCAGGAGGACTCACTGTGGGCTGCTCCCAACCCCCTGACCAACAGGGTGTCAGGTTGGAGCTCTGACTCTGTCAGGGTTTTCCAGGATTGTTTGTTTGTTTGTTTCCTTGTATGGTTAGTTGGTTTTGTTTTCTACTCCATTTGTATTATTAATATTCCTAGTACAGAACTGTTATTCCCATTCCCAAATCTTTGCCTGAAAGCCCTGAATTGCAAAATTACAATTTGGAGGGGGTGAGGGGTTTCCATTCTCCATTCCAAAGGAAACTCCAGCTTTCCCTGGCAGATCCCTGTCCCTCCAAACCAAGACATGGTCCCACAAAGCCAAAAGGTCCCCCTGGGCAGCAGCCACTCCCTGGTGTCACCTCCCCTGTGACAGCAGCAGGGAGCCACTGTCACCGCCCCTCTGCAAACACAGCGAGATGCAAACATTGTCCTTGTCACTGCACAGAGCTGTCCCCAAAGGCCAGCCCAGCAGTGACGTTGGGTGGCAGAGCCCCAGGGACAAGGATCAATGTTCTGTTTGAAGCAAGGCAAGGACAGAGAGATGCCAGCCTGGCCAGGGCTGTGTGGGAATGCTGGCACTGTGGGACAGCCCTGGCACTGTGGGACAGCCCTGGCACTGGGAGCTGCTGCCACCGCAGGGGTGGTGGCATTGCCTGGCATACGTCCCCTGTCCCCACAAAGGGCTTGTCCTGAGCTGGCCCTGTCCCTAAGCTGACCCCCAGCCTGGACAGAGCATGGAGAGACCTCGTGAATGATTATTTTATATTTTATATATTTTATATTTTATATTTTATGTTTTACATTTTATATTTTATACATTTTATATTTTATGTTTTCTATTTTATATTTTATTTTATATTTTATATTATGTTTTATCTTTTGTATTTTATATTTTATATTTTATATTTTGTATTTTATATTTTATTTTATATTATGGTTTATGTTTTATATATTTTATATATTTTATATTTTATATTATATTTTATATTTGTATTTTATATTTTACTTTTTATTTTCTAATATATGTTTTATGTTTCTTATTTTATACTTTATGTTTTATATTTTACATTTTATATTTTATATTTTATATTTTATATTTTACATTTTAGTCTGCTTGGTCCTATTGAGGGGAAAAAAAGATGAAAAATTGCCTTTTCCAAGGAAATCTGAAGCCTCTCCAAGGCCAGTGGTGACAAAGGACGGGGGATCACCACGGGGAGTGAGGAAAACAGGGAAAAGCTGTGGAAATGAGAAAGAACTGGCAGAGCTTTTCCAGGGAAAGTGCTGAGGAGGGGGCTGGAGGGGCAGCTTGAACACAAAACCACCTCTGCTGATCCCTGGGTCAGCCTGGAATACCCAGAGCAGGGAGGCGACCCCGGCATCGCTTCCAGAGGAGTCACACCCACCCAGAGCCGCTCAGGGGACGGGCTCTGCTCCCCGGCCCTGCCGGAAAAAAGAGGATAAAAAGGAGAAAAAGGATCAAAAGGGAAGGATAATTACAGAGCAGCCACGGCACCCCTGCCAGCCTCGCAGGCAGCAGCATCCCCAGCTGGGAACGCCGGGCTGAGGGGGAACAAAACGCTCATTAGGGATGAGCAGGGGCTTGGCTGCGAGTCAGGAAAGCCTCAATGGCAAATTGGAGTGGAGATAAGAGCAGAACAAGGGCCGGGCTGTAAAGAAGAGCTGACACCACAGACAGGCTGCTCCCACAGCCCTGCCAAGACAATTAGGTGCCAAACAACTCCCCCAGTGCCACAGACATTATTTTAAATCTTGTTCACAAAAAAAAAAAAAAAAAGTCCTTTAGATATTCCACTCGATTTATCATTATTGAATTTCTTAGCAAAGCTGCGGGGCAAAGATTCTGCCAAAAGTTTAATTACATGTGTGTGCAGCCTGCTGCATTTTTCATATCCTCTGCAGCCAGCGCTGGAGAAAAGATAAATGGCTTTGAGCCTGGCTTAAAACTGCTGCTGGAGTGAAAAAAATAAACCGACTGGCTCCTTATCAGCATGTGAAATGGCTTTTTATTTTTGATTATTTCTTAATGAAAACTGTTTGCATTAGCCGTGAGCTCAGCTTTGGTGCACAAACAGACCCCGGCTCTGTTGACTCTGGGCTGCTCCTGCTCTCCCTCAGCTCCCAAACCAGGATCTGTGCAGCTCTCCTGTTTTCCACACCTGCTCCAGAGCCCTTCTCCTCCTCCCTGCTTTAGGCCTGGCTTTAACCTCTCTCTTGGGTTATGAAACCCAAAATGTGGATTCTATTTCATCTGCTGAAAGCAGTTGGGGAAATGTTCTTCTTTATCTCTTGTAACTCTGGGAAGAGGGAGGGTGGGTGCCTTCTGATCATGGGCCAACTGTTCAAACCAAGTAGAGCGGTGTTTCTTATCTCTGTCACCACCTGTCCTCCCTCCAGGGGATATTTTCTGCTGATGGGCCATGAAGCCTCACCAAGGACAGGACACATTCCATTGGGAGAGGCTCCACCCAGTGGGGGGAGCCAGCCATTCCTACCTGGATAAAAACTGAGACTCAGGAACTCCAGGGATCTGGTTCCACTGGATTCCTGGAGGAAGATCAGACCCTTCTCCCCATCTCTGGGCCCTTCTCACCATCCCTGGAACCTCCTCACCATCCCTGGGCCCTTCTCACCATCCCTGGGCCCTTCTCACCATCACTGGACCCTTTTCTCTCAGGATCATCTCTGCCCCAACAGAACCACCTCTGCCACTCCAGGAGGACTCACTGTGGGCTGCTCCCAACCCCCTGACCAACAGGGTGTCAGGTTGGAGCTCTGACCCTGTCAGGGTTTTCCAGGATTGTTGTTTGTTTGTTTGCTTGTTTGGTTGGGTGGTTTTGTTTTCTACTACACTTGTGTTGTTAATATTCCTAGTAAAGAACTGCTATTCCCAAATCTTTGCCTGAAAGCCTTGAATTGCAAATTTATAATTTAGAAAGAATGAGGGGTTTACATTCTCCCTTCCAAGGGAAACTCCAGCTTTCCCTGGCAGATCCCTGTCCTTCCAAACCAAGACAACCTCTCCTAAGCCCTGGAGTTCAGAGTGCTCTGAGCTGTGGGGCTGCTCTTGTTTTTCCTTCACTCCCACTCACAAGGATTCCACCTGTGCCTTCCCTCAGCTTTCCCTGTTTTAAAGGCTTTTTCCAAGGATTCCAACCTTGCTTTCCCTCAGCTTTCCCTGTTCAAAAGCTTTTCACAAGGATTCCAGCCTTGTCCTCCCTCAGTTTTCCCTGGTTTTAAAAGCTTTTTCCAAAGATTCCACCTGTGCCTTCCCTCAGCTTTCCCTGTTTTAAATGTTTTTTCCAAGGATTCCACCTGTGCCTTCCCTCAGCTTTTCCTGCTCTTAAACGCTTTTTCCAAGCATTCCAACCTTGCTTTCCCTCAGCTTTCCCTGTTCAACAGCTTTTCACAAGGATTCCAACCTTATCTACCCTCAGTTTTTCCTGGTTTTAAAAGCTTTTTTCCAAGGATTCCACTTGTGCCTTCCCTCAGCTTTCCCTGTTTTAAAGGCTTTTTCCAAGGATTCCAGCCATGTCTTCCCTCAGCTTTCCCTGTTTTAAAGGCTTTTTCCAAGGATTCCAACCTTGCTTTCCCTCAGCTTTCCCTGTTCAAAAGCTTTTCACAAGGATTCCAACCATGTCCTCCCTCAGTTTTCCCTGTTTAAAATGATTTTTCCAAGCATTCCAACCTTATCTTCCCTCAGCTTTCCCTGTTTAAATGCTTTGTCCAAAGATTCCAGCCTTGCCTTCCCTCAGCTTTCCTGTTTTAAATGCTTTTTCCAAGGATTCCAACCTTGCTTTCCCTCAGCTTTCCCTGTTCAACAGCTTTTCACAAGGATTCCAACCTTATCTTCCCTCAGTTTTCCCTGTTTTAAAAGCTTTTTTCCAAGGATTCCAACCTTGCCTTCCCTCAGGTTTCCCTGTTCAAAAGCTTTTCACAAGGATTCCAACCATGTCCTCCCTCAGCTTTCCCTGTTTTAAATGGTTTTTTCCAAGGATTTCAGCCCTGTCCTCCCTCAGCTTTCCCTGTTTTAAACGTTTTTTCCAAGGAATTCTGGCAGCTCTTGGGGCCGAAGCCATCGGTGCCACTGCTCTCCAAGTGCCCCTCACAGCAGCCAAAGCCATTCCCTGCTGCCATCTCCTCCTCCTCCAAACCTCCCCTGATCCTGATTTTCCCCACCCTTTCCCCCTGCAGGAGGAATTCCAGGGAGCACAGAAGGGCCTGGATGCCGAGGAGCAGATGGGTGTTCGGGAGCATCTGCTGCCACCCAGGGAACGCTGCTCTTATCTCCCACCTCCAGGAGAGGGTTTAATTACTGCCAGTAATTAAGCACAGCACCTCTTGGGGGGTGGCTGCCAGGCCCAGGAAAAGCTGCATCCCAGCCAGGTGAAATCCTGGGATCCACACAGCACCAGGGCTGGAAAAAAAAATGCCAGGGAATGAGCTGGGAATGAGCCCCCAACGCCGGGCAAACCCAATCCTTGGGACATTTACACTCCCAACAACAAAAAAATGCTGGAAAAGAGGCTCCCTGGAGCTGCCCAACTATGGTCAAAATAAGGATTTCTTTTTTAAAAATAGCTTTTATTTACTGTAGGAAGGCTCGGGGTGCTTGAGCAGGGAGCACGGGCTTCCCATGCTCCAGAGCCCCGGGGCTGGGTGGGAATGGGGCAGGCAGGAGCCCCCTGTGCAGGGGTGTGAGTGCAGCCCCCACATGGAAAAAAAACCTCATCTTCCAACGTTTCTGGCAGATCCAGGAGCTGCCTGCCTGTGCTGAGGCTTCCAGAGGAAGGGAAGCAGAGAGTCAGGGTTTGTTAGGGGCCTTCCTCCAGCACAGGAGCTCTCAGAAGGGGCTGCTCCCTTCAGGGATTGTTCCTGGGGTCTGGCTGGAGCTCTGAGGGGGCTGGAGCACAGCCTGGACTGTGCCAGCAGCAGCACCGGCCCCATCAGCTCCCTCCTGCACCCAGCTGGGCCCCCAGTCACCAAACACAGGGAGTTCTGCACCCAAATTCCTCCTGAGTGGCACCTGGGGCTCTAAACCCAAATCCTGCCTCAAAAAATCACTCAGAGCTCGACCCCCAAACCCCTCCTCAAATATCACCCAGAGCACAACACCCAAATCCCACCTCAAACATCAAACAGAGCCCAGCACCCAAATTCCTCCTCAAAAAAATCACTCAGAGTTTGACCCTCAAATTCCTCTGCAAACCACAGCCAGAGTCCAACACCCAAATTCCTCCTGAATGGCACTTGGGGCACGACACCCAAATCCCACCTCAAAAAATCACTCAGAGCTCAACCCAACCCCCAAACCCCTCCACGAACATCAACCAGAGCACAACACCCAAACCCCTCCTCACACCTCAGCAATCACTCAGGGCACGACACCCAAATCCCACCCCAAACATCAACCAGAGCACAACAGCCAAATTCCTTCTCAAAAAATCACTAAGAGCTTTACCCCCAAACCCCTCCACAAACATTCCCCAGAGCACAACACCCAAATCCCACCTCAAAAAAATCACTCAGAGTCCAACACCCAAACCCCTCCACAAAGATCACCCAGAGCACAACATCCAAATCCCACCCCAAACATCAACCAGAGCCCAGCACCCAAATTCCTCCTGAACGGCACTTGGGGCACAAAACCCAAATCCCACCCCAAACATCCCCAGAGCACAACACCCAAACCCCTCCTCGCACCTCAGCCAGAGCCCAACACCCAAATTCCTCAGCAATCACTCAGGGCACGACCCCCAAATCCCACCCCAAACATCACCCCAGGAACAATCCAGCCCAAAAAGAGCCCCAGAAGCTTCCAGCAGCCCCCCAATCCCCCCCTGGGTGGGGGGAATTTCCCTGGCAAGGCACAGGAGCCGTTGGTGACATTGCCACCAGGGCAGCTCCCAGGGAAGGACCCAAACCCCGGAGGTGACACAGGATGAGGTGACACAGCACGAGGTGACACAGGATGAGGTGACAACAGGATGAGGTGACAACAGGTGGCCCAGTGCAGGTGCTGCTGCTCCCTGAGGGGCTGCCAGCACACAGAACTGATTCCCAAACCCTCCCTGCCCTCCCAGCCCCGTGTTCAAGGATTAATTAATCCTTAATCAATCCTTGGGCAGCACGTCCAGTGTCGTTACATGCACCAGGTCCTTTCCAACAAACCAATTCCTGCTCCCCTTCCAAGAGCTCCTGAAAGGGTTCCCAGCAGATGCAGCTGAGTCACTGGAAGCTGAATTTTTACACATCCCAGTTAATTTAATCCCCTCATTTCCAGGGCTGAGCCAGGCTGAGCCCTGGCAGGGAGCAGCTCCTGAGGGGAGAGGGATCCCAGGCAGGGAAAACCTCCAGGCTCAGCCCCACTGGGAAGGGAAAGTTGGGGTTTGATCAGGAGCTGGTGAGGAACCAGGAGCACCAGGCTGGGAGGGTAACGTTGGATTCAGCTGGAGGATCTCTCTTTGCAAGTAAATTAAATTAATTTAAAAATTTTTAAATAAATGAAGAAAAGTATTTGGTCCTGGAGGATGGAGCAGAGGTGGAAGTGAGCAATGGAGTGGTGCCTGTAATTATGGGATGGTTTGGGTGGGAAGGGACCTCAGAGCTCACCCAGTTCCACAGGGACACCTCCAGGCTGTCCTAGGCTGCTCCAAGCCTGGCCTTGGACACTTCCAGGGATCCAGGGGCAGCCACAGCTGCTCTGGGAATTCTTTCCAGGGCCTCCCCAC
Source organism: Phylloscopus whistleri (assembly GCA_017589585.1). Lineage (NCBI taxonomy): Eukaryota > Metazoa > Chordata > Aves > Passeriformes > Phylloscopidae > Phylloscopus > Phylloscopus whistleri. The sequence goes on along the minus strand of JADMLD010001258.1, from coordinate 251,286 downwards.
CCTCCCAGCCAGGGATTCCTTCCCAATATCCCAATATCCCATCCATCCCATCCATCCCATTCACCCCAGCCCTCTGGCAGTTCCAAACTCCTCCTCCCTGCAGGCCAGCTTTCTGCCAGCCAATTCCTCCAAGGGATTCCTGCAGTCCCAGCAGCTCCCAGTGCTCTGGGATGAATCCACATCTGGAGAGACACATCTGGAGTTCCCAGCCTCATCCCCCAGCCAGCACAGGGACACAGCAGCGACTTCCCAGCCCACACCTGGGGGAAGGGGCCCCTCTCAGAGCTGGAAAAATGAAATAAGGAATCGATTTCTGAGGGAAATAAATAAAGTGCTCCTTTGTTCTCAGCCCTTGGACGCACAAAATCAATCCCAGCTCCCTCTGGAGGGACAGACAGATTGGATTTTTGCCCGTTCTCCAGGAATGAGCAAAGCAGGAGGCTGCTTCCAGGAGCTGGATCCATCATCCAGGCAGGCAGGTGGGGCTGGGATACCCTGGGGGTGCCACACCCCCTGAAGGAACCCCCCACACCCCCTGGATCCACAGGGGATCACATCCCAGCAGAGCAACCGGATCTGTGCACAAAAAAATGGATTTCCAAGGGGCTGTGGGATGGGAGAGATCAGGACAGCCTGGAGAGGAGGAGGTGCTGGATCCCAGAAATCCCTCCTGTGGGGTATGGAGCAGCCACATCCCTGAATCCAGAGGGGCTGGATCCCAGAAATCCCTCCAGTGGGGTATGGAGCAGCCACATCCCTGAATCCAGAGGGGCTGGATCCCAGAAATCCCTCCTGTGGGGTATGGAGCAGCCAAATCCCTGAATCCCTGAACCCAGAGGGGCTGGATCCAAACAAATCCCTCTCATGGAATATGGAGCAGCCACATCCCTGAATCCAGAGGGGCTGGATCCCAGAAATCCCTCCTGTGGGGTATGGAGCAGCCACATCCCTGAATCCAGAGGGGCTGGATCCCAGAAATCCCTCTCATGGGATATGGAGCAGCCAAATCCCTGAATCCAGAGGGGCTGGATCCCAGAAATCCCTCCTGTGGGGTATGGAGCAGCCAAATCCCTGAATCCCTGAACCCAGAGGGGCTGGATCCAAACAAATCCCTCTCATGGGATATGGAGCAGCCACATCCCTGAACCCCTGAATCCAGAGGGGCTGGATCCCAACAAACCCCACGGGGAGGAGAGCAGGAGATTCCCCATCTCCCACTCCAGAGAAGCAGGAAAAACCTGCAGCAGGAAAACACCGCCAAAGGGGTGGGGGAATGGATTCCAAGAGAGCCCTGCTGGCTGAGCAGGAGGCACTTCCCACCTTCCTGCCAGCATCCCGGGTTTGCTCCGAGTGCAGCTCCCTCCAGCCCTGCTCAATCTTTCATGTTCCTATTTTAGGGACAAAAGCAGCCAGGCAAAGCCAGGGCCGGGAGTGACGTGGCCAAAGGGAGGGCTTGGGAAGACAAGGCTCGGGATTTTTCCTTCCCTCAGCTCTGATTTCAGGATCTGGGATGAAGAGCTCTGAAGTGAGAACTCCTGGCTCTGGCAGGAGTAGTTCCAGGCTGTGGCTCCAGCCCAGAAATCCAGGATGGCTCCAGCAGCCTTCCCTGGCTCCAGCCCTGCAGCAAGGACACCCCACAACATCTGTCCCACAAACCATGCCCAGCATCATCCCCACACCAATCCCAAATCCCAGATCCCAGGGGCTGCCCTGGGGGAAGGCAGCAAACACCACCCCAAATCCATCCCATAAAAAAAAAAACAAAACAAAAAAAAAACAACAGGATTTGAACCAGCCCTGAGGTTTATGGAGCGGGGGGAGGGCAGCAAACACCACCCCAAAATCCATCCCATTAAAAAAAAACAGGATCTGAACCAGCCTTGAGGTTTATGGAGCTGGAGGAGGCAGCAAACACCACCCCAAAATCCATCCCATAAAAAAAACCAACCAGGATTTGAACCAGCCCTGTGGTTTATGGAGCTGGGGGAGAGCAGCAAACAGCACCCCAAAATCCATCCCATTAAAAAAAACAGGATCTGAACCATCCCTGAGGTTTATGGAGCTGGGGGAAGGCAGCAAACACCACCACAAAATCCATCCCATAAAAAAAACCAGGATCTGAACAAGCCCTGGGGTTGATGGAGCTGGGGGAGGGCAGCAAACACCACCCCAAAATCCATCCCATAAAAAAACCAGGATTTGAACCAGCCCTGGGGTTTATGGAGCAGGGGGAGGGCAGCAAACACCACCCCAAAATCCATCCCATAAAAAAAAAACCAGGATCTGAACCAGCCCTGGGATTTAGGGCAGAAGGAGCTGGGTTCTTTTTTTCTCCTCAGAATCCAAAGCAAATGGATGTCCCCGAGCCCGAGGTGGGAATGCAGGGATGACTCAGCCAGAAGCACACGTGGAAAAAAAGAAAAAATCCTCCTCTTTCCATCTGCCTGCTGTGTTTCCATGAAGGATCATTCCAGCTGCCCTCAGCTGCCTTTCCACGGCAAAGCCCCGGGCACTCAGCACCCCGGGGTGCTGCTGCTGCTGCCAGCCCCGAGCCCTGCACAGGGTGTGGGTGTGTCTGACACCCCCAGACCAGGACAGCACCCACAGGGAGCAGGGAAGGGGGATATTGGCACTGAATTACAGAATCACAGAATCACAGAATTACAGAATTACAGAATCCCAGAATCACTGAATTACAGAATCACAGGATCACAGAATCACAGGATCACAGAGTCACAGAATCACAGAATTTCTGGGTTGGAAGAGACCTCCAAGATCATCCAGTCCAACCCAGCTTCAACACCTCAACCAGACCATGGCACCAGTGCCACATCCAGGCTTTTGTTAAACACATCCAGGGGTGGTGACTCCAGCACCTCCCCGGGCAGCCATCCCAGAACTTTATCACTCTGTCTGTGAAAAACTTTTCCCTGATATCCAACCTGTGCTTCCCTTGGTGCAGCCTGAGGCTGTGTCCTCTCCTTCAGACAGAGCCCAACCCCAGCTGCCCACAGCCACCCCTCAGGGAGCTGTGAGAGTGACCAGGGCACCCCTGAGTCTCCTTTTCTCCAGGCTGAACAACCCCAGCTCCCTCAGTTGTTCCTCACAGGGTTTGTGCTCCAAGCCCCTCTCCAGCCTCGCTGCCTCCTCTGGATGTGTTTGAATGTCTCAATGTCCATCCTGAACTGAGGGGCCAGAGCTGGACACTGCACTCAATGTCCATCCTGGGACACCCAGAGCTGGACACTGCACTCAATGTCCATCCTGGGACACCCAGAGCTGGACACAGCACTCAATGTCCATCCTGAACTGGGACACCCAGAGCTGGACACTGCACTCAATGTCCACCCTGGGACACCCAGAGCTGGACACTGCACTCAATGTCCATCCTGGGACACCCAGAGCTGGACACTGCACTCAATGTCCATCCTGAACTGGGACACCCAGAGCTGGACACAGCACTCAGTGTCCATCCTGGGACACCCAGAGCTGGACACAGCACTCAATGTCCATCCTGAACTGACACCCAGAGCTGGACACTGCACTCAATGTCCATCCTGGGACACCCAGAGCTGGACACTGCACTCAATGTCCATCCTGAACTGAGACACCCAGAGCTGGACACTGCACTCAATGTCCATCCTGAACTGGGACACCCAGAGCTGGACACAGCACTCAATGTCCACCCTGGGACACCCAGAGCTGGACACTGCACTCAATGTCCACCCTGGGACACCCAGAGCTGGACACTGCACTCAATGTCCATCCTGAACTGGGACACCCAGAGCTGGACACTGCACTCAATGTCCATCCTGGGACACCCAGAGCTGGACACTGCACTCAATGTCCATCCTGAACTGGGACACCCAGAGCTGGACACTGCACTCAATGGCCATCCTGGGACACCCAGAGCTGGACACAGCACTCAATGTCCACCCTGGGACACCCAGAGCTGGACACTGCACTCAATGTCCATCCTGAACTGAGACACCCAGAGCTGGACACTGCATTCAATGTCCATCCTGAACTGGGACACCCAGAGCTGGACACTGCACTCAATGTCCATCCTGGGACACCCAGAGCTGGACACTGCACTCAATGTCCATCCTGAACTGGGACACCCAGAGCTGGACACAGCACTCAATGTCCATCCTGAGACACCCAGAGCTGGACACTGCACTCAATGTCCATCCTGGGACACCCAGAGCTGGACACTGCACTCAATGTCCATCCTGAACTGAGACACCCAGAGCTGGACACTGCACTCAATGTCCATCCTGGGACACCCAGAGCTGGACACTGCACTCAATGTCCATCCTGGGACACCCAGAGCTGGACACTGCACTCAATGTCCATCCTGAACTGAGACACCCAGAGCTGGACACTGCACTCAATGTCCATCCTGGGACACCCAGAGCTGGACACTGCACTCAATGTCCATCCTGAACTGGGACACCCAGAGCTGGACACTGCACTCAATGTCCATCCTGAACTGGGACACCCAGAGCTGGACACAGCACTCAATGTCCATCCTGAACTGGGACACCCAGAGCTGGACACTGCACTCAATGTCCATCCTGGGACACCCAGAGCTGGACACTGCACTCAATGTCCATCCTGAGACACCCAGAGCTGGACACTGCACTCAATGTCCATCCTGAACTGGGACACCCAGAGCTGGACACTGCACTCAATGTCCATCCTGAACTGAGACACCCAGAGCTGGACACAGCACTCAATGTCCATCCTGAACTGGGACACCCAGAGCTGGACACAGCACTCAATGTCCATCCTGGGACACCCAGAGCTGGACACTGCACTCAATGTCCATCCTGAGACACCCAGAGCTGGACACTGCACTCAATGTCCATCCTGAACTGGGACACCCAGAGCTGGACACTGCACTCAGTGTCCATCCTGGGACACCCAGAGCTGGACACTGCACTCAATGTCCATCCTGAACTGAGACACCCAGAGCTGGACACTGCACTCAATGTCCATCCTGAACTGAGACACCCAGAGCTGGACACTGCACTCAATGTCCATCCTGAACTGGGACACCCAGAACTGGACACTGCACTCAATGTCCATCCTGAACTGAGACACCCAGAGCTGGACACTGCACTCAATGTCCATCCTGAACTGGGACACCCAGAGCTGGACACAGCACTGGAGGTGCAGGGATTTGGCACCCTGGGGACAGCCAGAGCCACCTCGCTGCCCCCTGGGAGAGCTGCTGAGATCCAGCTGGGAAAGGATGGGCTGGGAGAGACCTCTGAGCTCATCCAGATCCACCCCACAGCCACGGAATGGGAATGGGAATGGGATGGGAATAGGGAATAGGGAATAGGGAATGGGGATAGGGAATAGGGAAATAGGGAAATAGGGAAATAGGGAAATAGGGAATAGGGAAATAGGGAATGGGAAGAGGGAATAGGAATTTTCCCCTATCCCAGGTTGCTCCAAGCCCCATTTCAAACAAAAACAAATTCCCCAAACTGCTTCCTCTCAGGGACCCAGGGAACTGCCCCCATTCCCACCCTGGAGAGGGATTTGGGGCTGGGAAGAGCCCCACAGACATTCCCATGATCCATGTGAATTCCCAGAGATGGGAGAATTCCCACCCAGCTCCCAGGAGCAGGAAAGGCAGCGGGGCCCAGCCCTGGCTCTGAGGGAAGCCAGGCCCCTTGGCAGCCACAGAAACCAATCAGCCCCGTTTTAATTACACTTAATTGGGAATTCATCCCGCCTCCAGGCAGCTCGCACCATCTGCTGCCACAGACCCACCCCGGGAGGGGAGCAACCCCTCTGCAGAGCCCCCGGGGTGGGGTTTGATCCTGGAGCATCACCCAGGAGGGTGGGATTGGGGCTGGGATTGGGATTGGGATTGGGGCCAGGGGGAGCCCCAGGTGGATCCCAGCAGGGATCAGCTCAGCCCCGGGCCCTGCAGAGAGCACAGGGTCAGAGAGAGGGGTTTGCTCGGAGCTGGTGAGAATGCAGATGAGAAAGCAGCAGGGCTTGGGAAATCAAATTAAAAATTGAAAAAATATAAATAAAAATTTTTAAAAAAACAAAATCAAAGCTTAAAAAATTAAATCAAAATAAAATAGATAAAAAATAAAAATAAAAAATAAAACAAAAGTAAAATAAAAAATAAAAATAAAAAGTAAAATAAAAATAAAAAATAAAAAAAAAAATAAAAATATATAATAAATATAAATATATAATAAAGAAAAATAAAAATATAATAAAGAAAAATAAAAATAATAAAAAGAGCCCCACTGATTTAAAGACGAATTTCACTGCAAATCCCCCAGCCCCACTGAATTAAAGAACAATTAGACTCTAAACCCCCCAGTCCCACTGAATTAAAGAGGAATTTCAGTGCAAACCCCCAGCCCCACTGATTTAAAGAACAATTATGGTGTGACCCCCCCCAGCCCCACTGATCTGAGGGGCAGTTATGATCCAAACACGGCGTTTAGCTCAACCATCAATATTTGTATCTGGGAGAGCTTCCTGCTGGGAGAGAGGAGCAACTGAACCATTGATTTTTAGGGCAAAGGCATCTTCCCTCATCCTGTGCCAGATACCACGGGCAGGGCCACAACAGGGACGGGAACAGCAACGTGCTCAGGGCACCGGGAGCTGCAGGGGAACCCGGGGAGGTGGGGAGCAGGGGGGAAGGAAATCAGAGCACAAATCACAGCAGGGCAGCCAGGAGGAGAGAGGGGACCTGCTGCTGCAGGAGAGGAAAGGATCCCAGCTCTGACAGGAGAATAAAGGGTCCCAGCTCCCACAGGAGAATAAAGGGTCCCAGCTCCAAGGAGGAAAAAGGATCCCAGTTCCTGCAGGAGGAGAAAGGATCCCAGTTCTGACAGGAGGAGAAAGGATCCCAGTTCTCACAGGAGAATAAATGGTCCCAGTTCTGACAGGAGGAGAAAGGATTCCAGTTCCCACAGGAAAATAAAGAATCCCAGCTCCAGGGAGGGAAAAGGATCCCAGTTCCTGCAGGAGGAAAAAGGATCCCAGCTCCTGCAAGAGGAAAAAAGATCCCAGCTCCAGGGAGGAAAAAGGATCCCAGTTCCCACAGGAGAATAAAGGATCCCAGCTCCTGCAAGAGGAAAAAAGATCCCAGCTCCAGGGAGGAAAAAGGATCCCAGTTCCCACAGGAGAATAAAGGATCCCAGCTCCTGCAGGAGGAAAAAGGATCCCAGTTCCCACAGGAGAATAAAGGATCCCAGCTCCTGCAAGAGGAAAAAGGATCCCAGCTCCAGGGAGGAAAAAGGATCCCAGCTCCCACAGGAGAATAAAGGATCCCAGTTCTGACAGGAGAATAAAGGATCCCAGCTCCTGCAGGAGAATAAAGGATCCCAGTTCCCACAGGAGAATAAAGGATCCCAGTTCCCTCAGGAGAATAAAGGATCCCAGCTGCAGGGAGGATGAGCTCTGCCCCAGCAGCTCCCCAATCACTGGCCCCCAGCTCTGCCTCAAACTGGAGTTAAACTGGTGCCTGAGAGCAAAACCAGCTGGGAGCCCTCACCCCAAACCCCAGCCAGGATGGGAATTTATCAGGAATTTATCCATTTTACCAGGAATTTATCCATTTTCCCAGGGCAGAGGGAAATCCAGCCCTTGTCCCAGCTCCACAAAGAGCCCAGGGCTGCCAGTGGCTGCCCCCAGCACCCCCTTTGTGCAGCCTTGCCAAGACCCCCAGGTGCTTTTGGAGGATAAAAGCCCCCAAACCCCTCCCTGCACCCCAAGGCTGAGGGGGTTTGGGGTGCTCAGAGCTGAGGAAGCAGAGCCAGGGCGGTCCCAGCACCCAAACCAGCACCAGGCATGGGGGGAGGAATCAAAATCCCAAAGCAGCTCAAGCTCTTTTGGACCTAAATCCATCCCTTGGGGTGCAGGGAAGGAAACAGGGCACCTGCAAAGGGGTCAGTTACTGTGTCATTGTTAAATTCTTCAATATCCCTGTCCCCAGGGCATGGCCCAACTGCCCCACACAGACCCAGCACCTCAGGGCCACCTCAGTGCCCCCACAGCTCCATTTTGGGGTCACTGCCAGCCCGTTTCCCACCCCACAGCCCCTCTGCACAGCTGGGCAGGGGTTTTTCCACACTCCTCACTATCCCTACAACGGCTGTTTGAGCTGGGATCTCAAGGTAAAAAAGGGAATATCCCATTTTTTCTGCCTGCAGTTTGCTCCATTCCTTCTACAAGAGTGCCTCACTCTCTGCAGCAGCCCCAAATTCCCCCCTGCTCAGACAAGGAGGAGAAGCAGCAGCAAGTGAGCTGCAGCTCAGCTGCTCTCCAGACACCACAGGTCAGGTTCCCCTTCAGAACATTTTTAAGTGCAAAATAAAACTGCCATCCGTGTCAGCCAGAACCCCTCTGTTCTTCAGGAACTCTGACATTTTCATCCAGATAACAAACTGCTCAGCCTATGGGGGAAAAGCAAATTAGGGAAGTTGACACTGAGTGAGTTCACCTCTGGATTTTGTGTCTGTGTAGAGCGTTTTACAGCCTGCTTGAAGCACTTAACATCCAGGAGCCACTGGGGCACGGAGAGGAGCTGCTGAGGGATTTATTTCATCCACTGCACAGCCTGGGAGGTGCAGCCAGGAAATTAAAGCTCCTCGATAACAGTGCAGCCTCCACTCGGGAAAAGGCTCCTCTGAGTGGCCACAAACCCCACAAAAAATCCTCCCTGCAGCACCCAGAGCCTCCCCAGCTCATCACCCCGGGTTTGATCAGGCTCCTGGAGGATGAACAAACCCCCCTGGAATTAAAGGCTGGCTGCACAACTCACACTCCCCATCCCCAGAGGCCCTGGACACAGCACCCAGAGCCAGGTTTGCCACTGGAAGGCCACAGGCTGGCACTTCCTGAGGGATCAGGGATGCTGGAGCTGGAAATCCTGATGTTTCCCATCCAGAACGATCTGCTCTGGGTGCTTCACTCACTGCAGGGCTGGGCCCTCCACGAGCAAACCCCAGAAGCAAAAGGACAGCAAACACCAGGTGGCTTTTGGCCCTGTAAAGGCCAAAATTCCTGAATCCCAGGAGCAAGGCAGGGACTGGAACGATGGGGGCACAGATCTCTGAGCCAAGCAGGAGTTCCACCACTCCAGCAGGAATTGTGTGTCCCCATTTCATTTATTTCTCTGGAGCCCTGGCTCCATAAATCCACGCTCAGCCCAGACTATAAAAGCCAAGCACGGGACCCAGGCTGACAGGGACAGTCAATAACCATTTGAAACGCCTCAGAAAGGGGCAGCAGGATGTTCTTTAATCAATACAGACACTGCCACGGGCATTTATCACCCAGGCTGGCTCTGAGGCCTCCCAGTGCATTGATGGCTTGTGAAAGCAGCAGCTCTGTGGAAGGAGCAGGGTGTGAAGGTGTCAAATTCTCACAGGCAGGGCTGGGATGGTGCAAAACTGGGGAGCAGCCCCATTCCTGAGCAGGAATTTCACGTTTTGGGAGTTACAAGGGCTGAATGAACCCTTTGGGTGCGCTCAGGAGGCTCTGGCTGAACAGCCCCGGGGTTTGGATCCATCATTTCTCCCTCACAGCTGCTGCTCCTGCTCAGGGAGGAGAAAATCCCCAGGCTGAGGTGCCCGAGCTCCTGGGCACTGCTGGGCAGGTGTCTCGGGTTATGGAACCAAAAATGTGCCAAAAATTCTATTTCATCTGTTAAGAGCAGCTGGGGAGATGTTTTTTCTTTATCTCTTGTAACTCTGGGAAGAGGGAGGGTGGGTGCCTTCTGATCATGGCCCAGCTGTTCAAACCAGGAGGGGCAGTGTTTGTTATCTCTGTCACCACCCCTCCTCCCTCCAGGGGAGATCTGCTGCTGATGGGCCATGAAGGCTCAGCAGGGACAGGACACATTCCATCATCCATTGGGAGGAGCCAACCATTCCCACCTGGATAAAAACTGAGACTCAGGAACACCAGGGATCTGGTTCCACTGGATTCCTGGAGGAAGACTGGACCCTTCTCACCATCCCTGGGCCCTTCTCACCATCCCTGGGCCCTTCTCACCATCCCTGGGCCCTTCTCACCATCCCTGGGCCCTTTTCTCCCAGGATCATCTCTGCTCCAACAGAACCACCTCTGCCACTCCAGGAGGACTCACTGTGGGCTGCCCCCAACCCCCTGACCAACAGGGTGTCAGGTTGGAGCTCTGACCCTGTCAGGGTTTCCAGGATTGTTGTTTGTTTGTTTTACTACTACATTTGTTAATATTCCTAGTACAGAACTGTTATTCCTATTCCCAAATCTTTGCCTGAAAGCTCTTAATTGCAAAATTATAATTTGGAGGGGGTGAGGGGTTTCTATTCTCCATTCTGAGGGAAACTCCAGCTTTCCCTGGCAGATCCCTGTCCTTCCAAACCAAGACAGACAGCCAGCAGGGTCGCAGCCCTGAGTCTGAGCACACCCCACAGCCTGGCTAAAAATGCCCTCCCAGCCCCACAGAGACCCCAGCCCCACGGGCAGGGCCCTGGAGAGACGCAGCTTTCCACACTTCCCATCCCCAGCTCCCTGCTCCTCACCCCCCAGCCATCCCCAGGCAGAACCAGGCAGCTGCTGCTTTGGGATTTTCCTTTGTTTTCACAGCTTTAGCGATTTAAAAAGATGTAAATATGAAGGAAGGGTCAATGATTCAACAGTGATTAAGCCTGAAATATTCCACTTAGTACCCATTAGACTTTGAAAACACCCATTATGTTCCCAGAGCTTCCCCAGGGCCCAGGCAGGCACTACCCAGCTCTGGGGAAAGCAGCTTTCTTGGAAGGCTGAGGAGGGTGTGTTGTGAAAATAGCCAGTTTATTTCAGCAGAAAGAAAAAGGGAAAAAGGAAAAAAAAAAGGAAAAGACAATAAAAGAATGAATCTATTGTAGGTTCTTAATACCATTTCCCCAGAGAGAGGAAAAAAAAAAAAAAACAACAAACCAACAAAGCCTAATGGAAATTTTCTACTCCCAAAACCATTTGCACTGTTATTGTCTGCAGCTAAAAGGAGATGGGAACATAAAAACCTCGCAGCAGCCCCGAGCTGCTGAGAACGGCAGGGCTGAGCACTTCTGCTTTCCCTGGAAGAATAAAATCCAGCTGCACCTGAGATGGGAAGTGCCCACCTGACAAAAAACACCAACCCCCCTGCAGCTGGCTCCGAGGATGCAAGGCTCATTGCATCCAGCAGAAAAAGAATCCTCCCACCCCTCTGGAAAAACCCCAGGCTGCCGTTTCAGACCCTGCAGCACTTCAGGAAACGTGTAATTAAGCAGCGTGGTTAAATGGAAGAGGCTGATTTAGGAGGGGAGCAAGGAAGGACCACTCCTTCAAATCAATCTGCTCCCAGTGGCACTGGGGGATGTTTTAAACCACAATTCCAAACGAACAACCAGGGGGGATGTAAAAAATAATTTGCTAAATTGCCTTTGCTTTGTCTCCTGGAAAGCTGCTGAGGGGAGGGAGAGTTGATTGTGCTGCCTCAGGTGTGCCCAGCACCCACCCCAAACACACCCCGGGGGCTGGGGAAGGCACCCCAAATCCCTTCTTTGAAGCCTAAAAGGAGCCTTTAAGGAGGAAATTTTAAATTTAAGGAAGGGAGAGCTGCCAGCAGGACCTTGTGTTCCACACCCTGGCAGCCAGGACAGATGAGCAGGGACAGCCAGGCCCAGGCGGGGCTGGGGAGGCCACGAGGGGCAGAGGCAGAGCTGCCAATAACCCCAGAGGAGCCCAGGGTTTCACTCCTCCGGCACAGCAGAGAGCTCCTGATCAATAATTCATGGCCCAGACAGTGCAAGTGGCTTTGAGAGCTGCAGGAACAAGGAACCCAAGGAACCAGAGGCAGCAGAAGGGAGAGACAGGGAGAGGGAAGGGCAGGCACCCCGGGCATGGGCAAACCCCTGGAATTTGGGTGCCAGGGGGGCTGTGTGTGCCCTCTGTGGCCTCTGAGGTGGGTGGTATCTGACAGGATGCTTGCCTGGCTGCAGCCCAGCTCTACCTATCCTGATGGCCAGCTCGCTCTGGGGGCACGGCTCCTCCTGCTTCTCCTTGGCTCGCCGCTCGCAGCTCAGGGCCAGGGAAGGGCCAGGGAACCCCTGCAAGGCAAGAGAGACACGTCAGGGCACCCCAGGGCTGCCCCCCAGCCCCCTCCACCCCACCCAGATGTGACATCAGGGCTTGAGAGGGACCTCAAAGTCCCTCCAGTGCCACCCCTGCCATGGCAGGGACACCTCCCGCTGTCCCAGCCTGGCCTGGGGCACTGCCAGGGGTCCAGGGGCAGCCACAGCTGCTCTGGGAATTCTTTCCCAGGCCCCCCCCTGTAGCCCTGGTTTGTGCTGTGATGTTTGGGTTCTCTGAAACTCTCTCCCAGACACTGTTCTGTCAGCAAGAGCCACGTTTTCCTGACTGTAACCTTTGTTTGCATTCCTTTCCCTAGGAGGGACTTCTCCTTGCTGTCCCTCTGACTTGACCAATGTGATTGAAGAAGTTTGTCTTTCTTCCACCCCTCGGGTGGTTCTTTCTAAAACAGCATAAAGGGAAGAAATTCCCAGGTAATAAAGGATTAGAGTCATTTCAGCCCTCTGACCTCGGAGTCCATGTCTTGTAATCTTGAACAGCGTCAGTCCCCACCCTCCCAGGCAGGAATTCCTCCCCAATATCCCACCCTCAGCCCTGAGCCAGTGAAGGATTCCCCACAGGCACTGCAGCACAAAAGCCCCCCAGCCTGGGATGGGAAAGGAAAGAACCCAGACCCCACTTCCCACATCACAGAGGGTTTTCCCATCCAATCCTGCCCTCTGGCAGTGGGAAGCCATTCCCTATTCCCTGACACTGCAGCTCCTGATAAAAAGGACTCCAAGGTGGTGTTTCTGGATGTGCTCAGGTTCCTCAAACCCACCTGCAGCTACAGCAGCAGCAGGAGCTGCGGGATGAGAGGCACCAGAGCACGGCTGGGGGAAGGGAACACATCCCACGGCAGAGATTTGTCACCTGGTGTCACCAGCTCTGCACGGGGAGCAGGACCCTGAGTCCCCTCCTCCCCTCAGGGCTGGGATCCACCCCCAGCAGCACCCAGTAGGAGGGGTGTGCAGGTGGGATCACCTGGAATCACCCCAGGGACAGCGCTGGAGCAGAACAAACCGGCAGCCCTGAGCCGGAGCAGGAACAGGAGCCTCACCAGGGGGGTGACACCAACCCAAAACAAAGGTTAAAGATGAATAACTCAATTGGCTCCTCTGCCCTCATTTGCATAATGAGTCTGAGCAGGGCTATTAATACTCATCACAGAGCTGCAGTTCAGCCCGGAGCTCTCACCTCCCCTAACCCAGCAACTCCAGCCCCAGGAGCTGGGGATGAAATCCCTGTGGGGTGGGGGAGCCTCCCCTGCCAGCACAGCTGGGATCACCTCAGCACCTGGGAGAGCAGCCAGGGGGAGGCCTGGAGTTGGATCTTCGATGTTTTCCAGGCTCTGTGCTGCCCAGGGTGCAGCTCTGAGGGACACAAAGCCACCCTGGCTCCCTGTCCCTTGGCCTCCCAACGCTCAGCTTGGGCAAGGAGTGGATCAGCTCCCAGTGCCACGCTGGATTGGGGAAGGAATTGATGCCTGAAGTTTTCCCTTCCCTGTGTTCCTGTGCTGCCCAGGGGTGCAGCTCTCAGCCTCACATCCAGGGTCACTCAGCTCTGCACACAGCAGGGACACAAAACAAATCCTGGTCCTGCTGCACACCAAGGACAACTTTCAGCCCCAGAGCACAAACAAGGGGGGCTGGAGGGAGGAACAAGAAGGATGGGACCTCACACCCTGCAGCTGCAATTGGACAGTTCAACCCCAAGGGGCAAATGGACCCAAACTGATCCAAGTGTCAGACCTGGTGACCCTTTGTCCATTTGGGGACCATTTTGGGTCCCCCTTGGGTGCAGCCCTGGCCAGGCTCTTGTCCTGCCCAAGGTGAGAGGCCTTTTATTAAATATCTCCTTTATTATTTATTTATTTTATTTTATCTTCTTTTTATTATTTATTATTATTTATTAAATATCTACTTTTATTAAAGATCTACTTTTATTAAATATCTACATTCATTTAATATCTATCTTTTATTAAATATCTACTTTATTATTTATTTATTTTATTCTATCTACTATTATTATTTATTTATTACATCTACTTTATTTATTAAAGGCCTTTGAATAAATCTCTGCTTTATTCTCTGCCTCTGTCCAGCCTCTGCTCCAGCTCAGCCTCCCCAACACATCAAGGGACAGGGATGAGTTTTCCAGCAAAACCTGGATGATGAGACCCAGGAAAGGAAGAGGGGAATTTCCCTTGGATAAGGAATGAAGGGACTGGGAATGGGAGCTCAGGGGCTCTCCCTAAACAAGGAGGGAATCATGGAATCCTGGAATGGTTTGGGTTGGAAGGGACCTTAAAGCTCATCCCATCCCACCCCTGCCCTGGCAGGGACACCTCCCACTGTCCCAGGCTGCTCCAGCCTGGCCTGGGGCAGTGCCAGGGATCCAGGGGCAGCCACAGCTGCTCTGGGAATCCCCTCCCAGGGCCTGCCCACCCTCCCAGGGCAGGATTTCTCCCCAGGATCCCATCCCCTGTGGCACTGGGAGCCATTCCCTGTGTCCTGTCCCTCCCCCCCTTGCCCAGAGCCTCTCTCCCTCCTTCCCGCCCTGCTCAGAGGGATTCCCACCTCTGGAACGGGAGCAGCACCCCAAAAACCCAACCCCACAGCCTGCACCGGGATGGGGGAACTGCAGCTGGGGCTGGGAGAGCCAGGGGCCCTCCCTGCCTGAGGGGACAGTGGGTGACAACATGGCTGACAACATGGCTGACAATACAGGTGACAACATGGCTGACAACATGGCTGACAACATGGGTGACAATACAGGTGACAACATGGGTGACAACATGGGTGACAACATGGGTGACAATACTGGTGACAACATTGGTGACAATACTGGTGACCAGTATCAGTGACAATACAATACTGGTGACAATATGGGTGACAATACTGGTGACAGTATTGGTGACAATAGTGGTGACAATACTGGTGACACTATGGGTGACACTATGGGTGACAATATTGGTGACAATACGGGTGACAGCATTGGTGACAACACTGGTGACAATACTGGTAACACTATGGGTGACAATACTGGTGACAACATCGGTGACAACATGGGTGACAATACAATACTGGTGACAATATGGGTGAAACTATTGGTGATAATATCAGTGACAATACAATACTGGTGACAGTATTGGTGACACTATTGGTGACAATACTGCTGACAATATCAGTGACACTATTGGTGACAGTATCAGTGACAACACAATATCAGTGACAATACACTATTGGTGACAATACTGGTGACACTTCGTGACACTATTGGTGACAATATGGGTGACAATACAATACTGGTGACAGTATTGGTGACAATATCAGTGACAATACAACACTGGTGACAATACAATATCGGTGACACTATTGGTGACAATATGGGTGACAATACAATACTGGTGACAGCATTGGTGACAATACGGGTGACAATACAATATCAGTGACAGCACTGGTGACCTTCAGGAAAGCACGGGGCTGCTGCCAGCCCGGGCTGCTCTGAGTCACCGCAGCCCCGAGCCTGCAGGAGGCCCTTAATTGGAAAGTGTCAGTGGGTTAGAAAACATTGCAGGGAGAAGAGGAAAGGCAGCCGGCATTAATTAGTTCGTGGCAGTAATTAGCGTCAGCTGAAATAACCACGGGGGTTGATTACTGCAAAAAAAAATAAAAAAGCAAAGCAATGACAGGCAGAGATTTGGACAGGAAGGATTTGGAGGAAAACTATTCTGGGATGTGGGAGCTCCCAGTGCTCTCCTCTGCTGCTGGGGTTGGCCTGACCCCGGGTGGAAAAGCAAACGAGGGGAGAAAATGTCCTTTATGCAGGAAAAAAAGGTGTCTTTTATATGGGGCAAAAGGGATCCTTTTTGATACAAAACAGGCATACTTTTAGATTAAAAAAAATAATAATAAATTATCCTTTTAGGCAAAGCAAGGGTAACAGCCCACAGCCCAATCCACCCTGCAGCATTCCAAAATAAACCCCTGCCTCTCCTCCCTGGCACCTTTCCCCTTGCCAGGAGGGAGGGGAAGAGGAAAGCTGCTGGCAGGGCAGGAGGAGGGGAGCTGGGATGTTCCTCTGACGTGCCACAAGGGAGGGGAGGCTTTCATAACCTCTGCCACCACAAAAAACAAAAGCTCAGGAATGTTTTCCCTGCTTTTTTTGCCAAAATAATAAAAAAAAAACCAAACCCCAAGCAACTTCTTCAGCAAACAAACCCCATCCCTGCAACACCGGGAGCTTCCTGTCACCAACCTCCTTCCCAGCAGGAAAGGAGGAAAAACCTGGAAAAATCCTGGAGAAACCTCAGCAGCCGCAAGCAGCAAACTCAATTTTTCAATGGAATAATTGCTCCAAGCAGAGGGTTCGAGCCCAGAAAAACCAGTTAGGAGGGAGATCCACTCCCAGTTATTTTTTGGGAAGAGATTATGCCTCTTCCAGCCACAGCCAGAGCTTGAGGGGTATTTATTTTATTTATTTTTTATTTATTGTATTTATTTTATTTTATTTATTATTTATTGTACTTATTTTATTTTTTTATTTAATTTATTTTATTTATTGCATTTATTTTACTGTATTTTATTTATTTATTTACTTATTTTATTTATTTATTTTCTTTATTTTATTTTCTTTATTTATTTATTATTTTATTTTTTATTTAATTTATTTAATTTATTTATTTTATTTCTTTTTTATTTATTTTATTTATTTTATTTTATTTCTTTTTCCTGGGGGCGTTTTCCTCACGCCCTCAGCAGGACGCTATGGGGCTGTGCCAGGGGAGGGCAGCCCCACCGAGGTGAGATTTGAATCCTTTGCCATAAAACAAACCCCGGGAACCCCAGGTGGGATCAACAGGAGCTGCTCTGCACCCCCACATCAAACCCTGGCTGGGATCAGTCCCACCCCTGCCCCCTTCCCAGGCGGGTGAGAAAACAAACAAACCTTCAATTAACAGCGAAATTAACAGCTCGGGGAGAGGGAAAGGGCGAGCTCGGGGCTCTGGCAGGATGCAGCAGCGCTCGGCCATCCATCCATCAGCCCTCCAAGGGAAATAATTCCATTTATTGGAACACACGGCTTCCTCTGGCTCCCCAGCCCTCCCTGCGGACGTGAGGCAGCGCTCGGCGCCTCCAGCCCCTGCAGCACCTGAGGGTTTTGCTCAGGGGTTTTTTTCCCTTCTCCAGGTCCTGCCCCAAAAATCAAAATCAGCACCAAAACCTCCCCCGGAGAAAGGGGCTCCTCTGCTGGGCTGGCAGAGCCTCCTGGAGAGAGGGTTGGTAGGAGAGAGGGAGGGAATTTTTGAGAGGGAGAAGCAGCAGAGATTCGAGTTTGCAGGGTTGAATGCAAAGAAAATGGTTTGGTGCCTTACGTTTGGCTGGTCTCAGAATGAATTTGGGAAAAAAAAAAGAAAAAAAAAGAAAGAAAGGAAAAAGAAAGGAAAAAGAAAGGAAAAAGAAAGGAAAAAGAAAGGAAAAAGAAAGGAAAAAGAAAGGAAAAAGAAAGGAAAAAGAAAGGAAAAAGAAAGGAAAAAGAAAGGAAAAAGAAAGGAAAAAGAAAGGAAAAAGAAAGGAAAAAGAAAGGAAAAAGAAAGGAAAAAGAAAGGAAAAAGAAAGGAAAAAGAAAGGAAAAAGAAAGGAAAAAGAAAGGAAAAAGAAAGGAAAAAGAAAGGAAAAAGAAAGGAAAAAGAAAGGAAAAAGAAAAAAAAAGAAAAAAAAAGAAAAAAAAAAAGAATGTGTTAAAAGATTTGCTTGGAAATTAAGAGTGGAAAAAAAAAAGCGCCTCAAGTCATAAAAATAACCAAAGAAAAAGCATGAAGTTAAATCAGGTATCACGCTGATATCTTCTTATTTTCCTTGCCTTCAGCAATGCAACCTGACCTGCCAATGAACCCAAGAGCAGGGTTTGTCTGTTTTGTTGGCACCTGCCCCAGCAAACCCCCAGGATTTCAGCCGTGGACATCCAAACCCATCCAGGGGACCCTCTGAGAGACTCTGAACCCCCAAACTTTCAATCTGGCTCTTTCCAATCTGTTTGTCTGTGGGATATCCATGGAAAACCTGTCTGGGTTAGAGCTGGACACCTCCCTCAGAGCAGTTCATGGATTTATCAGGATGAGAGGGGTAACAGGGGGATGGAACAGGATTGATCAGGGTGAGAGGGGTAACAGGGGGATGGAACAGGATTTATCAGGGTGAGAGGGGTAACAGGGGGATGGAACAGGATTCATCAGGGTGAGAGGGGTAACAGGGGGATGGAACAGGATTGATCAGGGTGAGAGGGGTAACAGGGGGATGGAACAGGATTTATCAGGATGAGAGGGGTAACAGGGGAGGGAACAGGATTGATCAGGGTCAGAGGGGTAATGGGAGGGTGGAACAGGATTTATCAGGGTCAGAGGGGTAACAGGGGAGGGTGGAACAGGATTTATCAAGGTGAGAGGGGTAATGGGAGGGTGGAACAGGATTTATCAGGGTGAGAGGGGTAACAGGGGGATGGAACAGGATTTATCAGGATCAGAGGGGTAACAGGGCAGGGTGGAACAGGATTTATCAGGGTGAGAGGGGTAACAGGGGGATGGAACAGGATTTATCAGGGTCAGAGGGGTAACGGGGCCAGGCAGCTCCCCAGCAGCACCAAGGAGGAGCCAAACAGCTCCCCATGGATCCATGGAATGGTTTGGGGTGCAGGGACCCCACAGCTGATCCCATTCCATGCCAGGTGCCCCCAAGCCCAGCCCCTGAGTTCATTCCAGGGATGAGTTCCTGTCCTTGGGGAGCCTTTCCCAGCCTGCAGATCCTCTGAGGGGACAAGAGGAGACTCACCCAGGGGTGTTTCAGTGTTCCAGGCCCCAAACCTGGGGCCAGCAGATCAAAGTGCCACCCCTGCCACCACCCTGGTGACAATCAGAGCAGGATGGGGGGGACAAGAAACCCCTGAGAGTGCCACAGCCCCAGAGGGACAGCCAGGCCACCCCCAGCCACGTGTCTGTCCCTGTGGGACAAAGGCAGTGGTGACAGCAGCAGAGGAGCCTCAACCAGGCTGGGCAGAGAGGAAATTCTTCCCCCGAATTTGCCTCTCCAGCAGCTCCTCAACCCATTAAAAGGCAGGATGGAAATATAAAATAAAATAAAATAAAATTTTAAAAATAAAATAAATAACATTTAAAAAAATAAAATAACATCTAAAAAAATAAACAAAATTTTTAAAATGAAAAATAAAAATAAAATAAAAAATAAAAAATAAAAAAAAATAAAAATAATAAAAAAAAAAAAATCTCACCGGATTAAGAGGAAACCTGGTTCACACCCCTGAGCAGCAGCCAGGAACCCAGGGGCCACTGAGCATCCACTGGGAATGTCCCCCTGGGAATGTCCTTTCCCGGGCAATGTCCTTGCCTGGGAATGTTCACCCTGGGAATGTCCTTTCCTGGGGAATGTCCCTTCCTGGGGAAATGTCCTTTCCTGGGGAAATGTCCTTTCCTGAGGGAATGTCCCCACTTGGGGAATGTCCTTTCCTGGGTAATGTCCTTTCCCTGGGAATGTCCTTTCCCTGGGAATGTCCTTTCCCTGGGAATGTCCCCACTTGGGGAATGTCCTTTCCTGGGGAATGTCCTTTCCTGGGAATGCCCTCCCTGGGCTCACAGCAGCTGCCCCTGCAGCTCCCTGGGGCAGAGAGCTCCAGCCCTGGGCTGACTCCGAGGTTCCCCTGCAGCTCCTGGGGATGTTTTCCCTGTGCTCCCCCCTTCCCCCAGGCAGTGCCAGAGCCTCTCCCAGCTGCTGTCCCTGACACGTTAATGGCAGGTTTGCTTTCAGCACGGAGGAGTTAATGTGGGGTTCTGCCTCCAGCAAACCCAAAGGCACATTCTGAGATCAAGGAACAGCCAGACAAACAGGGAGGCAGAGGAGGGGATGGGGGAGATCCCTTTGTGCTCCTCCTTTTGGGAAACTCCTCTTTTCCAATGCTGAGCCAGGCCCAAAGAGAAAGGGAAACTCAGCCAAGGCTGAGCCAGGAGGAGGGGAAAGCCCCAGTTCCTGCTCCAGGGGGAAGGAGGCTCAGGGTGGAGAAGGGAGTGATGGAGAGGGGTCTGCCCAGAGCAGGAGCTCTCCTGGGATGAAGAATTCAGCCAGGTTTTATAATCATAATTAGAATTATTATTAGAATTATTAGTCCTAATAATTCGGAATTATTAGTCCCTGATAATTTGCAAAGATTCTTTTTAAATCCGCGCAAACAATGTCTCTATAAAGCCAAAAAAAACCCCTCCTTTCCTAAAAAAATAATTTAAAATTATCTTTAAATGTACTTTAAATATAAAGTTTATATAAAGTTTATATTGATATAGTAAATATAAAACTTTAATTATATTATATTATATTAATATAAATATTATCTTTAAATAGTAAAACTAACTAAATTTGCAGGTTTTGTCTTTTTACATTGAGCATAAAAAAAGTAAATGCTTGTAAAACAAAGGAAAAATGTTTTAAAAGTTTCATTTGTTCTTTTTTTCCCTTTTCTCTTATTTTTATCCTTTCAGGGTGCGTAAATAAACTCTCTTTCTCATTTGAAAATAAACCCGTTTTACTCTTTACATTCTCCTAAAATAGAAAATATTTAAATATTTAATATTTATATATAAAACATTTAATATTTAATATTCAATATTTATATATAAAATATTTAAATATTTAATATTTATATACAAAATATAATAAGCACTGAAAAACC
Organism: Phylloscopus whistleri; assembly: GCA_017589585.1. Taxonomy (NCBI): domain Eukaryota; kingdom Metazoa; phylum Chordata; class Aves; order Passeriformes; family Phylloscopidae; genus Phylloscopus; species Phylloscopus whistleri. The sequence continues at coordinate 230,415 of JADMLD010001258.1, read as the reverse complement.
ACCACACAGCTTCATCCCAGAGGGATTTCCCACCCCATCCCAAAGTGCTCCAGATCCCACCAACCCGAGCAGGGTGGGAGGGGATTCAAGCCCAGCTCAGAAAGGAGCAGCTCCAGCTTTGGGGCTTCCCAAAGAACCTTTTTATGAAATGCCTGATGCATAATCAGAGAGAATTCTAATTAAGAGCAGCTGACAAATTGCACTGCGGCAGTAAATAAGCTTTTTACTGCCATTAATAAAACGAAATGCTCCAGTAGAAATTAGGATAATTAGGATTTTTTGTGGGTTTTGTTTTTTGTTTTTGGCAAGTAATTCCTATCCAGCCACCACTGGGCTTCAAGCAGCAAAGCTCTGCAGAGGGGCAGGAAGCAGACAGGTTTTAAATAAAGGATAAACAGATTGAAAAGGAACAGATTGAAAATTTGGGGTTTCAGAGTCTCTCAGAGGGTCCCATGGATGGGTTTGGTGGTCACCAAATTTTTTTTCAGGGCTGAAATCCCACCTGGGACAGGAGACAGGGATCAATCCCTCCTGGATCTGGGTTGGGGTTAATGGATTAATTAATAAAAGCCATGCCCAGGTAAATCTGGTTTACTGGAGATGGAAGGAAGGGACATTTCTTTGCCACATTCCCCAAAAAAAACCCCAAAATTTCTCTTCCTTCACCCTCAGAGCTGGATCCCTCCTTCCTCCCAGAGCCTGTGGGAAAGGGCCAGGGCTCCACAAAACCAAACAAACCCCGGGGCTGCTGTTTGCTCTGCCCTGAGCAGAGCAGGAATGCAGAGCCAGGCTGGCAGCTCCATCCTCCCCCTCCAGCAGAGAAAGGCCCCAAAAACCTAAAACAGCAGAAAAAAAAATCCACAAGCCCTGGGCTGAAAAAACCTCTCCACCCAGGCTGGTAATGAGGATGTGCAGCTAATTAACTTCCTGGGAGTCCCAGCTGAGCAGGAAAAAAGAGCATTAAACCGAGAATGTGAGCTGGGCACTTCCCAGAGGAGTGGGGAAATTGCATCAGAGGGAGCTCAGAGGGAGCTCAGAGGGAGCTCAGGGGGAGCTCAGAGGGAATCTCAGAGGGGATCTCAGAGGGGATCTCAGAGGGGATCTCAGAGGGGATCTCAGAGGGGATCTCAGAGGGGATCTCAGAGGGGATCTCAGAGGGGATCTCTGATCCCCAGGATGGATTAACAGCAGCCAGCACTGCTCTCTGTGTGCTCCCTGCCTCCTGGAATAATGAACCCATCAAATCCAGCCCCCTGCAAGGCTGGAGGGGGACAGGCAGGAGCAGCTGCCCAGATTTGGGGGTGGGAACAGGGACAGGAGCAGCCCAGGCTTGTCCCACCAGGGAGAGAACCCCAAAAATCCCTGAATTACTGAGGTTAGAAAAGCTCTCCAAGGTCACAGAGTCCCCATCCCCACCCTGTCCCCAGCCCAGAGCTCTGAGTGCCACCACCAGCCCTTCCTTGGACACCTCCAGGGATGGGCACTGCAACTCCTTCCAATGCCTGACAGCCTTTCCAGGAGGAAATTCCTTCCAAAATACAGACATTTACCAGGAATCGCTTCCTAGTGCCCCCCTCTCCTAAAAAAATATTTTCCCCACGGTCTAATCCAGCTGTGGTTTAGCCCTGAGGAAAAATAATTGTAATTTTAAACAGTGTGCAGCTACACCTTGATGGTGCTTCCTCCTCCTCCTGCAGCCTCATCCATGCACAACTCCCAGCTTTCCCTCCCCAGTTCCCAGCTTTCCCTCCCCAGTTCCCAGCTTTCCTTCCCAATTCCCAGCTTTCCCTCCCAAATTCCCAGCTTCCCCTCCCAAATTCCCAGCTTTCCCTCCCAAAAAGGGACTTGTGTGGATTTAGAAGGCAACATTTTCCTCCTGAGGGCACATCCTGAGCCAGACACCACGGCTGGGCAGGAGAGGACCCTCAGGGCTGTTTTTCAAGCTCTCCAAGCCTTCCCAAGAGCTCTTGCCCAAAATAGCCCAAAATTTCGCTGTGCAAAACATCCAGTCCCAAAGCAGCTCCCCAAAGAGCCACAGCCAGCAAAGGGCAGGAGCCCTTCTGCTCAAACAGAGCCCTCCAAGGAATTCTGCCTGGAGGGGGTCAGGGGGATGCAGCTCCCACCAGGAGCATCCTCAGCCTGCTCAGGGAAACCCCAGAGCCTGGATTGTTCCCCAGACAGGTGTGAGACACCAGCCCTGCAGCCCAGGAAGGGATCTGGGCTGTGGATTTGGGATTTTGGGATGGGGGGTCAGCACTGGCACCCGTGGAACAAACACCAAGCCCACAGAAAGGCTTTTAAAAGGCACTCCAGCTGCTGTTTGTTTGACTCCAAGGAATGCTCTGCCCATCACGTGAGGCTTTATTGATTTCCTCTGTACCCAGGAGCAAAAAAAAAAAAAAATCAAAAAAAAAAAATCAAACCTGTACCCAGCAGATGAGGAAAAAAAAAATAAAATCCATTGGAGATGGTATTTCCAGGCTGGAATTACAGCCCTGGCTCCCAGTGCTCCCTCCCTGATCATCTTTTACACCCCAGGTATTGGCAGGCTCCTGCTCAGAGCTGAGTGATGGCCCAGCAGCTCCTGCCCAGGGTTATCCATTAACTCCTGCTGCTCCTGCAGCCTCTGCCCTCCTCTCCCTGCTGCCCAGGGGGACCCCACAGAGCCCAGGGGCCTTCCCAGTGTCCATTCCCAGTGCCCCTGATCATTCCCAGTATCCATTCCCAATATCCCTGATCATTCCCAGTGTCCATTCCCAGTGTCCCTGTCCCTTCCCAATGTCCATTCCCAGTGTCCCTGATCATTCCCAGTTCCCCTTTCCAGTGCCAGTGTCCCTTTCCCATTCCCAGTGCCCATTCCCAGTGTCCCTGTCACTTCCCAGTGGCTCTTCCCAGTGTCAGTGTCCCTGTCCCTTCCCACTGCCCATTCCCAGTGCCCCTTCCCAGTACCAGTTCCCATTCCCAGTGTCCCTGTCCCTTCCCACTGCCCATTCCCAGTTCCCATTCCCAGTCCCAGCAGGGAGGGCTGGAGCTCTTCCCAGCTCAGACAGATGTTCCTGAGGAAAACGAAGCCTGGAGGGAGAGGAGATGAGGCTGATTAAAGCCTCATTATCCCATTTACTAATGAAACAGCAGAGCCAGGCAGAGGGGCGGGAGGAGCAGGAGCTGAGGGGGGGCTGGGGGAGCCCCTGGGGGGTTCCAGATCCCACCAGGAGCCCCTGGATCCCCCCAGGAGCCAATGGATTCTCACCAGGAGCTGCTGGAGCCCCCCAGGAGCCCCTGGATCCCCCCCAGGAGCCCCTGGATCCCTCCCTCTCCTGTCCCAACCCCAGCAGGGAATTCCTGCTTGCTCAGAGCTCAGAGGTTGTGATGCAGGAAGAGCAGGAGCCAGGGAGCTCCTGGGAGCCACAGGTGTCCCCCCAGGCCCCACCCGTGTGGGACGGGGATAATCCAACCATAATCCAAAATTAATCCAAAAATAATCCAAAAATCACCCAAAAATAACCCAAAAATCACCCGAAAATCCAACATCCCCCCTCAGAATTCCACAGGAAGGCCCGGGCAGCTCCTGGGGTTCAGCAGCTGCAGGACAAAGGCAGCTGACAGAGAAAGATGAAACCATTCAGGGTGGAAAAGCCCCCTGAGGGCAGCAGTGCCACCAGCCCAGCACTGCCCAGGCCACTGCCCCCAGGTGCCACAGGCTCTGCAGGGATGGGGACCCTGCCCTGGCCAGCCCCTTCCAGAGCCTCCAATTTCCACCTGCACATAAAAACCCAGCAGAAAAGCAGCCAGGGGCTGCCTGGAAAGCAGAGCCAGGGCTGCAGGAACCCCCTGCACTCCTGTGGGGTTGCCCCAGGAAGGGCAAGAAGCACAAACCCACTGAAAACCCCAAACCCTGAACACAGCCCAGCCCAGTCAGCAGGACAGATTTGAAGGATGAGAATAATAACACTTTAATTCCAGCATTCCTGTGCCTTTCAGCAGACCCAAAATAGATGCTGAGCCATCAGGGACCTGCTGCACTGGATTTTTAAGTAAACTTTCCCTCAGAGGCCGTGGGTCTTGGCAGGGAAGACACTGAGCCCCAACCCTTTTTAGGAAAGGCTCCCACAGCCCCACCAGCTGCCCCTCTGCACCCAAAACCTCAAACACCAGCTGAGAGCCTCGTTCAGAGAAAAAAAATCTGGTTAAACCGGAGCCTCTGTGCCAGGAGATTTGGCAAACCCGTTGTTTCAAAGCCCTGGGAGCTGTCTGTGCCCTGCTCCTGCCCCCGGATTTCCTGGCTTGGTTTGCCAACCTCCACCAGCATCTCCTCCTCAGCTGGGGGATGAACAAACACGTGAAAGGCAGAGATAAGGATGGGAGAGATTGGATCTGCCTTTTGTGAGGAATGCAGTGACTCCAGCAGGGTCAGCACCTGCATTAACCCTCCCTGTGCCACCAGCAAACCCGGGGTGCCCCAGGTTCAGGGATGCCCCAGCTCCAAGGAGGCTGAGGCAGGAGAAAATCCCCTTCTGCTGCCAGAAGAGCAGGGCTGGGCTGAGGAGGAGTCGATCAAAGCTTTTAGAGGTGGTTGTGATCCAGCCTGGAGCTGTGCCAGGCTGGGAATGCTCCCAGTGCAAAGAGCAGCAGCTCCAAGGCTCCTCCTGCTGCCCCAGCACCCTCCCACCCTCCTGGTGCCTCCAGTTTTCCCTTCCCTGTGTTTCTGTGCTGCCCAGGGGTGCAGCTCTCAGCCTCACATCCAGGCTCACTCAGCTCTGCACACAGCAGGGACACAAAACAAATCCTGGTCCTGCTGCACACCAAGGACAACTTTCAGCCCCAGAGCACAAACAAGGGGGGCTGGAGGGAGGAACAAGAAGGATGGGACCTCACACCCTGCAGCTGCAATTGGACAATTCAACCCCAAGGTGCCAATGGAGCCAAACTGATCCAAGTGACAGACCTGGTGACCCTTTGTCCATTTGGGGACCATTTTGGGTCCCCCTTGGGTGCAGCCCTGGCCAGGCTCCTGTCCTGCCCCAGGTGCACCCTAAAGGCCTTTGAATAAATCTCTGCTTTATTCTCTGCCTCTGTCCAGCCTCTGCTCCAGCTCAGCCTCCCCAAGGCATCAAAACCACCCGAGCAGGAGCTGACTGACAGCCTGGTTAACCCCTGCCTGGACAGCAGCAGCTCCCCAGGGAGAGCTCTGGGCTCCAAAGGAAGGGAAACGGCTCCAGAGCCACACTCCCAGCTCTGGGATTCCCACTGAGCAGCTCTGGGATCAGCCCCCCCAGCTCTGGGATCAGCCCCCAGCTCTGGGATCAGCCCCCAGCTCTGGGATCCCCACTCACCAGCTCTGGGATCAGCCCCCAGCTCTGGGATCAGCCCCCAGCTCTGGGATCAGCCCCCAGCTCTGGGATCAGCCCCCAGCTCTGGGATCAGCCCCCAGCTCTGGGATCAGCCCCCAGCTCTGGGATCCCCACTCACCAGCTCTGGGATCAGCCCCCAGCTCTGGGATCAGCCCCCAGCTCTGGGATCAGCCCCCAGCTCTGGGATCCCCACTCACCAGCTCTGGGATCAGCCCCAGCTCTGGGATCAGCCCCCAGCTCTGGGATCAGCCCCCAGCTCTGGGATCAGCCCCCAGCTCTGGGATCAGCCCCCAGCTCTGGGATCAGCCCCCAGCTCTGGGATCCCCACTCACCAGCTCTGGGATCAGCCCCCAGCTCTGGGATCAGCCCCCAGCTCTGGGATCAGCCCCCAGCTCTGGGATCCCCACTCACCAGCTCTGGGATCAGCCCCAGCTCTGGGATCAGCCCCCAGCTCTGGGATCAGCCCCCAGCTCTGGGATCACCCCCCAGCTCTGGGATCACCCCCCAGCTCTGGGATCCCCACTCACCAGCTCTGGGAGCAGCAGGTCGGCCCCATAGACAAAGGCTGCCCCCAGGGCAAAGCCTGCAGCCACGGGGAAGAAGGAGAAGGCTCCAAAGGCTCCGGATTCCTCGGCCATCTCGATGGCTGGGGCCAGCAGGGACCAGTAGGAGGCTGCCAGCATCACCTGGGGACAGAAGGGGAGTGGTGAGACCCCGTGGGATGGAAGGGAAGCAGAAATTCCCATGGGGATTGGGAATTGAGGATTAATTTCACCACACTCAGCTCCAAGCTCTCAGTGTTTCCCTCATAACCTCAGTGAGCCTCTGTTCTCTTCCCAAAAACCCCATCCTGCACCCAGTGCCAGCTCCAGGAGCTGCTCCTGCTGCTCCAGGCAGGGCACTCAGAGCCCCTCACCCTCTGCCAGCTGCCCTGAATTCCAGAAGCTGAAATTCCCGTGGGGAATGGGATGCAGGAGCAGCATCCAGGGGGCAGGAGGGACGGGACCCCAGAGGCTGCTGTGGGAAAGGTGAGCCCAGCCCTGCCCAGCAGCACCCCAGGGATCTCCCTCTGCAGCACGCTCAGAATGGTTTGGGCTGGGAAAGACCTCAAAGCCCATCCAGGCTGGGCAACTCCTTCCACAGGGATTCAGTGCAGGAATCCCCCAAAATTCTGGGCTTCAAACTCTCCTCACGGGCAGGAACACCTTCCCCTGTCCCAGGGGCTGCAAACCCTGTCCAGCCTGGCCTGGGACACTTCCAGGGATCCACAGCTGCTCTGGGCATGCTGTGCCAGCCCCCAACACCCTCCCAGGGAACAATTCCTGCCCAATTCCCAAACCTCCAGCTCAAAGCCCCTGAGGAGGAGCTGCTGCCCAGCTGTGGCAGCACAGGGACTCAGAGCCAGCCCTGCCACCCCCAGCCCCTGCTCAGGGAGGGAGGAGCTGCCTGTGCTGCAGACACCAGTCCCCGGGGGTTGGTGTAAATCTGAACTGGCTGTGAGTAAGAAGAAGGAGGATTGTCATGTCAGGCTTAAGCAGGGCTGTCAAACCTCATATTTCACATGCCACCTCCTGCAAAAAACAACCACACAGCCCAGCAGGGAAAGGCAGGCAGCAGGGAGAGGCTCTGGGGGATTATCTTGTCAGCTCACGTTAAGGTATCATTTCCCCACGGCAAACAGAGCTCAGCCTCCAGATCCTGGCAGCTGCCAGGATCCTGCCAGGATCCCCACCAGGATATCCCCACAAGGATATCCCCACCAGGATCCCATGACCAGGATCCCATGACCAGGAGCCCCACCAGGAGCCCACCACCCAACCAGGATCTCCACCAGGATCTCCACCAGGATCTCCACCAGGAGCCCAACAGCTCCAAGAATCCCACCAGAATCCCACCAGGAGCCCCACCAGGAGCCCAGCAGCTCCCAGGAGCCCCACCAGGAGCCCAGCAGCTCCCAGGAGCCCCACCAGGATCCCACCAGGATCCCACCAGGATCCCACCAGGATCCAGGCTCAGATCCCTCCCCAGCTCAGGGATCAGGGCAGGTGATGCCACAGCTCTGAGTCAGCCCCAGGTGAAGCCAAAGTGATTTTTTTTTTTCCCCTGTGCTGTGCAGATCAACCCCACAGCCCCAGGTGCTGGGAGTCCCTGCCATGGATTTGCAGAGCATCCCAAGGGAGCCACCAGGAGCCCTTCAGCAGCTTCCCCTGGCCAGCCCTGAGCTCAGGGGGATTCAGGGACTGGGCAGTGCCTGGAGCAGAGAGCTCAGGGGGATTCAGGGACTGGGCACTGCCTGGAGCAGAGAGCTCAGGGGGATTCAGGGACTGGGCACTGCCTGGAGCAGAGAGCTCCTGCCCTGAGCTCAGGGGGATTCAGGGACTGGGCAGTGCCTGGAGCAGAGAGCTCCTGCCCAGGCTCAGGGGGATTCAGGGACTGGGCAGTGCCTGGAGCACAGAGCCCCAGCCCAGGCTCAGCTGCAGCTCCTCTCAGCAGTGACCAAAGGGGGGGATTTCTGCCAACAGCCCCATTGCAGTGACAGATCCACACTGATCCCAAAGCTCTGCCAGGGACAGCACCCAAACCCCCGAGCCAGCTGGTGGCAAAGGCAGAAATAAAAGAGGAAAAGGCCCCTGGATCAATAAACCTGGAGCCCCCCGGGCAGAGGGCAGGATTTTCCACACCTTCCCACCAATCCTGCTCAAAGTGTCAGACCTGGTGACCCTTTGTCCATTTTGGGTCCCCCTTGGGTGCAGCCCTGGCCAGGCTCTTGTCCTGCCCAAGGTGCACCCTAAAGGCCTTTGAATAAATCTCTGCTTTATTCTCTGCCTCTGTCCAGCCTCTGCTCCAGCTCAGCCTCCCCAAGGCATCAAAACCACCCCAGGGAGAGCTCTGGGCTCCAAAGGAAGGGAAATGGCTCCAGAGCCACACTCCCAGCTCAGGAATTCCCTCTGACCAGCTCTGGGATCACTCCCAGCTCAGGAATTCCCACTGAGCAGCTCTGGGATCAACCCCAGCTCTGGGATCAGCCCCCAGCTCTGGGATCACCCCCCACCTCTGGGATCAGCCCCCAGCTCTGGGATCAGCCCCCCCAGCTCTGGGATCAGCCCCCCCAGCTCTGGGATCAGCCCCCAGCTCTGGGATCAGCCCCCCCAGCTCTGGGATCAGCCCCCACCTCTGGAATCAGCCCCCACCTCTGGGATCCCCACTCACCAGCTCTGGGATCAGCCCCCCCAGCTCTGGGATCAGCCCCCTCCCACCTCTGGGATCAGCCCCCCCACCTCTGGGATCAGCCCCCCCACCTCTGGGATCAGCCCCCTCCCAGCTCTGGGATCAGCCCCCCCAGCTCTGGGATCAGCCCCCAGCTCTGGGATCAGCCCCCCCAGCTCAGGAATTCCCAGCTGGATTTGGAGCATTTTCACTGCCATAAATCCAGCAGTTCTTGGAAAGCTGTATAAAAACACAGCTGATGTTATTACAGAAATGATGCTCAGTTATATTTTTTTAGCAGCAGTCTCAGGCTGCAGGGGCTGATGGAGACTGATGTTCCTCCTGTTGGAAAAACAGGGAGCAGGCAGGAGGCAGCTGGGTGATCCAGAGCTGAGTTAAAGCATCACTGGAGCAGCCCAAACCCTTCCCTGGGCTCCAGCAGTGGGACAGGAGACCAAAAACCAACCCCAGGAAAGGAACCCAGACCAAGAAATGAATCCAGGCACAGCAGGATCTAACCCCAAACACCTTTCCCTCCTTCCACAGGGATTCCATGCAGGAATCCCCAAAATTCCCCAGGGATCCCCCAAAATTCTGAGCTTCAAGCTCCCCTCAGCCCCCCCAGGCTGAGCTGTGGAGCCACAGAGGGGCTTTGATCTGCAGATCCAGAACAAACAGAGCCCTGAGCTTCCCTCCCACCCTGCAGGGCTGCAATTAAACCCCTCATTAAAGCAGGAAGGCTCCTGTGGGATCCCTGGGATGAGAGGGGAAGGTGGGGAGCAGGGAATGCTGCAAAAGGCAGGGTGGGAGAGGCAGGTGAGACCCTGCCAGGGTGAGACCTTCCTGGCCAAACTTTTCCACTTGGGCTCCATCACAGCTCCAACAAGGCAGGAGCAGCCCCAGCAGAGCTGGGAGAGTTCCTGGTGCTGCCTGGAGGGAATATTTGAGCCCAGTGTGCCTGGGGAGGGTTGAGGAGCGTGGCTGGGTGGTTCCCTGCTCCACCTGGGCCAGGGAAAACCAAATTCCAAGCCCAAGGCAGAGGAGCAGCTGTGCCAGGGCTGCAGGGAGAGGGGGGCTGCAGGTGTTTGTTCCTGGTGGCTGAGCTCAGCCCACACAGAACAGCTGGGGGGGGAAGAAAAAAAATAAAAATAAACACAAAAAAAAAATCTCATTTAAGGATATCAAGATTTAAGAGAAAAGGCAGAATTTCACATCAGATGCCCCAGCAAGCAAAGCTTTGTCTCTATGGAAACACAGCACCTCGGAGGCTCCTGCATGCAAAACCTGCATGGGCTGGGAGCTGCAGGCAGGGGAAAGGCAGAGGCAGCACGGGCAGGGCTGGGGGTGCTGGGCTCCCCCTCCTGTGCCATCAGCAGGGGCAGCTGGAGCCCCCAGGGTGCTCCCAGTGCACCCCAGGGCTCTCTCAGTACCACCCAAGGCTCTCCCAGGGCACCCCAGAGCTCTCCCAGTGCCCTCAGGGTGCTCCCAGTGCACCCCAGAGCTCTCCCAGTACCCTCAGGGTGCTCCCAGAGCACCCCAGAGCTCTCCCAGTATCACCCAGGGCTCTCCCAGTACCACCCAGGGCTCTCCCAGAGCACCCCAGAGCTCTCCCAGTGCCCTCAGGGTGCTCCCAGTGCACCCCAGAGCTCTCCCAGTACCCTCAGGGTGCTCCCAGAGCACCCCAGAGCTCTCCCAGTACCACCCAGGGCTCTCCCAGAGCACCCCAGGGCTCTCCTAGTGCCCTCAGGATGCTCCCAGTGCACCCAGGGGCTCCCACACCCCCTCACCTGAGGGCTGGGGCAGCAGGTGAGCTCTGCTCCAGGGACTTGTGGCAAAACCACCAAACACAAACACCAGGAGAAGGGGACAGGAAAAAGGGGGGCAGGGAAAGGTTCCTGGTGCTGTTAAACCCTTTCAGGCAAAGAAAAGATGGAGACCCAACTGTTGGCCAAGCAATGGCAACGCTGCCCAGCTGGGAGAGTTAAAACTCAGGGGGGTCCTGCTGTCCCCTGGGCTCCCTGTCCCTGCTGTCCCCTGGGCTCCCTGTCCCTGCTGTCCCCTGGGCTCCCTGTCCCTGCTGTCCCCTGGGCTCCCTGTCCCTGCTGTCCCCTGGGCTCCCTGTCCCCTCCAGGCCCTGCAGCACCCCAGGAACCATCCCCCCCTCCCAGCCCTGGGCACTGCCAGCTGCAAGAGCTGAGGGAAAAGCAAATGTTTGCAGGAGTTGTGCTCCCTGAGCCACACCTGGGCCAGGCAGGGCTGACTCAGAGCTGCTGGCAGCCCTGGGGACACCGGTGGTGGCCACAGCCAGGACAGCAGCTCCCAACCCCGGTGGGATTCCTGCAGAAGTGACAGCCCAAGGAGGCCCTGCAGCCACCCAGGGGAGCAATCCTCAACCCTGCAGGGAGCAAAGCCAGCTGCTGGCACCCAGGTGCCACCTGGGCAGGCAGGGCACGGCCAGGGGGAGCTGGCAGAGCCCGGGTGACCCCTCCAGAGGGGTGGGAGAACAGAGGACAGCCCAGGTGTGCTCCAGCACCTGCAGGGTGGGGTTTGGCAGCTTTAGTGAGGGGAACAAAGGGGATTTAATGGGGCAGGGGCAGCCCCAGAATGAGGGGAACAAAGGGGATTTAATGGGGCTGGACCCGGGGCAGGGGCAGCCCCAGAATGAGGGGAACAGAGGGGATTTAATGGGGCTGGACCCGGGGTAGGGGCAGCCCCACAATGAGGGGAACAAAGGGGATTTAATGGGGCTGGGGCAGCCCCAGAATGAGGGGAACAAAGGGGATTTAATGGGGCTGGACCCGGGGCAGGGGCAGCCCCAGAATGAGGGGAACAGAGGGGATTTAATGGGGCTGGACCCGGGGTAGGGGCAGCCCCACAATGAGGGGAACAAAGGGGATTTAATGGGGCTGGGGCAGCCCCACAATGAGGGGAACAAAGGGGATTTAATGGGGCTGGACCCGGGGCAGCCCCACAATGAGGGGAACAAAGGGGATTTAATGGGGCTGGGGCAGCCCCACAATGAGGGGAACAAAGGGGATTTAATGGGGCTGGACCCGGGGCAGGGGCAGCCCCACATCCCCACGTTCTCCTCCAGGGAAAGCTGCCAGGAGCTCCTGCAGGTTTCACAGAGAGCTGCAGCTCTCTCTTCCCCCCTCCTGAGCAGGGTTTAAAGCATCCATGGGGAAGCACAGAGGCAGCCAGGCAGAGCAGCCCCTGGCACAGCTCTCCTGCCCATCCCCACGGCTCCAGAATGCCCAGGAATCAGGGAGGGTTTCACTGCAGAGCCAGCGTGGGCAGCTCGGGCTCCTGGGGACCCTCCCGGTGCCACCTCAGGCAGGAGGAGGCTGAGCCTGAGCCCTTCCCTGCCCTCGGGGGATGATCCCAGCGATTGGAACTCCAGTGGGTGACCAAACCAAGCGTGGAGAGGCAGAGAACAGGGGGAGGAGGAGGGGGAGGAGGATGCACTCACCCCTGCAGCAAAGCCCAGGCTCCCATCGAGGATCCTCCTCTGGAAGAAAAGAAAAACAAACACAAACCACCTTGAATTCCTGGAGCACCAGGCTGGAGAGGGACTCTGGACAAGAGGGAATGGATTCCCACTGCCAGAGCTGGGGTTTTGGGCAGGAATTGCTCCCTGTGAGGGTGGGCAGGCCCTGGCACAGGGTGCCCAGAGCAGCTGGGGCTGCCCCTGGATCCCTGGCAGTGCCCCAGGCCAGGTTGGACAGAGCTTGGAGCCCCTGGGGCAGTGGGAGGTGTCCCTGGCACACCCAGGGCAGGATGATTTTTACCCCCTCCCCAAGGAAGAGAACCAAAGTGCTCCTCCAAAGGGAGCCTCGCTTCGCAGCCACCTCCTGAATAAATCATCACAAGGCCCAGGCACAAACAATAAACCCATCTGGGCAATTCGGAGCACCCTGGCGAGGGGGGCTCTAATTTTGGATCCAGGCTGACTTAGAGCTCAGTTCTGAGCACACAGCGACCCAAATCCTGCCCTGGAAACAAAACCAGGTTAGAGCAGGGGAGCTGCTGCTCCCAGCACAGAGCCCAGCCCTCGGCCCCAGGAGCACATTCCACAGCCCAGGCTCTGCAATTTGCTGTCCTTCCTGTAGGATTTAGGCATCAAAACTTCCTTTCAATTCTATTTCACTGACAAGTTCCATATTCTATTTCACTTCTCAGTTTCATAGTCCCAAAACCCAAGCAGCCACATTTATAAGGCTTTCCTTTTTCACCTTCCCCTGCGGTGTGTTGGGAAAGGAGCTGGGATTTTCCCTCTCCCCTGGGAGCTGGGAGGGTGCAGGAGGGGCAGGGGGCTGGGTTTTTCCCTTCCCCAGGGTGCAGGAGGGTGCAGGAGGGGCAGGGGGTTGGATTTTTCCCCCTCCCAAAGGAGCTGGGAGGGTGCAGGAGTGGCAAGGGGTTGGGTTTTCCCCTCCCCAGGGGGCTGGGAGGGTGCAGGAGGGGCAGGAGGCTGGGTTTTCCCCCTCCCCAGGGTGCAGGAGGGGCAGGGGGCTGTGTTTTCCCCCTCCCCAGGGTGCAGGAGGGGCAGGGGGCTGTGTTTCGCCCCTCCCCAGGGTGCAGCAGGGGCAGGGGGCTGTGTTTTCCCCCTCCCCAGGGTGCAGGGGGGGCTGCAGCACTGACCTGCCCGCTGGAGAACACGAACACCAGCGCCGAGCCCGCCGCCGTCAGCGCCCAGGTCAGCGCCGTGCCCAGCAGCGCCTGCAGCACCGGGCCCAGCCCCGGGAGCATGCTGCCCTGGGGGAGAGGGGAGCCTCGGGAACACGGCCAGGGGACACCAAAATCCCAGCCAAAAACCCCCCAGCCCAAAAACCCCCGGCCAGACCTCAGCCCCCCTCCCCCGAGCTCCTCTCCCCCTCAGGCCGGGCTGTGCAGGGTGAGCCGAGCTGCTGGGACTCAGCACATCCCCCCTGGAGCCCCCAGGGGGATTTGGGGCTCAGAACCCGCCCTGGGGCTTTTTGGGTGGGCCCAGCCTGGTTTTCCTGGGGTGGGGGGGGTGAAGACCCTCCCTGCAGGGGAACAAACCCCAGGGATGCACCGGGAATGGCCCGGGGAGCAGCGCTGCCACGGAAATGCAGCCGGGCTGGACCCACGGGTGAATAAATGGATCACTCGTGGATCCCTGCGTGGATCCCCTGACAGGTCAGCAGATCGAACGCACGGGGAGCGATCGGCTGACACGGAAATAGATAAGAAACCTGCACAGCCCGGTGCCCTGGCTCTCCCCGCCCTGCCCCGAGGCTTTTCCCCACCCCCGCAGGTACGAGCCCGGCTCAGACCCACCCCGGCTCCCCCGGGAAGATCCCCCCCCTTCCTCCGGGGGGTCCTACAGCCCACCCAGGAGCACCCAAACGCCCCCCAAAATCCTCCCCCAACCCTACACCGGGAGCTCCACCCTGTCACCCCGCACCCCCGGTCCAGGACCACCGAACCCCCCAAACCTGGAGCCCCGGCCGGTCCCTGGACCCCCAAACCCCCCAAACCCGAAGCCGCCGGACCCCCGAACCCCCCAAACCCGGAAGCCCCTGGCCAGCCCCAGGACCCCTAGACCCCGCAATCCTGGACACCCCTGAGCCCCTGGCCTGCCCCAGCACCTCCGAACCCCCCCAAACGCGGAGCCCCGGAGCGCCCGACCCACCCCGGGAGCCCTGAACCCCCCCAAGGCGGAGCCCCCCGCTGCCCTGACCGGTACCAGCACCCCCGCAACCCCCTAAACCTGGAGCTCCGCGGCGGTTCCGGGGTCCCCGCATACCTGGAGGGCCTGGTCGGTCGGAGAACCGGCCGGGCCGGGCCGGGCCGGAGCCGCGGTCCCGCCGAACCCTCAGAGCCCCGGACCGGTCCCGCCGCCACTTCCGGGTGCGCACACGTGTCCGCGGGCTGGCCCCGCCCCCCCGCTGCCCTCGGCCAATGGGAGCGCGGCGGGGGCGGGCCGCCCGCGGCTCTGCGGTTCGCGCGGGCGCACCCGTCACAAAGCGAGGCGGGCGGGCGGCGCGGGCGGGCGCGACAAGATGCGACTCTGGCTATCGTGTCGCTGTCACCGCCTCCCCCGCCGCAAAGAGACCCCCGGACACCGCTTCCCCTTGGCACTGGAGTGTCCTGAGAGCCCCCCTCCCCCGCAAACTGCCACCCCCGCCCGTAATCAGCCGCGCTAATTAGCAACTTTAATGAGCAGCACGCGGCGGAGCTGCCGGGGGCGAGCAGAGCCCGCTCAGGGCTGGCGGCTGTCCCTGTCACTCGGAGGGTGCAGCCAGAGTCCCCCGTCCGCTCCCACTCATGGGTGTCACAGAATTACTGAGGCTGGGAAAGGTTTCTGGAGTCACCGAGTGCCCGATCCCCGCTTTGTCCCCAGCCCGGAGCTCTGGGTGACACCTCCAGCCCTTCCTCGGTCACCTCCAAGGATGGGGACTCCAAATCTCCCTGAGCAGCTCTTTCCAATGTTTCACAACCCTTTCCATGAAGGGATTCCTCCCGCTGTCCAACCTGGACATCCCCAAAAACCGGAATTACAGGCTGGGCTGGGGACAGAGGCAGTTCTGTCACCAGCTCTGTCACCAGCTCTGTCACCAGTTCTGTCACCAGTTCTGTCCCCCCCTCCCCGTGCTGGCAGGAGGGACAGGGACTCACAGTGACAGCCACAGAGCCGGGCCAGCCCCGCTGTCCCCTCCGGTGCCAGAAGGAGCCGGGGGTGGCAGCAGGACACATCCCGGGGAGTTTGTGTGACACAGCCTTTGATGGGCCCCGCTGCCCCAGCTGGGAAAGGTCGGGGCCGCCGGAGCCCTCCCCGCTTCAGGATTTAATCAATCCGGGCCCGTAATTGCTGCATCCCTCATTAGCTCCCATCCCTCATTAGCTCCCGGGCCAGGCAGATGCGGGGCCAGGTGCCAGCTGGGAGGGGACACGGGGACAGAGCTGCCCCCGCCTCCCCGGGGATCCCCGGCCGGCTGTGGCGGAGCTGCTGGCAGGGCTGGGGACAGCTGGTGACCCGGCAGGGCTGGCCCTGGGGACGCGGCTGACACCGGCCCGGGGGCGGCTGGCAGCGATGGCCGGCCCTGCCTGGGGACGTGTGGGTGGCAGTGGGGACAGCTGCGGTGGCTCTGTGTAGGAGCATCAGCAAAATCAACGCCCACCCCTGCTCCTCAGTGTCACTTCTGTGTGCGGGGACACCTCAGTGTCACAGCCCTGCCTCGGTGTCACAGCCCTGTCCCACTGTCACAGCCCTGCCTCAGTGTCACACCCTGCCTGTCCCTCAGTGTCACACCCTGCCTGTCCCACTGTCACACCCTGCCTGTCCCCTCAGTGTCACAGCCCTGCCTGTCCCCTCAGTGTCACAGCCCTGCGTGTCCCCTCAGTGTCACACCCTGCCTGTCCCCTCAGTGTCACACCCTGCCTGTCCCTCAGTGTCACACCCTGCCTGTCCCAGTGTCACAGCCCTGCCTGTCCCTCAGTGTCACACCCTGCCTGTCCCACTGTCACAGCCCTGCCTGTCCCCTCAGTGTCACAGCCCTGTCCCAGTGTCACACCCTGCCTGTCCCTCAGTGTCACACCCTGCCTGTCCCCTCAGTGTCACACCCTGCCTGTCCCCTCAGTGTCACAGCCCTGTCCCAGTGCCACATCCCTGCCTGTCCCACTGTCAGGAGGGCTGGCAGCTCCTGCCTGTCCCAGCAGGGCCAGAGGAGGCCCAGAACCCCTAAAATGCCCTTTCAGCACCACAAGGGGCACAAACCTGGCACCATCTCCCGTCCAGGTGAACGAAACCTCCCAAGGGGCAGCTCCTGGGGCAGCCAGCACCCAAATCCTCCGGGATTCATTTGCCATAAACCCCTCTGGGGCAGAGAGGGCTGGAGATGTCCCCGGGAGCAGGCAGCGTGTCCCTGCAGTGTCCCCTCCGTGCAGGCTGGGCTCAGGGCCGGGCTCTTGCCCAACCCAACCCCGTCTGGAGCCAGCCGGGGCGGCCAGACGGGAACGAGCACAGCCAGGGCCGTCCCCAAGGACAGGGCAGGCGGCCAGCCGGGGTCACGGCCACATCCCCCGGGCTGAGGTCACCTCTCTGTCACCGGGCACCAAGGAACACTTTGATCCCTCTCCCCCGGCTCCGGAGGGACGCGAGGGTCGCTCCGCGGGGCTGGGGGAGCGGAGCAGCGCCTGCTGCTGTCAGCAGCCGTGACATTTCCAGCTGGAACAAAGCCCGGCTGCCAAGGGCAGCCTGTTCAGCTCGGATTTAATGCGCAGGGCCCTCCGCCGAGCCAGGCACAGCGGGCAGGGCGCGGGCAGGAGCCGGGATCTCGGCCGCGGCTGCCAGAGGCTCATTAGTGTCAGCGGCTCCGGGACATGATTCACCGGTCAGGCCAGCGGCGGCTCTGGCCCAGCCCTGCCCCGGCCCCTCCAGAGATCAATAAACCAATTACCGAGGCAAATAACGGCGGGGCGAGGAGGGGAGGGAGGGAGAGGGAGGGAGGAACCGGGTGTGGGGAGCTCTGGAAGCAGCAGCAGCCAGAGAGGGGTGTGGAGGGGAGACCCCCGGGGGTGCTGAGAGCGATGGATCCCGGGGGTGGGATGTGCCCTGGATCCCACGGGGATGTGCCCTGGATCCCACGGGGATGTGCCCTGGATCCCACTGGGATGCTGCCCTGGATCCCAAGGGGATGTGCCCTGGATCCCACGGGGATGTGCCCTGGATCCCAGGGGGATGTGCCCTGGATCCCAGGGGGATGTGCCCTGGATCCCACAGGGATGTGCCCTGGATCCCAGGGGGATGTGCCCTGGATCCCACGGGGATGCTGCCCTGGATCCCGGCAGGCTCCGGATGCTGCCCTGGATCCCAGCAGGTTCCGGATGCTGCCCTGGATCCCGGCAGGTCTGGATGCTGCCCTGGATCCCGGCAGGTCTGGATGCTGCCCTGGATCCCAGCAGGTTCCGGATGCTGCCCTGGATCCCGGCAGGTCCAGATGCTGCCCTGGATCCCGGCAGGTCCGGATGCTGCCCTGGATCCCGGCAGGCTCCGGATGCTGCCCTGGATCCCGGCAGGCTCCGGATGCTGCCCTGGATCCCAGGGGGATGTGCCCTGGATCCCGGCAGGCTCCGGACGCTGCCCCCGGGCGCAGGTGAAGGCGCCAGCGCCTCTCTCTCTCCATCCATCAGCGCTGCAGACGCTCCCTCCCCATTAGATCTGGCAGCCACCAGCCGGGCCCTGCCGCGCCTCGGGGTGCGGGGACACGGCCCAGACGGTTTGTCTGGCTAATTAGCAGCGAGCGGAGCCTCCCCCCAGCCCGGGCATCCCTGAAAAGCAGCCAGGCCGCCTCCAGGCAGGAGGGAGCAGCAGAGCCGGGGCCGCCGGGCTGGAGCTGGGAAGGGAAAAAAGGCAGGGGAAGGGCCACAAACACCGTGGTCACCCCTGCCCGCCCTGGCAGCGTCCCCACGGGGACAGCGGGGTCCCTCCGAGGGGGCTGGGCCAGCACGGAGCTGCTCTCTGCACAGAGACAAGGGATGCGCGGGGATCCTCGGGCTGGCTGCGAATCCTTCCCCTCCTGAGAGCTGGGGAAGAGCGGCTGCACCCCCGGCCCAGCCCAGCCCAGCCCAGCCCGGCCCAGCCCAGCCCAGCCCAGCCCAGCCCAGCCCAGCCCGGCCCAGCCCGGCCCAGCCCAGCCCAGCCCGGCCCGGCCCAGCCCGGCCCAGCCCAGCCCAGCCCGGCCCGGCCCAGCCCAGCCCAGCCCAGCCCAGCCCGGCCCAGCCCGGCCCAGCCCAGCCCAGCCCAGCCCGGCCCAGCCCAGCCCAGCCCAGCCCGGCCCGGCCCAGCCCAGCCCAGCCCGGCCCAGCCCAGCCCAGCCCGGCCCAGCCCAGCCCAGGCCAGCCCGGCCCAGCCCGGCCCAGCCCAGCCCAGCCTCCGTTCCTGCCTCCGCCCCACGGATCCAGGAGAAAGGCCGGCTCACCCTGCCCCTGCCTTGGCAGCCCAGCCGCAGCTCCTTACAACACTCCTTTCCAGGACAGGGGTCGGCAGCGCTGATTTCCACTGGGACTCCCGGGGAACGGCTGGGAAGGGACGGCAGAAAGCTTGGGAGGGCTTTTCCAGCCTCTCTGCGGTCACGTAACCCCCGTGCCCCTCTGCCAGGGGTCGGTGTGGCCCTGTGGGATGGGGCTGTGCGTTCCTCCTCTCCCCAGCCCTGCCCGTAAATCGCTTTGCAGCTTCCCAGGCGAAAGGACAAAGAGGAGCTGATCTGCCAGCACCGAAGCAGCTGCTGGTGCAGCGTCCCCTCCGAACCAGGGACCACCCAGGCTCTGCACGGGGCTTTAATTCAGCCCCAAAACCAGGCAGAATGAAAAAAAAATAAAAATAAATAAATTCAAAGGCTCAAGGATGGCGTCCTGACTCAGCCGGCTCCTGGATGGAGATCAGCCCCGATCAGCTCCTCAATACCCACCGGGCCATCATCTCATTAATTTTATGGGGTTTTTAATGAAGATGAGAGCTGGGTTCAGCCAGGCTGAACTGGCTGGCTTCCCCCAGCTCCCCGGCCTCGCTTCCCAAGGAGGTGGAAGGGAAAGGCAGGGAGAGGCTGGAGCCCTGAGGCTCCCCGGGCAGCCCCAGGCAGCTGGAAGCACCCTGGGGTCCCTGTGTCCCCCCTGCCCCACCGCTCGGGATTCTCTCCAGCCGGGAGAGGCCCCTGCCAGCCCGGGCTGAGGTGCTGTGGCTGCCAGGGCTCGGTGACCGAGGGACCCGGGGGAGGGACGCGGCAGCGTCACCCGTGCCGGGCAGAAATCCGAGGAGGCAGCGCTGGGAACGCTGAGAGCAGAGCGAGGCTGCTCCGCGCGGTTCCTTCCCGCTGCCCAGGGAAGGGCACGGTCAGCGCATCGCTCCCGGGCACAGCAAGCAGCCGGGAGAGGATGGAACAGCTCCGCAAAGGTCACAAGGCACCAAACCCCTCTCCTGGGCTGCTCCCTCCTCTCCTGCGGTCACTGCCGGTGCTCGGGGCACCCCCAGGGCAGCACCCCAGAGCTCCGAGCCCCGCTAGCGGCATCTCCTCCGCGCCCTCCCTCCCCTCCCGCATTAATTCCCACATCATCTTCAGCAGAAGCAGCTTTTTCCTGCCTCCTGAAGATTAATGAGGCCGATAACGACTCCGCGGGTGCTCCAAGACCTGATGTCTTTAGATCCGCCCTGGGAAGTGGATGGCGAAGTGAAAAGGAGAAGCTCCCGGCCGCGCTCAGCAGCGTCGGCGCGGGGCTCTTTGTTCGCAGTCACTCTTAATTTCCTGCTCTCTATTGTCTCCTGGACAGGCGATGGGGCAGGGATGGAGATCATTTAATTGCTCTCGAGAGCCCAAACAAAGCAGAGCAGAGCTTCTCTGCCCCAAACCTCTCCCGTTCGGTCTCTCTCCTCCAGGGAGAGGCTGCGGCAGGAGCCACCTGCGCTGCACGAGTCCCCAGAGAGCCCAAATATTTCGGCATCACCTTCCGACCTCTGGCAGGTGGGAGGAGCAGCAAGGACCTGCCTTGGCTTGGCTGTGGGGGCAAAATGCGAACTCCTGGGGCCGAGGCATCTCCAGCGTCCCAGGGAGATTTGGGGCTCTCAGGAGCCTCTTGGGCCACCACCCTCCATCGGGGTCACAGCGGGGCCACCAAGCTGCCACCTCCCTGTCCGTCTGCTGGGGGCTCTGGAGGAGCTGAGGCCGTGGCTGGAACCAAAATTTGCTGGAGAGTGGGGTGGCAGGGCTGGAGGCAGGGCAGGGCGGGCACGGCAGGAGAGGGAACGCAGGCAGGGTGGGCAGGGCAGGGTGGGCACGGCAGGCAGGGCAGGGGAAGCACCGCAGGGTGGGGTGGGCAGGGTGGGGTGGGCACTTCAAGGTGGGCAGTGCAGGGAACATGGGTAGGGCAGGGTGGGCACCACAGGGTGGGCAGTGTGGAGAAGGTGGGCACCACAGGATGGGCACTGCAAAGTGGGCACCACAGGGTGGGCAGTGTGGGGAACGTGGGTAGGGCAGCATGGGCAGGACAGGATGGGCACTTTGGGGAAGGTGGGCACGGCAGGGTGGGCACTGCAAAGTGGGCACCGCAGGGTGGGCACGGCCGGGTGTCCAGCGCAGGGTGGGCACTGTGGGAAAGGTGGGCAGCGCGGGGTGGCCACGGCAGGGTGGGTACTGCAAAGTGGGCACGGCAGGGTGTCCAGCGAAGGGTGGGCAGTGTGGGGAAGGTGGGCAGCGCAGGGTGGGCAGGGCAGGGTGGGCATGGCAGGGTGGGCAGTGTGGGGAAGGTGGGCACGGCAGGGTGGGCACTTCACGGTGGGCACTGTGGGGAAGGTGGGTAGGGCAGGATGGGCACGGCAGGGTGGGCACTGTGGGGAAGGTGGGCAGCGCAGGGTGGGCAGCGCAGGGTGGGCAGCGCGGGGCTCCGCGGGCTGTCCCCGCCCCGGCCCCGCAGAGCCGCCCCGCGCGGGGCGGGGCGCAGCCGGTGCGCTGGTCCAGCGGCGGAGCCGCGCCGGGAGCGGCGGGTGCGCGGAGCCGGGCGGAGCCGTGCGGAGCCGGGCGCTGCGGAGCCCAGCGGAGCCCAGCGGGGCAGCGGCGCTGCCGGCGCCTCCCCGGTGCCCGCCGGGCAGGGCCGGGCGGCGGCCGGAGCAGGTGAGCGGCGGGGCAGCACCGCCCGGTGCCCTCCGCAGCGGAGAGAAGGGGCCGGGGGTGAGGGGGCTCCCCGCAGCCAGTTCGTCGCCCGCCGGAGCCGCCCGGGCTCGGTGTGCCGCTGCCGGCTGGGAGGGAAGGGGCTGCGCCCGGCGAACGGCCGGGAGAGGAGGAGGAGGAGGAGGTTTTCCCCCGGAGCTCGGTGCTCCCGGGCATCAGCCGCAGCCACCGGGACGCACCGGTTGGATTTGTGGAGTCGGAAAGGCTCCGGGAGCGCCAGAGCCGGGAGGAGCCGTGGCGTGCTCGGGCAGGCTGCTCCAGGCGGGGACGTGGGGAGGTGGGTCGGGAACCCCCCCCGCCCTGCAGGGAGCCTCTCTCCCGCTGGGCTTGGCAGCAGGATGGACAGATCCTCCCCGGGAATCCCTTCCTTTCTATTGACTCCCTGATTTCTAGAATCTTCTCCTCTCTCCCCAGAGCCAGGGAAGATGACATCTCGGCTCCTGTGAGCCAGCAGCGCCCGGGGGAGCGGCGGAGCCATGGAGCCGGAGCACGAGCCGCCCAACGCCACCCCCTTCTGGTTCTCCCCGGCCTCCCCCTTGGAGAACTTCTCCCTGGAGGCGCCCAGCAACACCTCGCAGAACGGCACGGGCCAGCACTTCGACCTGACCAGCAACGCCATCCTCACCTTCATCTACTTCGTGGTGTGCATCGTCGGGCTGTGCGGCAACACGCTGGTCATCTACGTCATCCTGCGCTACGCCAAGATGAAAACCATCACCAACATCTACATCCTCAACCTGGCCATCGCCGACGAGCTCTTCATGCTGGGCCTGCCCTTCCTGGCCATGCAGGTGGCCCTGGTGCACTGGCCCTTCGGCAAAGCCCTCTGCAGGATCGTCATGACCGTGGACGGCATCAACCAGTTCACCAGCATCTTCTGCCTGACGGTGATGAGCGTCGACCGCTACCTGGCCGTGGTCCATCCCATCAAATCCGCCAAGTGGAGGCGGCCCAGGACGGCCAAGATGATCAACGTGGCCGTTTGGGGCGTCTCCCTGCTGGTGATCATGCCCATCATGATTTACGCCGGGGTGCAGCACAACCACGGCAGGAGCAGCTGCACCATCATCTGGCCGGGCGAGTCGGGCGCCTGGTACACGGGCTTCATCATCTACGCCTTCATCCTGGGCTTCCTGGTGCCCCTCACCATCATCTGCCTCTGCTACCTGTTCATCATCATCAAAGTCAAGTCCTCGGGCATCAGGGTGGGCTCGTCCAAGAGGAAAAAGTCGGAGAAGAAAGTCACCAGGATGGTGTCCATCGTGGTGGCCGTCTTCATCTTCTGCTGGCTGCCCTTCTACATCTTCAACGTCTCCTCCGTGTCCGTCCTGATCGTGCCCACGCCCGTCCTCAAGGGCATCTTCGACTTCGTGGTGGTGCTGAGCTACGCCAACAGCTGCGCCAACCCCATCCTCTACGCCTTCCTGTCCGACAACTTCAAGAAGAGCTTCCAGAACGTGCTGTGCCTGCTCAAGGTGGGCGGCATGGACGAGGCCGACCGCAGCGACAGCAAGCAGGACAAGTCCCGCCTCAACGAGACCACGGAGACGCAGAGGACCCTGCTCAACGGCGACCTGCAGACCAGCATCTGAGGGCACGGCGGGGGTTCGTCCTGCCGGCCTCGGGGGGGTGGCACCTCGGGGGACGGGGCAGGAACGCCACCTGAGGGGCGTGGTGGCCTCGGGGTGCCCTGCTGGGCTCCTCTCTGCCGGGCTCCTCTCTGCCGGGTTGGGAAGGATCCGCGTCAGGAGGAGCTGCCTCGCCGGGAAAACAAAGACAGCTCACGGCGTCTCGGCACCGTGGTGGGCACGGCTCTGCTTGGGACCCCCGTGCCCCCCTCCTCGGGGCCGGCTGGCTTGGGGGGCTGTGCCCCACCGCGGGTGGGTGCGCCCGGAACGCACGGGGGGACCTCAGGAGGCCACAGGTGTGTGTGTGACAACGCGGGGACGCAGCGCTGCCGGCGAGGAGCCCGGGATGTTCGGGATCGCGTTTCGCCCGGGTTATTCCGGCGTGCCCCGCAGCCTCCCGGTGCTGCGTGACCGCCGCAGCCGCCCTGCCCGGAGGGGACACGCCGGCACCGAGGTGACATCCCCGCGGGAAGCAGCAGCAGCGCTGCCCCCGCAGCAGCCCCCTCCGACCGCACCCTGCCTCCTCCAGCGCCCCGCTGCCGCAGAGCCCTTTCCCTGCCCCTGCCGCGGCGTCACCCGCCCGCAGATTTTCTCCTCGGATGGAGAATTTTTTTCCCCCCTTTTCCCTTTTTCCCCCGCTGCCCCTCCCACCGCCCGCACCTGCCGGGATCGCCGCTCCGGGCACCCGCGGCTCCAGCGCTCCGCTCCCAGCTGGGAGAGCCGTGGGAGTGTTTGAGCGGCGGTGACACATTGGAGAGAAGCCTGGCACGGGCACCTGGCGCTGCCCGCGGCTGCTGCACCCGCCCGAGGTCCGGGTTTGTCCGGCCACGGCTCCGAGGATCTCTGGGGTGACACCTCCCTGCTCCTTCCAGGCAAGTCGCGCTGGAGGCAGCGGCGGTGGAGAGGACGGGGACGGGAAGGGGGGCGCTGGGGGCTCGGTCCCACCCTTGTCCCAGCCGAAGGCAGCGGGCAGAGCAGGCGCGGGGCTCCCAGCACCTGGGGACAGGAAGGGCAGAGCAGCACGGACCCATCCCCTGGATCGTGCACCGTGTGAGGGGTGGCGGGGCTGGCCCCACATCCGCTCTATTTGGCTTCCCAGGACTGTCCCGAAACGCTCAGCCCTGTCCCTGTCCCTGTCCCTGTCCCGTCCCTGTCCCATCCCTGTCCCTGTCCCTGTCCCTGTCCCATCCCTGTCCCTGTCCCTGTCCCTGTCCCTGCCCCTGTCCCATCCCTGTCCCTGTCCCTGTCCCTGTCCCTGTCCCTGTCCCTGTCCCATCCCTGTCCCTGTCCCATCCCTGTCCCTTCCCCGTCTCTGTCCCTGTCCCTGTCCCTGTCCCTGTCCCTGTCCCTGTCCCATCCCTGTCCCATCCCTGTCCCTGTCCCATCCCTGTCCCTGTCCCTGTCCCTGTCCCTGTCCCTGTCCCTTCCCTGTCCCTGTCCCTGTCCCTGTCCCTGGCTGCCCTCCCAGCCCAGCACAACCCCGGGGCTCTGGAGCGCAGCCCCTCCTTGGCCAGCGCAGCGGCAGCTCCAGGGAAAGCCCAGGGGAGAGGGAGAAGTGGCGGCTTCCTGCCGGAGCCCCCGGAGCAGCTGCCGTGCCAGAGGCCGGAGCCGAGCCGTGGGAACGGGGCGGGGGGTTTAGGTGGAGAAAGCAGCCGGGGCTCGGTCACCCTGCCCGGTGTCACCGGCACACACGGAGCCTTCACCGGCAGCACGAACCGCGCCAGGTGAGCCTGAGCACGAGGTGCCACCCGCTCCGGGGTGTCACCCGCTCAGCCACGCACCCCCAGGCCGTGCCCCACCCGGGAGCAGCAGCTCGGGCAGAAGTTCTCCCACGGCCCTGCCCAGCTCCTGCAGCAAATCCCAGCCCGGGGCATCCCATCCTGCTGTGCCACCGCTGCCAGCTCCCCCAAAAAGAGCGGTGCCAGGCTGGGTACCCGCTCCTGGCTCTGTTGGACACAGCCCTGCTGTGCCACCGCTGCCAGCTCTCCCAAAAAGGGCAGTGCCAGGCTGGGTACCCGCTCCTGGCTCTGCTGGACACGGCCCCGGCATTTACCGCAAGACAAAGCGGAGCGGTGTCAGCGATTGTTCGCTTTTAACCCTTTCCTGCCCCTCGGAGGAACGCTCCGGGTGCTGCCGGGCACCGCGCACGGCCCCGGGGGGCGGAGGGGAGGCCGAGCCCGGGCCGCGGGGCGGAGCGGCTCCCTGCCGGCGCCGCAGGGATGGCAGCGGCGGGTCAGGGCAGGGTGAATCGCTGCCCGGGGCTGCGCTGCGGCGGGGTGGCACAGCCGCAGCGATGCGTCAGTGCGGCCGTGGGCACTCCGTGCGGGAGGCGGCTGCGTGCGGAGCGGGCGGGCGGTGGGGAGGGGGATGCGTGCAGCCCCCCCACCCAGCGCTCACCTGCAGCCGGGACAGACCCGGAGCGGTGTCTGAGCCCGTCCCGGCCGCGTCCGTGCGAGCCCCGCCACCAAAACCCCCATGGGTGAGGGAGGGGACGCCTGTTCCCATCGTACCCCCAAGCTGGGAGCACCCTCCCTCCGCGCCCGATACAGAAATCCTGGGAATTCCTTGCCCTGGGAAGCAGCCGTGCCCGGGCCAGCTTTGTCCTGGCAGTGGCACTTCAGGGTGCTCAGAGCTCTGAGCTGAAAAGTGTCCCCACTTTACCCCCAGGGGCTCTGCTGGGACGGGGATATCGGGGATGGAGGGGCGTGGGGCGCTGCCAGCAGCATCCCAAAGGCCACCAAAGCCGGGTGCAACAGGGCAGGGGCACCAGGTGGCTCCTGGGGGCTGCCAGGGCTCTCCTCGGCCGCCTTGCCACAGCTCACCGAGGAAAAAAAGGGCAGGGAAAGCAAAAGCCTTGGAGCGGCGGGAGGGAGCCGCAGCCAGGGCCCAGCAGCGGCTGTAAAAGCAGCGAAATAAAACCCTGTGCTGTTCATTGCTGACTAATAAACATCAGCACCGCCGCCGCCGCTGCCCGTAACGAAGTTTGCCTTCCCAGCCACTTGATTTCAGCGGGAGCTTGACCTCAGATTGGATCTGCTCTGCGGAGCCTAGCAGGGCTGCTGGCGGCGGGATGAGAAATCTCTGCCGGGGATTGCGGAGCCGAGGGGCTGAGCCCGCGAGTGCTTCACACACAAACCGCCCCGGGCGGCGGGGATCAGTGACAGCTCCTGCCCGGAGGGGCGGGAAGGGCTTTTCCCAGCCGAGGTGATGGGAGGCACGGATCGGGGTGTGCCACGGGCTCCTCAGACACCTGGAGCAGGGATCCGGCCCTTGGGGGCTGGGTCACTCCTGCAGGAGCCTGAAAATCCCAGCGTGGCCTCCCCAAAGCCTGTGGGGGCCAATTCCCCTTCTCCTCCTCACCGCTGGTTCCCCCGTGAGGCTGAGGGGTGGCTCCAGAGCCCCCTGATCCCACGGGATCCACCTGCCTGGGGACATCTCCACAGCTCCCTGATCCCACGGGATCCCCCTGCCTGGGGACATCTCCAGAGCCCCCTGATCCCACGGGATCCACCTGCCTGGGGACATCTCCAGAGCTCCCTGATCCCACAGGATCCACCTGCCTGGGGACATCTCCAGAGCCCCCTGATCCCACAGGATCCACCTGCCTGGGGACATCTCCAGAGCCCCCTGATCCCACAGGATCCACCTGCCTGGGGACATCTCCAGAGCCCCCTGATCCCACGGGATCCCCCTGCCTGGGGACATCTCCAGAGCCCCCTGATCCCACGGGATCCACCTGCCTGGGGACATCTCCACAGCTCCCTGATCCCACAGGATCCACCTGCCTGGGGACATCTCCAGAGCCCCCTGATCCCACAGGATCCACCTGCCTGGGGACATCTCCACAGCTCCCTGATCCCACGGGATCCACCTGCCTGGGGACATCTCCACAGCTCCCTGATCCCACGGGATCCACCTGCCTGGGGACATCTCCAGAGCCCCCTGATCCCACGGGATCCACCTGCCTGGGGACATCTCCAGAGCCCCCTGATCCCATGGGATCCACCTGCCTGGGGACATCTCCACAGCTCCCTGATCCCACGGGATCCACCTGCCTGGGGACATCTCCACAGCTCCCTGATCCCACGGGATCCACCTGCACATCCTGAGGGATTTCAGCTCCACTCCCTGCTCGCTCCAGGACTTGGACTGTGAAAAGCCAGGGCAGGAGAGCCAGGCTGGGACAATCCTTCTCCAGCTGTGTCCCCACCAGGAAACGCCGAGGGAGGCAAAGCCTGGCCACTCCCTCCATCCCTCCCTCCATCCCTCCATCCATCCCTCCATCCATCCCTCCATCCACCCATCCCTCCCTCCCTCCCTCCCTCCATCCCTCCCACCCCACGCAGTGCCTGTGACAGGGCTGGGCTGGCTGACTGTAAATAGATGTAAATTGTACATACTGGATGTGCCGGGGGGGGTTTCTGTTCACTGACACAGCCCCACAGGGGGCCTTGGCTCCCCCTCACCGGGGGCTTGGTGGCACCATGCCCGAGCCGGGAGGGACCAGGGAGGCTGCTGCCACTCTGCCAGGTGACTTCTGCAGGGCCAGCCAGGTGAGCTGAGGTCTCTGTGTTCCCTGCAGAGCTCCAGGGCCCCCAGCAGCACCGTCCCTCCCCCCGTGTCCACAGCTGAGCTCTGTCAGTGCATCCCTGGTGACCAGGACGTGCCCAGGCAGTGTCCCTGCTCCCAGCCCCGTTCTCCTCTCCAGGAATTTATTTATCAGTGTCCCGGTGTGGGACTGAGCCTTCCCACAGCCAAAGCTCCTGACTGCCACGGTCTGTGCCACGGGGAGGGGGCTGTGGATGGGGCAGGAGGGAAATAAAAGAGTTTTCCTACAGTTTGTGCTCGTTCGTGTGTGTTGGAGCCAGCGGGGAGCAGCGGGATGTGAGCCAGGCCTGGACACCTCCCTGGGAGAGCATCCCAGGATTGTTCAGGCTGGAAAACCCCTCAGAGATCACCGAGTGCAACCTTGGCACTGCCAAGGCCACCACTGACCGTGTCCCCGAGTGCCACATCCACACGGCTTTAAATCCCCCAGCGATGGGGACTCCAGCACTGCCCCGGGCACTTCCAGTGCCTGACAGCCTTTTCCATGGAGAAATTCCTCCTGGTGTCCAACCCGGCCCTCCCCTGGCTCTGTCTGAGGCAGTTTCCTCCCGTGCTGTCCCTGGGAGCAGAGTTTATCAGCCCCTGTAAAGTGAAAGTTTGGCTCTGAGCAGCTGTGCAGCCCAGCAGCACCAACACCCGAATAAACCAAATCACTCCAAAGCACCCGTGATTCTTCTTCTTTTTCTTCTTCCCGTCTCAATTTGCAGCCCAAACGGGGGTTTATGGGGTGTGAACACAACCCCAACGGGGGTTTATGGGATGTGAACACAACCACCTCACACCCGAGCCCACCTGCTCTGCTGACAGCAGCATCTCCCCTGGAGCTGGACCCTGCCCGCCTGTGGATCTGCCTCTCCCTTCGGGGCTGGAAAGCACCTTAAAGCTCCATCCCGTTCCACCCCATCCTGGATGGATTTTGGGGGAATATCCCGGTGGTCAGAGCGGTGTTTGTGGAATGGGAGAATGGGCAAACAGCCCTAGCCCCGTTCCAACCAAGCCCCCCCAACCCAAGGGGCCCTGAGCACGAAACCTCCCGGGGTGTGTGGAGTGACAGCGGCACCCGCAGGCCGCGGAGCCCGGCCCGTTTCCCCGGGAAACAGGGAAGAAAACGAAAACGTAATTAAATAAATAAACAAACGAAATAAAATAAAGCAAGCGGCGGTTTCGCCCCCTGGCTGCGTCGCCATGGCAACGCGGCTGTGCCCGACACAAAGATGGCGGCGCTGCCATGGAAACGGCACAGGGGTGTGGCTGTGCCCGGCACAAAGATGGCGGCGCTGCCATAGCAACGGCACAGGGGTGCGGCTGTGCCCGGCACAAAGATGGCGGCGCTGCCATAGCAACGGCACAGGGGTGCGGCTGTGCCCGACACAAATATGGCGGTGCTGCCATAGCAACGGCACAGGGGTGGGGCTGTGCCCGGCACAAAGATGGCGGCGCTGCCATAGCAACGGCACAGGGGTGGGGCTGTGCCCGGCACAAAGATGGCGGCGCTGCCATAGCAACGACACAGGGGTGCGGCTGTGCCCGGCACAAAGATGGCGGCGGCGCTGCCATAGCAACGGCACAGGGGTGCGGCTGTGCCCGGCACAAAGATGGCGGCGCCGCCCCGCGGTGACGCCCGGAAGCGCCATCCCCTTCCCGTGCCCAAGATGGCGGTGGCGCCGCCGGCGCGGCCCGGGCCCGGTGTCGGTGTCGGTGTCGGTGTCGGGGCGGTGGCGGCGATGGCGGCGCGCGGCGCCGAGGCCGAGGCGCTGTTCGAGGCCCACACGGCGGCCGAGCTGCGGGCGGTGGAGCGGCGGCTGCGCGCCGGCATCGAGCAGAAGCGCGAGGAGCTGCGGCAGATGGTGGGCGAGCGCTACCGCGACCTGATCGAGGCGGCCGACACCATCGCCGACATGCGGCGGAGCGCCGAGCGCCTGCTGGGCGCCGTGCGGGGGCTGCAGCGCGGCGGAGCGGCCCGGCCCGGCCCCGCCGGCACGGTCAGGGACAGCCAGGGCCGGACACACACTCCCTCCTTCCCCCTTCCATTCTTTTCCCCTCGCTCCATCCCCCTCCCCGGCCCCTTCTCCCCCTTTCCCACCTTCTCCTCTTCCTCATCCCTTCTTTTCTCCATTTATCCCGTATTCTTCCCGCTGTTTTAGCTCTATTCCCTCATGCTCTTTTTCTCTCCGTGCCCTGTCTAGGTTCGCCCGGCAGCTCACCAGAGTTTCTACGGGGCGGCGGCGCAGCTGAAGCTGCTGCTGGAGGTTCCCGAGCAGGTCTGGGGGGCGGTGGAGGGCGGCCGGTACCTGCCCGCCGCCCGCCTGCACCTGCTCGGGGCTCACCTGCGCCGGCAGCTGCAGCTCGACACCCCCCGAGCCCGCTCCAGCCCCGTCCTGGCCCGCTTCCCCATCCTGCTGCGGCAAGTGGCGGCCGCCAGCCACCTCAGGTGCGCCGGGAGCGGGGAGGGCTGGGTCGGGAGCAGGGGGGCTCTGGCACCGGAGATTTTGTGGCTGCTGCATCACCGGAGGTGTCCCAGTGCCCAATCCCCTGGAGGTCCCAGTGTCCCACCCCTGGAGATGTCCCAGTGCCCCATCCCTGGAGATGTCCCAGTGCCCCATCCTGGAGATGTCCCAGTGCCCCATCCCTGGAGGTGTCCCAGTGTCCCACCCCTGGATGTGTCCCAGTGTCCCACCCCTGGATGTGTCCCAGTGCCCCATCCCTGGAGATGTCCCAGTGTCCCACCCCTGGATGTGTCCCAGAGCCCCATCCTGGAGGTGTCCCAGTGCCCAATCCCCTGGAGGTGTCCCAGTGCCCCACCCCAGGAGCTGGGTGAGGCTCAGAGCAGCTGCTCTGGGGGGTTTGGAGCTGCTCAGTGCTGAGGTTCCCTCCTGGCCCAAACCATTCCTGGTCAGTGGGACTCAGACCCAGCCCAGGGAAGCAGGGTGGAAATCCTGCAGCCATCCTGAACCTGTCCTGAGAGGCTCTGCCTGAGGGAGCTGCCCCTGCATCCCAGAGGAAAGCCACTGGCAGGGCCCCCAGGTCATGGCAGGGAGCACAGAGCTCCAGGGATGCCCCTGGGACGCTGGCAGGCAGGGAAGGGGGATGTGAGGGAATATCCCACGGCCAGCAGGCACATCCTGGGGGCTGCAGCTGACAGGGACCGGGGGGATCTGACAGGATTGACAGGGACTGAGGGAGATCCTTTCCAACCTGAGCCATTCCGTGAGCCAAAATCATCTCACCATCCTGTAATACCCAGATCTGAGAGGGACAGTCTGGGCCAAGTGACACAGCCCCAGCTGGGTGCCCAGCTCAGGCAGTGACTGCCGTGGTTCCCGTGGCAGATCCACCATCCTGCAGGAGAGCAAGGCGCTGCTGCGCTGCCGCACGGGCTCCGACCAGGCGGTGGCAGAGGCCCTGTGTGCCATCATGCTGCTGGAGGACAGCTCCCCACGGCAGGCCCTGGCTGACTTCCTGCTGGCCAGGAAACTGGCCATCCAGCAGCTGCTCAACCAGCCCCACCACGGTCAGTGCCCCGGGGCTGCTCCTCCTTGGGGTCAGCCTTCCTTTCCTTTCCTTTCCTTTCCTTTCCTTTCCTTTCCTTTCCTTTCCTTTCCTTTCCTTTCCTTTCCTTTCCTTTCCTTTCCTTTCCTTTCCTTTCCTTTCCTTTCCTTTCCTTTCCTTTCCTTTCCTTTCCTTTCCTTTCCTTTCCTTTCCTTTCCTTTCCTTTCCTTTCCTTTCCTTTCCTTTCCTTTCCTTTCCTTTCCTTTCCTTTCCTTTCCTTTCCTTTCCTTTCCTTTCCTTTCCTTTCCTTTCCTTTCCTTTCCTTTCCTTTCCTTTCCTTTCCTTTCCTTTCCTTTCCTTTCCTTTCCTTTCCTTTCCTTTCCTTTCCTTTCCTTTCCTTTCCTTTCCTTTCCTTTCCTTTCCTTTCCTTTCCTTTCCTTTCCTTTCCTTTCCTTTCCCTTCCCTTCCCTTTCCCTTTCCCTTTCCCTTTCCCTTTCCCTTTCCCTTTCCCTTTCCCTTTCCCTTTCCCTTTCCCTTTCCCTTTCCCTTTCCCTTTCCCTTTCCCTTTCCCTTTCCCTTTCCCTTTCCCTTTCCCTTTCCCTTTCCCTTTCCCTTTCCCTTTCCCTTTCCCTTTCCCCTTCCCTTCCCTTCCCTTCCCTTCCCTTCCCGCCCCCAGTTTGTGGGTGATTCCCACAAATCTCACAGTGGCAGGGACACTGCACAAAAATTGACATTCTCAGGGGCTCAGGCCAAGCCCACCTGTAGTGGGGAAGCAGGTGTGGCATGAGGCTGAGTGCTGTCCCCCCTGGAAGGGACCACAGGCCTCCCTGAGCTGTGCTGAGGGGCTGCCTGGCTCACGGTCACCTCTCTGCAGGTGCAGGTATCAAAGCCCAGGTGTGCTCCCTGATGGAGCTGCTGACCACCACGCTGTACCAGGCCCACGCTCTGTTCTACACCCTGCCCGAGGGGGCGGCCCCGGAGCCAGCCCTGCCCTGTGGGCTGCTCTTCTCCACCCTGGAGAGCACCACGGGCCAGAACCCCGCAGGTGAGCCCTGCACCTGCCCAGCTGTGCGGGCAGGAGGGTGCCCCCCGTGCTGGGCTGATCCCTGGCTGTGCCTCCAGGGAGAGGAGGGGTGCTGGAGGAGGACCTGAAGCTGAGCAGCTGGTTCAAGTACCTGCCCGAGGCCGTGGTGGAGTTCCAGCCGGCCCTGCGGACCCTGGCACACCCCATCAGCCAGGAGTACCTCAGGGAGACCCTGCAGCAGTGGATCAACATGTGAGTGGCACAGGGCACCAGTGGATCTCTGGGCCAGGGCAGTCCCAGCCTGGCTGACTTCTTCCTCATCCTCCTCATCCTCGGCCCTCATTTAAGCAGCCAGAGGCAGCAGGGCACACCCAGCAGCTGTGCCAGAGCCTCAGGCCCCTCACAGAGGTGAAACTTGGCCTGCAGGTGCAGCGATGACATCAGGACAGGGGTCAGGACCCTGCTGGTGTACGTGAAGAGCATGAAGGGGCTGGCAGGGATCCGTGACGCTGTCTGGGAGCTGCTGTCCAGCGAGTCCAGCAGCCACAGCTGGGAGGCCGTGTGCCGGCGCCTGCTGGGCAGGCCGGTGTCCTTCTGGGAGGAGCTGCTGCAGGAGCTGTTCCTGGACAGGCTGCAGGTGGGTGCTGCGCTGTGGGGAGCAGTGCACTGAGGGTGTTTCAGTGACACCTCGAAATTGGGTTTTTCTCCTGCTTCTGTTGCAGACTCTGACCAAAGAAGGCTTCGACTCCATCTCGAGCAGCTCCAAGCAGCTGCTGGCCGTGGCCTTGCAGGAGCTGGAAGGGAAAGCCAGCAGTGGTGCTCTGAGCAAGCAGATGCAGCTGGAGCAGAACGTGGCCCTGTTCCTGTGGTCGGAGAGCGCCGGGGACCTGCCCGGGGACGCGGCCTGGGTCAGCGTGGGGCAGCGCGGGCCCTTCGCCAGGAGCGGGCTGGCCATGAAGGCGCAGGCGCTGACGCCCGGCCTGCAGAGCTTCTGCTCCACGCTGGACTCCAAGCTGCAGGCCAGGCTGGAGGACGCCCTGTCCTACCTGCCCGGGGACCCCAAGGAGCCCGGGGTGCCACCGCGCTCAGCCTTCGACCGCTTCAGCGACGCCGGCGCCGTGCGGGGGCTGCTGCGGGAGCGCTGCGCCGGCTCCGTCCAGCACCTCCTGGGCTGCATCCAGGAGCAGCTGCAGGGCGCCCAGAGCCAGCTGGAGCCCCCTGGGGATGCCAAACTCAACGCCGTGCTGTTCATGGCCAGGCTGTGCCAGGCCCTGCCCGAGCTGTGCCCTCACCTGCAGCTCTGCGTGCTGGGCCGGGCGGGCGGCGCCGAGCCGGCGGCCAAGGAGCCGCGCTCCGCCAAGAAGCTGGGCAAGGGCAGGGCCCAGGAGGTGTCCCCAGAGCTGGCCCAGTGGCAGGGGGTGAAGGCAGAGCTGCTGCAGCAGAGCCTGGTGGCTTATCAGCTCTGGAGCTCGGCTGTCAGCAAAGTAAGGGGCTGTTTGGCTCCTCAGGGGGGGTTTTTGGGGAGGGGTTCCCTGGCTGGGGCTGCTGAGAGCTCTCTGTGCTGCCCAGAGGGGTGGCTCTGGTGGGGTGGTGTCCCTGAGGGATGCAGCAGGTCACAGGCAGGGTGGCTTTGGTCCTGTTGGAACTGTCCTACAACCAAAGCTTTCATTTTTGTGCTCCAGGCTCTGGTTCAGTGCTTCACCCACACGCTGCTGCTCGACACAGCCGGGGCTGTCCTGGCCACGGCCACCAACTGGGAGGAGATCGAGATCCAGGAGGAGACCGAGTCCGGGAGCAGCGTGACGTCCAAGATCCGGCTGCCGGTGCAGGTACCGGGAACGGCCTGAGGGAGGAGCCCACAGTGCTGGGAGTGCCGGGGAGGTGGTTCGGTGTCACGGGACAAACGCTCTCTGCTGCTCTTTAGATCCTCACCTCGGCAGGACAGAGGTCAGAGGAAGGAAGTGGGTCATTGTCACTGTTTATCTCTGCGAGGAAGGTTGGCTCAGATCCTGTAGAACTGAGCCCAGAGGAGGACTTAGGCCTGATTTAAACACAGAGGTCCCAGGGGAGAGATTCGGTGGAAGCTGGGTGCATTGAGGGACAGGGCTGCAGCAGTGGGATTGTGGGATCCTAAGGGAACTGGGATGTGTGGCTTCCCAAGGGTGTGGGGGTGGCACAGGGAGGACCTCACGGGGACAGAGGAGGTGGCAGGGGGAAGGAGGGCCAGGCCTGGAGTGAGTTCTGTCTTTGCACAGCACGGGAGGGGCTGGGCAGGGAAATGCAGTGAACCTCATCCAGTGAATTCTCCTGTCTGAGGGGGAAAAGCAGCTGGATGAGAATTCAGGAGGCCCAGGAGATGAGGGAGGAACAGCCCCAGGGAGTGTGTGGGCAGAGCAGGGTCTGGGGTGACAGAAGATGCACAAACATCTTCTCACTGCACTCAGTGGGGACTTTTTGGGACTCTGAGAGCTGCCAAAACCTGGGCTGTCAGTAACCCAGACCCTGTGAGATGCCTGAGCCAAGCTGTGGGGCAGACCTGTGGGGCTGCTGAGGAAGTGGGCCACTCCCAGCACCCACCTGAAGGCAGGTGGAAGGGAATGGAGCTCACAGAGCAACTGCAAACCAACTCTGTTCTCCTGGCCAGCCCTCGTGGCACGTGCAGTGCCTGCTGTTCAGCCTGTGCCAGGAGGTGAACAGGGTTGGTGGGCACACCCTGCCCAAGGTGACGCTGCAGGAGCTGCTCAGGAGCTGCATGGCTGAGGTGCTGGCTGCCTATGAGAAGCTGGTGCAGCAGCAGCAGCAGGAGAAGGTACCTGGGTGTGGGATGGGAATGGGGGGACACATCCAGCTCCTGGAGCAGAGAATGCATGTCCCTGACAGCTGGGAAGGGAGGGGACACCCCCACACTCAGCCTGCCTCCCCCAGAAGGGAGGCAGAGGGGAGCAGACACCAGAGTTCACACTCTGGTTGTGCCTTGGGGTTGGTGTTCCCAAATATTCCCCCTTGGGCAGCCTCCCCTGAGCCAGGGGGGAGCCCCATTCCTGCCTGTCCCCTTTGCAGAGGCCGGACAGCTTCCCCCTGACCCAGAGCAGGGCTCTGCAGTTACTCTACGACCTGAGGTACCTCAGCATCATCCTGACAGCCAAGAGTGAGGACACAAAACCCAGCAGGATCAAGCAGGACTCCGGGTATGGCACATTCTGGGGTTCACATCCTCCAGCAGTGCCCTGGGGGGCCCTAAAACAGTGCAGGCCCCAAGCTCTGACACTGCACAAACACTGAGCTCATCCTCAGAACAGGAGGGGTGGGTTCTGTGGCCAGGGGCTGAGGCACTGGGCTGGTCCCCCTCCCTGTGCCCATGGACACCCTCAGAGGATGCCCCTGCAGACAGCAGCTCAACTTGCAACCAAGAGTTAAAGCTTTGTGTTAGCTCCAGCCTGGGGGGTACCACGGGGAGCAGTTCCTGCTGCTGGGGTTGTGTAAGAGCTGGGAGCCCTGGGGGCAGCTGCTGCTCTGCTGAGTAACTCCTGTCCTGCTGAGTAACTCCTGTCCTGCTCAGTCACCCCAGGCAGGAAATCCCTGGCTGCTTCAGAGCTGGCATCAGCAGGATGTCACCCCTGACAGGAGCCCTCTGCTCTGCCTGCAGGATTGAGAAGGTCATCGACTTCCTGGAGGGACACATCGACCCCTTCGACCTGGATGTCTTCACCCCACACCTGAACAGCAACCTGAACCGCCTGGTGCAGAGAACCTCGGTGGGGAGCAGGGCTGGAGCAGGGCTGGGGCAGGGAGCAGGGCTGGAGCAGGGCTGGGGCAGGGCTGGAGCTGTGCTGGAGCTGGAGCAGGGCTGGGGCAGGGCTGGAGCAGGGCTGGGGCAGGGCTGGAGCTGTGCTGGAGCTGGAGCAGGGCTGGGGCAGGGCTGGAGCTGCAGCAGGGCTGCAAACGCCTCCAGCAGGGCAGCTGGGGTGGCTTTAAACTGCTCAAGATAAGCACTGGCACTTCCTTGGAAGGGGGAAGAGCCATCAGTGCCAGCTGGAGATAAGAGGAGCTGGCTGAGCCGGCTGCACACCCTGTGTGTGGGGCTGGCTGAACTTTATCTAACAGGATTCACTGCAGCCTGTGCAACACTAATTGGGTTAAGTAGTGCTGGAACGGGGCTGGGACTCAGCTGTGGGAGTAATTAAACACAAGAGTTAACGGGGGAAGGGAGAGACCTCACGTTCAAACTCAGTGCTGATGCTGTGCTAGTGAACTCACCACGTACTGCAGGGTCAGCTCTGCAGGAACCCCAAATCCAGGCAGCTCCTGGTGCCTTCCAGCTTCCCTTCCCCAAATCCAGGCAGCTCCTGGTGCCTTCCAGCTTCTCTTCCCCAAATCCAGGCAGCTCCTGGTGCCTTCCAGCTTCCCTTCCCCAAATCCAGGCAGCTCCTGGTGCCTTCCAGCTTCCCTTCCCCAAATCCAGGCAGCTCCTGGTGCCTTCCAGCTGCTCTTCCCCAAATCCAGGCAGCTCCTGGTGCCTTCCAGCTTCTCTTCCCCAAATCCAGGCAGCTCCTGGTGCCTTCCAGCTTCTCTTCCCCAAATCCAGGCAGCTCCTGGTGCCTTCCAGCTTCTCTTCCCCAAATCCAGGCAGCTCCTGGTGCCTTCCAGCTTCTCTTCCCCAAATCCAGGCAGCTCCTGGTGCTTTCCAGCTTCTCTTCCCCCAATCCAAGCAGCTCCTGGTGCCTTCCAGGTTCTCCTTGGCCTGCTGACGGGGACAGAGCACCAGTACACGAGCAGGGGCAGCACTCTGAGCTCGCAGGAGCTCCACAACATCCTGCCCTTAGCATCCAGCCAGATCAGGTGAGGCACCCAGCTCTTCCAGGCATTCTCCTGCCTCTGGGGAAGCTGCTCTGGAATTGCTGCTTCCCACATTTCTTTCTTCCATCTCTTAAGGTTTGGACTCCTGCCACTGAGCATGTCGAGCTCGAGGAAGAGCAAGTCCACTGCCAGGAGCACAGAAAGAGTGCAGGTTGGTGTTTGAGCTGAGCTGTAAAAATAGGAAGGTTTTCCCAGTATTCATTGTCCCTCCCACACTCGAGTTTGTGGGGAAAGAAGAAAGCAGCCAAACATCATTTCACCTGATTTTTATTTTCAGTGAGATGAATCATTATGGCAGCACAGCAAGGAACGGGGTGGATTTCTCCAGGACCCTCCAAAACCCCCTTCCCCTTTGTCCCCGTGGTTTTGGGGCCGCTGCTGTGTGGCAGAGGCAGGGAGGGTTCACATGGGGGAGGGCAATGCATCAAAGACAACTCAGTAAACAAGAAGAAGGCTGAAGGACAGTAGGTAATGCCTGCACTCCTTTGCAGTGGGATGCTGCCCTGTAACCCTGAGGAGGCCTGGCCAGGTACCCCAGCTGTGTGAGGAGTGTCCTGCTGCTCTGCTGCTGCTGAGCTGTAGCAGCCCAATCTCCCTGTTGCTCCCTTTCCCCCCAGTCTAAAATATCTGCCTAGATGGAGCTCTGTGTGCTGGGCTGAGAGCTAAGGAATACCTCACTGCTGTGGGAGGCAGCAATTAATGCTTCCTTTACTAATTACCAGCCCAACCTATCCGTGGTGGTCTTGGCAACTGGGACAAGTTGCTGAGTCTTGACAAGAGCCAAGACAAAGAGGTTTTACCAGTGTCATTTGAGAGCGTGTTCAATTTGCAACTCTCCTTCTCCATCACTCAGAGCCATGAAGGAGCAGGCCCAGCAGAAGGGGTGTTGAAAAGCCCAGGATTTCCCAGTAAAGGCATTCCTTACCTCTCACAGCTCAGCTGGACTAGAGCATAGAAGTGTGCAGTGATGTCTGGCTCGTCCTGTCACTCCCCTCAGCTGCTGTCCTGTGCTAGCCACACTTCCCAGGGGCCCTGACAGATGCTTGCTCCTTCTTCCATGCTAAAACTCTTCTGGAGAGGTTCAAACCTGCAGTTCTCCTGAACAGCTCCTGCAAGCTGTGCTTCTACCACGCTGTGACCCCTCGCTCAGAGGGTTTCACTGAGTGTTGAGGGGTTTTAGGAGCACTGAGTGACATCTGCCACGTGCCTGTAGCTGCCAGCAGCGAGGTGCTGTGCTGTGCCCCGTGTGTGTGTCTGTCACTAACCCAGCAGTGACACCGCTCCGGGGGCGGCTCCGCCTGCCCTGGCTCCACCCGGCAGCTCTGCCCTGCTTCCACCTGGTGTTGCTGAGGGCTCAGACAGAGGGAGCCCCGGGGCTGCTGTGACAGTCAGAGTCCCTTCTGTCTCTCCCAAGGGCCCGGCTGCAGCTGCTGTGCTGCCCAGAGAGGACGAGGGGCCCCGCCCGGGCTCGCTGTTCCGGCAGCTCCTGACCGACGACGAGGACGCGGCGGCGCCGTCGCTCTTCAAGCTGGGCTGGCTCTCGGGCATGACCAAGTGAGGCAGCAAGCAATAAAAGTGCTCTGGCTGTTTGTCTTCAGTGAGATCTGTCTGTCCTTTCACACCTCGGGGGTTGTCAGTGCCTCCCCTCCTCAGGCAGAGCAGGGCGTGTCACGGGAACCTTGGGTTGTCCTCGTCCCCCTGGCTGCTGCTCTGTCACCTCCTATCCTTATCTTGTTAAAATCAAATTGAAGGAAAAATAATGCCAAAGCAAGCTACACACTAACAGAAAACAAACCATTTCACAGCTGGAAAGGGGTGCTGGAGCAGGGTAAGACGCCTGTGGCCCCCAGGCAGCACCACCCTGCCCTGAGTGGCACCTGCCCGACCTGTCCTGGCTCTAATTCCACATTTCCCTTCCAGTGCTGCAGCAGTGAAGCTGATGAGAGAAAACTCAGCACCCTGAGCTGGCTGGGAGCTCACAGGCCTGACCTGCACTCGCTGCTCCTATGCTCACTAACCCTAAATTGCTCAAAAAATTGTGTTGCCGAATCATTTTTTAACTAGTTTATTGAAATTAAAAAAAGACTTATAAAACTGAAGAGGAACGCTTAAGAGAACTTTACAGAAAGCAACAACTTGCTAACAAACAGATTAGGCAGTCGATTGGAATTGGACAGTTTGCAATCCTATAACACACGTGTGGACTCCTCAGTCTCCTCTCGCCACGTCCTTTAGAACCACCCCAAAAATAATCCTATAAAAATTGCTTCAAAGCCCCTTTTGCATTGCCATAGTGCAGCAAACCACAAGTAAACAATCTCCTGTTAACCTGTTATTTCAAATATAGACTGAAAAGGCAACAGGCAATTTTGTGCAATTCCATTTTAACAAACTTTGAAGTTGAAATATCAAATCTACACAGTGCTGTCCCTTCACAGAAGGCAGGGAGCTGCTGGGTCATCATGTAGGGAGGCGTCCCCGGCTCTGTAGGCTGTGGAAGTGGGCTTCCTTCAGGATCTGGTTGATGTGGAAGTAAGGACCTTGGCTTAGTGCAGACTGCTCGTGGAAGGGCTGGGAGGAGACAGGGCTGGATCCTGCAATCCTGGGGTTGAGGCTGGACTCTGCTCTGTCGGGGCTGTTGATGCTGCTGCTGCTACAGCTGCTGCTGCTGCTGCTGCTCCCGCTGTCGCTGCTGGAGGACTGGGACACACAGAGGGTGAACAGCAACGTCAGACACTCCTTCCTCACCCCACGGGAGCAAAGCTTGAAAAGGTTCCCTTGAAATCCCTCCCTCGCACATTTTTCAGCCTGATGGACAGAATAAATCCACCTTGGCACAGAGGGGTTGTTGCTGCCCCATGCCAGTGTCACTGAGCTGAAGGGACAAGGCTTCACCCGGGGTTCAGTCACCTCCAGGATGTTGGATTTCAATCCTTCCCAGTGAAACCCCTCAGCTCTGCCCCCAACCCCACGTCTACACCAGTGAAGTTTGCTGGAGCAATCCAAGAATTGGAAACTAAAGGCCATTCCCAGGGAGCTGCACGTGGCAGCACAGGCAGGCAGGGCAGGGCTGGCACTGCTGCCCCAGCAGAGCTTGGAGGGAGGGAAGCACCATGCAAAGCATTTTCCTACAAGGCAATCCCAAAGTGAGATCTGAAGCATCCCAAGCGAGAGGCTGTGAGAAACAAACGCACACAACACCCAGGTTAAGCCTTTGAACACCCTAACATCAAGTACTCCTCTCCCAATTAAGTACTCCATGGAAGTGTTCCACAGTTAATTCCCCACCAATTTACTCGATGTGACAGTGAAAGAGCAACAGGCACCAAAGAATTCCTCATGCAGCAAGAAAAGAACTCAGCATTTGACTGGAATAAGAGGCCAGGGCTCATTTGCCAGCATTTAGGATAATCACCTTTCATGGGAATGGCTGGGAGAGCATCTGCCATCATCATAAGGAATTCAAAGGTATAAAACACCACTTTAAGGGCTGCTAAGGAAAGGTTGCATTAGTTCCAGCTGGAATATTTTAGTTTGTGTGATCTGCTGGTCAGGACTCACAAATATTTGGGTGAGTCAATCAGCAAGTGGCTGCTCTGCCACCCCATAAATGATTCATAAAAGCAGACAGAGTAAGTGACAGCAGCTGAAAAAATCGATGTTTTTGTAAGGATTAAGCCACAGAAGTCACAGCTTTGTGGCCACAGCAAAAGAGGACAAATTTCACCCAAATCCTCAGGGATTTACAAATCAGCAGCACTTCCAGAAGGGCCTCAGCTGGAGTAAAGCAGGAATGGTGCAAACCGCACCCAGCAGCTCCTGCAGGGCCCGGGGAGGCACTGTTGGATGTTTGGGGTGGAACACAACCCTGCCCCCGGCCCTGATCCACCATCGATCCTGCCCATCCAACCCTGACAAATTCCTTTGTTTCGCTAAGCACCGAAAACGCTTCAGCTCTGTGGGAGCACAGCAAGCCAAGCCAAGGGCCCCGGGCTGCCAGGAGAGACAAACACACAGCGGGGTCATTCCCCAGGGAGCACAGATGGAACTGCGGGAGCAACCAGCTCCTCTTGCCTAGATCTAGAGAGGGAGAGAGCCCCGCAAGGACAGGGAGGAGCCGGGGGTGGTGCCGGGCAGCGCAGCTGCTGGTGCAGAGCAGCACAAAGAGTCACACGCGATGCTGGAGGGGGTCACAGCAGCCTCGGAGAGAAACCCACCGCACAGGACACTTTGTTTCCTTTTAGTCTGCGCTCCTTAGTGAGCTTCGTTACAGCCACCTTCTGCAAATCAAGGTAGAAATGCAAATGAGAGCCTGGCCGCGCTCGCTGCTCGCCTTTCACACCCCAAAACCAACGTTTTCCAGCTGTTAGTGGTGATTGCTGAGTGCCCCCGGGAGGTTTGTGAAGCTGCCAGCGTGTCCTGGGACTGGGCTTTGTCAGCCCCTCTTTATTTCCAGCTCTCCAGAGCAAAGGTTCACTAGCACTGGATTGCCCACCTCGGGTGGAACACCTACCGTGTCCCCGGGCTGTGCTGCACAGTCTGTGACGCATGGGGACTACAATCAGACAAGGAAAGAATCCTTAAAGTCAGCAGGACAGGCATCAACAAAGCTTTACAAAGCTTTACAGGGGCAAAGGAAAGCAGCCCAGTGAGTTTCTGAACGCTTTAACTATCAAAAGGGCATCTTCGAGGTTTACTGGGCTTGGGACTACAATCAGACAAGAAAAGAATCCTTAAAGTCAGCAGGACAGGCATCAACAAAGCTTTACAAAGCTTTACAGGGGCAAAGGAAAGCAGCCCAGTGACGTTTCTGAATGCTTTAACTATCAAAAGGGCATCTTCGAGGTTTACTGGGCTCGTTAACCCTTCAGTCACACTTCCAGTTTGAAAACAAACAAATGTCCCGTTCATTGTGCAGATCTGGGACAATCCCTGGTGGAGAAAGAGCCACTCAGCCCCTGCTGCTCTCAACACCTTCTGAGATGAGTTTAACAGAGATCTGGTTTTAGTTAGAACTGAAGAGCAGCCCTCTTCCCTGGGTAGTGGGGGACAAGAACTTGGATTTGATCTCTGCCAGGAACCCGGCTGTGTTTCAGTCCTGGCCAGAACAAAGAGGAACTACGAGAAATTCGGGTTTGCAGAAGTTATTCAGGAAGGAAAGGGTCAGCCAGAACACTGAGAGTCGCTTCCTTCCCTGGGAAAACCAGAGCAAAGGGTTTGCACTGGTGATTCCCCAGGCTGCAGGGCACAGCTGGGAACCTCAGCATTCCCATTCCCCCCTTGGAGGATCCACCACAACTTCTCCTGGCTTGATTTGGGGCCAAGCAATGGATTTCTGACTAAACACGGGGCAAACAACACAGCTGAGCTCCTGGAAAAGGGAGGACAGGCTGAGCAGGAAGCAAAACCCCGTGGCCAAGGCTCTGCCTCGCTAATGTTTAACACTGGCTGTGTTTCCAGCCCCGTGTCTGTGCCTGTCCATGCCCTGAGCCCAGAGCACAGCTCCTGTCACCCCAGGGTGGCTGTGACCTGGGACAGCTCCTCCAGGAGCAGCAGGGATGGCACATCCTCACAGCAGCTGGCCAAAAAGCAGCACTGATGGGGATTGAAGAGAATCTCTTCCCATCCTGTGAAGGTTGGAAGTCAGGGGTGCTGCCTGTCCTGGGTGAAAGGACAATCCAGAGGGAGGAAAGAGCAAATCCTTTGGAATTGGATGTGATTTGGATGAGCAGGGGGACTCAAAATGAGGGGCTGAGGGATAAACATCCCAGAATAGCCCAGGTTTGAACTGCCAATAAGGAGAAACCTCCCTTCACCTCGCTCTCCAGAGCAAAACAGGCAAGACAAAAAAAAAAGAAAAAAAAAAAAAGGGGAAGAGATCCTGCCAAAAGCCAAGCCCTGTTTAACACACAGCTGCCTGCTTGCCATCCTGAGGCTGTGCTCTCAGAGAGGCCTCGCTCTGCAAGAGGGAAGAGTCAGTTGGAACCACAACAGGCCAGAGGAATCAGGACCTTAGGTAATGTTTCACAAAAAGCACAACACCCTGCACTGAAAACCGACCCTCAGGAGCTCTGGGCAGTCACAAATTGCTCCCAGGCAATATCCCCAAACCAGTGGGGGTTTTTAACCAGCAAGAGCTGTCTTTGCAGGCAGCAAAGGATCAGGAAACTAAATACAAGTGGTTCCAAACTGGCTGGGACTTCCCAAGCGACACCAACGGGAAGCACTCGTGCACAGCGAGCACAAGGATTTCTCCCTTTGGCACAGGAAGTCCTTAACCAAATGTTGGAATAATACAGATTTAACCTCGTGGCTTGAATTTCTGGGCATGCTCAGTGCAGGGATCCGAGAAGAAAACAAGCCAAAAAAAAAAAAAAAAGAGAGAGAAAAAGCTCTATTCATCAGGAGCAAACATTGGGAATTCTGTTCCCCGGAGAAGGGGTGTTTGAGAAGCTGTGTCCACATTTGCTCAGCAGTGAGAGCTCCTCCCTGCCTCACAGCAGGGTTTGATGTGTTAAAAACAGGCTTTTTCACCAGGCCAGTGCATGCAAGCAGCAGAGTCTGTGTTAGGCTGAGCAGTGACCTTGCCCTGGGTCAGCCATGCAGGAAACCAGGCCGGGGCTGAGGTGTGTGGCCACAACCCCCCCTGCCAGCCCTGCTCTCAGTGGCTCTGCACAAACACCAGGTGTTGACACAACAAGCAAAGGTGCTCCTGGCCACTCACCATCGGGTTGGGGGGGTTTTTTT
This sequence comes from Phylloscopus whistleri, assembly GCA_017589585.1. Taxonomy (NCBI): domain Eukaryota; kingdom Metazoa; phylum Chordata; class Aves; order Passeriformes; family Phylloscopidae; genus Phylloscopus; species Phylloscopus whistleri. Next base: position 186,824 of record JADMLD010001258.1, on the reverse strand, counting down.
CCTGATATCCTTAAATTCCTTACTCCCACTCCAATCCCTGGTGCCACAATAAATCCGTGCTCCTCCCGCCACCAAGCTGCTTTAGCCTTTACCTACCCTACACACACCGAGGGCTTTGGACCTGTTGGACAAGTGAGTCAGTGTCAGGTGGCAGCAAAAACACCCCAAAAATGCAGAATTGCTGAAAATCCATCCCAGAGAATCCCTTCTCCAAGCGTTTCCAGCAGTGTCCTGCCACAAATCTCCTTGTGCAGGTCAGGAGGGAGCCTGCCTCACAACAGGGATGGAGAAATGTCCACTTGAAACCATTTCCAGATTATTCAACAGCTCAGAGTTACACAGCAACTCAGTGTTGTCCACAGAGTAGCATTAATAGTTGAATAAATTAATTCTGTAATAATTCAGACTGTAATTGCTCATCACAATCCACCTTCAAAGGGAGGAGGCTCTAAAAAAAAACAAACATTTTCCCAAAACCTTCAAAGAAATTAATTTCATTCATTTCATTCACTTCAGAGAGGGAGCCTCTGCTCTGCACTCTTTTCCATAAATTGTTTTGCAACACAAGGGACGTTGCTCCCAGTGAGTTTTCAGGTGATTCACCCAGGCAACAACTCAGGAAATCTGGCAGGAATTGGGAAATCAGCACTTTTTTTTTTTTTTTTTTAAAGGAAAGAAATCTCAAATTGCACTGAGAAAACACCTGTCTGGTGAGGGGTAAACGAGAGAGTTTATCCCACATCCAGCAAAAAAATCATGGAAAATATGAGAAAAAAAAACCCCAAGAGTTTTGAGTTTGAGTGTTTTAGCTGGGAACAAGTCTTGCTTAAAGTGAGCAGCTCCATCAGAGCATTTTTTTTTTCCCCATCAGATAAGGCCTGCCTGGAATGTGTTTTGTCTTTCTCCCACAAGGAATCACCTCAGTGTAAGGAGAGGCAAAGGGGATGGTCAGGCAGAGTGAGCACAGGGACACAGCCACCCTCAGCATCTCCTCACTCTGCTCACTGCTCATCCCACACAGCAAAACCACAGAGGGCAGGAAATGATTTCCCTGGGTGCTGCAGAGCAGGATTTGAAATTTCTTCCCAGAAATATCCAGGCCAGGGATAACCAGGCCCACTGGAAGTGCTGATTTCCAAACTGGTTCCATGCTGATTTCAATCTCTGATGTCACCCAGCCAAACCTCACCACCTCGAACACAAAGCCATGAAATAAAAATGAAAATAAAAATAAAAAATAATCACACAGGATATTCCAAGTGCTGCTGAAATGCAGCAAGGGAAGAGATGGATCTGCCTGGGAAGGCTCTCACCTCGGTGTCCCACGAGTCCTGGAGGACAGTGCTCCTGGTGCTACGTTTGGTCTGGGGAATGTGACCATCATCTTCATTGCCATTCCTCCTCCTCTTCCTGCAGGGGAAAAGAAACCTTCAGCTCCCCCATCTCCCCTCTGCTGTGTCCTCTGGAGGCACCAGAGAAAGCAGCAGCACCTGAGCAGTGAATGCAGGATGTCTGCAGCCCCCTGAGGTGCTGGGGACTCCCACATTCCCCTTTCCTGCTGCCTGGGGGCTCTGGGAAGAGGATCCTGTTCCTCACCAGGTGTTTCCCATCTCACATCAAACCCATCCTTCTAAACAAACCCAGTGAACAATCTGAAAATACCCCGTGGGCTCAGAGTGACCCCTGGCAGGCTGGGGACAGCGCTGGGACGAGTGGCAGTGACCACATCTCCAATTTTCCACCTGCTCACACCACTCTGCAGTCTCTCCACTCTGTTTGGAGTGCAGTCACGTCCCAAAACAATCACATTTCCCAGGTGGAAACAAGGTTTTGCCAGGGAACACCTCGTGGAAAACAATCTCCTCCCTGTTTCTGATGTGTTTGCCACCCTCTCAGCACAGCTGGTGCTGTCTGCCCTGGTGGGTGCAAGGTTTCACCTCATTTTTATCCAAATCTCTGCAGGCAGAGCAGGGTTTGGGGGAGGATGATGGGGTGGGGGCTGTGCTGACACCCCCAGATTAGAGGAGAGAAAGGGAAGAACTCCAAGAGCAGCTTGGACAGGGCTTGGAACAACCTGGGAGAGTGGAAGGTGTCCCGGCCCACTGAGATTGAAGTCACTTCCAGCCCCAACCCCTGTGTGATCCTGTGACAGCAGCACAGCAGCTGATCCCCAGCTCATCCCAGAATTCCTACACACACATCAAACGATGCTTCCCCACCCTACAAACACGACAAGGATCTCAGCAGCCTCCAAAAAAAAACAAAAACGCACGATGGAGCCGTTTTGGCGTGCCTAAAATTAACCCGTGCTCGAATGAGTCAAAACAGACTGGAGGGAGGTATTTATACCCGGCTCCTCTCTCAGGCCCACGCCTACAGCCCGGAGCCGCTCCCCATCCCCGGCATCACCCAACGCTGCCCGCCGCTCCTGGGACTCTCTCTGGGGAGGGGATGTTCCTCCCCTCACCCCGCGTTCGCCTCTGGACCTTCCTCTCCTCAGCACCTGCAGTGACCTCAGCAGCTTGGAGGGGGCTTGGGGCACCCCGGGCTGCGGAAAGTGCCGCTGCCCAGGGCAGGGCTGGAATGGGAAGGGTTTTGAGGTCCCTTCCACCCCATTCCGTGACCCCGCGATCCCCCAGCTCCACGATCCCTCTGCTTCCTGCCCCACCACCCCCGCGTCCCTCCGCCCTCCCGCACGCACCCAACGCTCCCCGCCCCACACCCTGAACCCCGCGGCCCCGTTTAACCCCTCCCAGCGCTCGGGGGGCCGCTCGCTCTCCCCCCTTCTCCCACCCCCTCCCGGGGCCGCCCCCGGGGCCGCTCCGAGCCCCCCCCTCCCCTCAGCGCGGCCCCTCCCCGCCTCCCCTCAGGCCGCCCTCAACCCACCTCTGTCTGGCTCCCCGCTCGCTCGGCAGCGGCTGCCGGCAGCTCATGGCGGGTGAGAGCGCGGCGGTGCGGGGCGGGAGGCCGCGGTGAGGGGCGGTGAGGGGCGGAAGGCCGCGGTGCGGGGCGGAGGCCGCGGTGAGGGGCGGTGAGGAGCGGGAGGCCGCGGAGGCCGCGGTGAGGGGCGGAAGGCCGCGGTGCGGGGCGGAGGCCGCGGTGAGGGGCGGAGGCCGCGGTGAGGGGCGGAGGCCGCGGTGAGGGGCGGCAGCGCGGCCCGGCCCGGCCCCGACCGCCGCTTCCGCCGCCGCCGCCGCCTCGCCCCCGTGACGTCACGGAGCGCGCCCGCGCGGGCGGGGCCTTGCGCCATTGTGACGCCGCCGCGGCGCGCGCGGCTGTGACGTCACTGAGGGGCAGGGCGCGGCGGACGCGGTGATGGCGGCGGGGGCGGCGGTACCGGGGCCGCCGCTGGAGCTGTGCCCGCACTGCCGGCGCCCCTTCAAGCGGCTCCGAGCGCACCTCCCGCACTGCAAAGCCGCGCCGCCATCGCCACCGCCGCCGGGGAACGACCCCCGCCCCTCACAGCCCGCACCCAGCGCGGGGCCCGGCAGCGGCCGCGGGTCAGGCGGTGCCCGCCCGAGCCCCGCCGGCGCACCGGGAACGAGCCCCCGGCCCTCCCCCGCCACCGGCAGCGCCGCGGCTCCGAGGGCAGCGCCAGGTCCCCCCCCGGGCACTGGTACCGGCCGAGGTGCGGATCCCGGTACCGGCCGGGGTGCGGGTCCCGGTACCGGCCCCAGGAGCGGCTCGCGGGCGGTGCGGGACGTGGCCCGGAGCCTGGACCTGCACCCCGAGGAGGTGGAGGATGTCCCCCGGCTGCTGCGGAAGGGGGTGAAGGTGGTGATCGAGAAGCACCGCGCCAGGGTGGTCAGGGAGAAGGAGCCCCGGGGCCGCGGGGAAGGGACCGAGCCCGGCCCGGCTCCGCAGCGCCGCAAAACTGCCCAAAAATCCCAGAGCAAGGAGGCTGGGAGCCACGGAACCGCGGGGAACGGGAGCTCCGTGGGGGGAAAAAGCAGTTTAAAGGCGACAAAGGCGCTTCGAGAGCCCCCTGAGAGCAGAAAGAGCCCCGGCGACCTCGTCCAGCAGGAGGGAAGAGCCAAATTCACGGCGGGAGAGGAGCTGGAAGCTGTGAGGGGATCGGAACCGCTCGTGTCTGCTCTGCATCCCCAGAACCTCCGTCTATCGCTGACGGGGGCTTTGGGGGGCCCGGGGACACCCAAAAACGAGCTGAGCAGCCTGCGGGGGCTGTGGGGCGGCGGGGAGGGAGCGCCCGTGGGGCCGGGCGGAGCCCCGGAGCCGCCGCTGCCCCACACGCCCCAAACGCTGCCCCCCTGCTCCGCCCGGGGCTCCGGCAGCGGCGCCGAGGGCCTGGAGTGGCTCCCGGAGTTGTATCCCGACGGGGAAGGGCTGAGGGTTTTTCCGGGGAGGCGTTTCCAGGAGGATGTGAGGATGATCACCGCGGTGACACCCGAGGGTGGCTCGGCGCAGGGGCCACGAGGTAACCGAGAGCTCCCCGGTGGTGTTTGTGGGGACCAAGAGCTCCCCGGTGGGGTTTGTGGGGAGGGGTAGGGGGTGAGCTGAGCTCCCCTGAGCTGCTGGGCTGGCCCGGGAAAGGATCCAGGAGTATCCAAGGAGGTTTAGCTGGGTCTCCTCCAGCCTGGCAAGGCAGTGGTCAATGTTTTTATGGAGCCTGGAGCCAAGCTGTTGGAAACTTTGTGGGGGAGGCAATTCCCTCTTCTTTTCCCAGCCCAAATCTGCCTCCCATCCCATCCCAGCTCCCTGCCTGTGCCCCTCCCCACGCTGTCACTGTCACCCCACAGGTCCCCTCCGGGAGAGGCCCCTGCTGGAGGTGAGGCTGGGGGAGCTGCACACCTGGATCAGCACCTGCAACTTCTCTCCCCAGGGGCTGCTGGGAGTGGTGCAGAGAGGTGAGAGTTCCTGGGAATTCCAATCCCATTCCCTGGTTTACTTTACTGGTCCCAGTAGCCAGCTTGGATCTGTACCCAGCACAGATCGTGGGCTGGTTTGGGAGGGAGAATAAAGACAATCCAGTGCCCACCCTGCCCTGGGCAGGGACATCTCCCACTGTCCCAGGTGGCTCCAAACTCCATCCAGCCTGGTCTGGGACACTTCCAGGGATCCAGGGGCAGCTGCTCTGGGCACCCTGTGCCAGGGCCTCACCTCCCTCAGAGAATCACAGAATCCCAGAATCACAGAATTTCAGGGTTGGAAGAGACCTCCAAGATCATCCAGTCCAACCCAGCCCTGACACCTCAACTAAACCCAGTGCCACACCCAGTCTTGTTTTAGACACATCCAGGGGTGGTGACTCCAGCACCTCCCCGGGCAGCCATCCCAGAACTTTATCACTCTGTCTGTGAAAAACTTTTCCCTGATATCCAACCTGTGCTTCCCCTGTCACAGCCTGAGGCTGTGTCCTCTCCTTCAGACAGAGCCCAACCCCAGCTGCCCACAGCCACCCCTCAGGGAGCTGGGCAGAGTGACCAGGTCACCCCTGAGTCTCCTTTTCTCCAGGCTGAGCACCCCCAGCTCCCTCAGCTGTTCCTCACAGGGTTTGTGCTCCCAGCCCCTCTCCAGCCTTGCAGCCTCCTCTGGACGTGCTCAAGCAGGGAACAATTCCTTCCCTTCTCTCATCCCATCTCTCCCTGCCCTCTGGAGAATAAACCAACACCCCCAAACATTCTAACTTTGTCAAGTTGCACAGGAAGAGTGGATTCCCAAGAGCAGCCCATGGTTTACCCCTTTCCTTTCTCTCCCCACAGCCTGGAGCAGTTACTGTGCCAAGTACATCCACGTGAAGCAGGGGGGACCTGCTGGCATCTCCATGCTCCTGGCTGGCTACTGCCTGCTCAGCTATGGCTGGAACTACCAGCACCTCAGTAAGGCTCCCTTGGGCTCTCCCATTTCAGCAATTCTCCCTTTTGCAGCACATGGAAACTCTGCTTAGCATTCCTGCCAATTAAAGCTCTGGGATAATTTCAGTTAAATTATTTAAATACTCCCCCCATTTCAGACTAATACCAGAGGCTCAGAGAGCAGGATTCTCTGGGTGGGCAGGGGAATTTGGGTAATAAAAGTGCTGGGAGCAGTTGCTGACTCACAGCTTCTCCCTGGAGAGGAGCAGGATTGTCAGGAGCACCTTGAAAATCCTCCACGGGGCAGAGGGAGGAGATGTTCCACCGGGAGCTCCTGTTCCCTGCGTTTCCTGACGAGTGACAGGGGCTTTGCTGCTGTTTGGGTGGTTCCCTTGGCAGCACACAAACAGAGAAGCTGCAGCTGGGCTCCTCACCCCAGCCAGATCCCCCTGCTGACACTGGCGTGGTTTTCTCCCTGTCCTTCCAGAGCGGCACCGCTGGCGAAAATACCACTGAAGGAGCAGGAGCTGCACCCAAGGAACAGGCACAGCTCTTTGGGGAGGCAGCAGAGCAGCCAGGAGCAGCAGGAATCCCCAGCAGCAGGGGCCTGGAGCTGAGGAGGGGCCGCTTTGCAGGTCGGCTTGTGTGGCAGAGAGGTGACAGGGACAGCCTGTGGTCACCCCTCCGAGGGTCAGGCAGCTTCCAGCAGTGAAATGAGAAAGCTTTAGAGGCACCCTGAGAGATCTGTGTGGGCAGGAGAGCTCCTGGAGGCTGCAGAGCCCCAGATCCCTTCTTTGGGACAGGGGACAGCACCTTGTCCTGAGCTGTCATTAGAGGTGCTTTGACAATTCTGCTGTAGCTGAGTGTTGTAGCAGGGTGGGCTTCAACCCCACAGTGCCCATTCTCTAAACCAGCTGGCCCAGCCCAGTTTGTACTCACCCCTTTTACTGGTGGGACTGGCCAGGAGCTGTGTGAAGGCTCTGGAGCAGCAGCTCAGACCACAGTGCCCTAATTCTGGGGAAGAAGAACCCACGGGATGAGCTGTTGTGCCCAGAGGGCAGAGCTGTGCCTGCAGCAGACAAACCAGGACAGTCAGGAGTGCTAGTTGCAGCCTGCCATTCCCAGACATGTCTGGGAAAGGGTTGGTCATGTTGCAGGCATGAAGGGCAAAAAGAGAAGCCAAGAATTAAAAAAGTCTCAAGCTCTTTATTCTGCAGAGTGCAGCAGTGCCATGACAGAGGTGTTGCACCAAAAACTCTTCTCACCAGCAATAAAAAACAACCTGTGTGGGTTTTCCTTTCCTGCTTGGGTTGTGATCTGAAAACGTGGTGCTTTGTGCCCCCTTCTCTCCCCTAAAGGGATGAACACATCCTCACCCCCGTGCTCAGGATCACCAGCCACTCCTGCAACCCCTTCAAACCTTCAAATGCTGCTGCTGCCCCAGCCTGCCCGCAGCCAGCGGTGCCAGGGGGAGCAGCCAGCTGTGGGAAGTGCCCGTTTTGGTGGCATCAAGTGATTTCTGTGCTGCCTGTGCCAGCTGTGAGCTGGTGCTGGGCACACCCTGCTGGCTTTTCTGGCCCAGGTGCCATCCCCGTCGTGTCCCGTCCTCCTTCCCTGATCCGTGTGGGAGCTCTGGGGTCACTTCCCCAGCAGCATTTCCAGCGGGGTCCTGCTGCTCTCACTGGCACAGGGACTGGCTGATCTGCTCTGGGGGGCAGAGGGAAAGGGTTTGTGCTGCATCAGCCACCTTCCCACGTCTTCCTTTTGACCCCATTTCCAATGGAATGGGGTGGTGGAAACAGCACCCCCAGAGCTCCAGCTACACCAAGCCTCTGACCCAGAAGGGTTTGTTGTTCCCAGGGTTCTCCCTGTGGTCAGCACCACTGAAATCCCTTCCCCCTGCTGGTTCCCACCCCAGCTGCAAAGAACACAAGGAAAAGACATTTTCCTGTCAGAGAGGCTGTTTTGGGAGCTCCCTGGGAATCCCCACAGCACCTGCTGCCCCTCACCCTCCCTCCAAGGTGAGACCACTACTCCCAGCCCTCCCATTGCCCAAAATCTCTCACCTTGGAGCAGGTGCCTCCTTCCAGCAGGCTCTGTGGGCTCAGGGGACAGCCACTGGTGTCCCACAGATGAGCTGCCAGGTGCTGGGTGCCACGGGGAGGTGGCTCCTTGGGTGGCACGTCCTCACCTCCCCTCTCCTCTGCAGCAGCCAGGCCCCGCTGTGCCAGCCCCCAGGGACATGCAGCTTCCTGAGGGGGGGAGAAAAACGGGGGGCAGGAGGGGCAGTTGGCAGCTGCTGCCCCACAGGAGCTGGGGCATCACCCCCGTGGGCAGAGGGAAAAGAGCTTCACCTTGGATGGGTCTGTGCTGCTCGTCATCAGCCCGGCCTTGAGGCTGGAGGGGACACAGAGGACAGGCAGTTACTCCTGTGGTGTCCCCACAGGGATGTCCTGGAGCTGGCACCTCCATGGGGGCACAGAGGACAGGCAGTTACTCCCTGTGCTGTCCCCACAGCCCCTCAGGGGTGTCCTGGAGCTGGCAGCTCCATGGGGACACAGAGGACAGGCAGTTACTCCCTGTGCTGTCCCCACAGGGATCTCCTGGAGCTGGCACCTCCATGGGGACACAGAGGACAGGCAGTTACTCCCTGTGCTGTCCCCACAGCCCCACAGGGATGTCCTGGAGCTGGCAGCTCCATGGGGACACAGAGGACAGGCAGTTACTCCCTGTGCTGTCCCCACAGCCCCACAGGGATGTCCTGGAGCTGGCACCTCCATGGGGACACAGAGGACAGGCAGTTACTCCCTGTGCTGTCCCCTCAGGGGTGTCCTGGAGCTGGCACCTCCATGGGGACACAGAGGACAGGCAGTTACTCCCTGTGCTGTCCCCTCAGGGATGTCCTGGAGCTGGCACCTCCATGGGGACACAGAGGACAGGCAGTTACTCCCTGTGGTGTCCCCACAGCCCCACAGGGATGTCCTGGGGCTGGCACCTCCATGGGGACACAGAGGACAGGCAGTTACTCCCTGTGCTGTCCCCTCAGGGGTGTCCTGGAGCTGGCACCTCCATGGGGACACAGAGGACAGGCAGTTACTCCCTGTGCTGTCCCCTCAGGGGTGTCCTGGAGCTGGCACCTCCATGGGGACACAGAGGACAGGCAGTTACTCCCTGTGCTGTCCCCACAGCCCCTCAGGGGTGTCCTGGAGCTGGCACCTCCATGGGGACACAGAGGACAGGCAGTTACTCCCTGTGCTGTCCCCTCAGGGGTGTCCTGGAGCTGGACCCAGGGCTGTCCCCTGCCCACCCACTGCTGACCCTGCTGTCAGCAGCACAGCTTGGCTGTGGGGTTTGGTTCCCTCAGACCCTTTTTGTCCTTGTCCCTGACCCTGCAAGGGCCAGGGCCACCTCAGAGAGGGGATTTTCCCCTCCCCAGCCACGTCCCAAGCCCCCCAGGCTGCCCGGTACCTACTGCACGAATTTGCACTTGGGTCCCTCGGGGCAGAAGCCCACCAGGTAGTTGGCACACATCACCCTCCTGGTGTGCTTGTACTTGCACAGGGGACCTGCCAGGCAGAGAGGGGACACTCAGGGACAGGCCATCACCCCAGGGTTGGGGTGCACTGAGTGGTTTTGGTATATTTGCACTGGGTGGTTTGGGTTACATATATCTATATAATTTATATATATGTAATTATTTATATTTCTATTATTTCTATTAATATTTATTTAAATTATTTATATATTTTCTATAAGTATAATATAAAATATAATATAAATATATAATATATAAATATATAATATATTAATATATATAAATATATTAAATATACTAAATATATACATATAAATATATATATAAATCCATATAAAATGTTGTACAGCACTGCCTTTCCCAAAAATCCCTATGTCCCTCACCTGACACCACCTGTGCCTCACCTCCCCCTGGGTCAGCCCCCTTTGCTGGGTGACCCCTCACCTCCCCAAAAACCACTCTGAGCCACGTGCTCGGCCTCTCGCTCTGCTCAGGACTCCAAGGTGCAGGTTCTGCATTAAACTGTGGGGCTGTTCCTGACACTAACAGCTCCTTTTGTCTTTTGTGTTTGTCCTCGCCTCAGTTTCCCCTCTGAGGGTTCAGTGCCGGCCTGGCAGGGCACTCAGGGCTGCGGGAGCTGCAGCACCCCGGGACTGTGGGAGCTCTGCTTCCCCTGCAGCCCCCAGTCCCCCCCGGTTCCTGCAGCCCCCAATCCCCCCCGGCTCCTGGGCACAGCCCTGAGCCCAAATCGCCCCCGGTTCCTGCAGCCTCAAACCCCAATCCCCACCGGGTTTTGCAGCCCCGAGCCCCAATCCCCCCCGGTTCCTGGGCTCGGCCCCGAGCCCAAATCCCCCCCGGCTCCTGCAGCCCCCAGCCCCAATCCCCACCGGGTTCTGGGCTCAGTCCCGAGCCCAAATCCCCCCCGGTTCCTGGGCTCAGCCCCGAGCCCAAATCCCCCCCGGCTCCTGCAGCCCCCAGCCCCAATCCCCCCCGGCTCCTCCAGCCCACAGCCCCAATCCCCATCGAGTTCTGGGCTCAGCCCCAAGCCCCAGTCCCCCCCGGCTCCTGCAGCCCCAAATCCCCCCCGGTTCCTGCAGCCCCAAGCCCCAATCCCCACCGGGTTCTGCAGCCCCGACCCCAAATCCCCATCGGGTTTTGGGCTCAGCCCCAAGCCCCAATCGCCCCCAGCCCCAATCCCCCCCGGCTCCTGCAGCCCCCAGCCCCAATCCCTCCATCCCCGCTCACCGTGCCTGCAGAAGCCTCGGTCGTACCAGGGACAGCCCGCGGCGCTGGCGGTGGCCCCGAGGCGCAGGAAGGGACAGTCCTTGTCGCGATATTCACCTGCGGGGGCAAGGCCAGGGACATTTGGGGACAACGCTGGCTCGAGCCGAGCTCAGCGGGAAGGGCTCGAGGAATTGGGGTGTCCCTGCTGTGATAATATGATTTCGTGCTAGCTAAATTGTAACTATTAATATTTTAGGGAAAAAAATGTGATTAGTGTCACAAAAGAGATGTTTATAAAAAAAATAGGATACAAGGTGTAATTTGAAATAAGTAAAATCCCCAAATGGAATAAGTCTTAGGATGATTGGAAAATCGGGATGGACAATTGGGATGGTTCCAAGTACAGGATTTAAGTTGTGTTTTTATAAAGCTTATTTTTAGAATATAATTAACACAAGGCTTGGGGTGCATGCACGACCTGTGAGGTTATTCAGAAGACAACGAAAAAAAACCATGAGCCTTCATCCAAAAAACCACCAAAAGACTCCCTAGCAACAAGTCAAGCATGCGTCGTAAAATATAGTAATGTAAATTTTTAGAATCAAAAATAAGAAAAAAATTACGAGAAACACTGATAAATATGTATTAGCATACAGTATATAAGTATAGTTTAAATTGTTTTGTACATGAAGTAAAAAACCCTCCCTGTACCCCGATTTGTTTTGCTTCTGCCTTAGCAAAACCTTCACCAGATTTAAATAATCATTGCCAAATTTTCGTGTATACTTAGTTTTATATTAAACTGCTATTAAACCTACCGCTAAATTTAAAATTTGTCGTTTATTTTATTGACATTTATAACACTCGGAACAGCCAGGTTTGGCTGGGGTGGGTGGGGACAGTGCCCCTGGCCGGGTGACAGTGGCATTTCTTCCCGCAGGCAGGAGGTGGCATCAGCCGCTCGCTCCAGGCCGGGCCCGAGGGACGGGAGGGGCTCCCGGGAGCGCCCGGCCCCGCTCCCACCGGAGCGGCCCCCGGGCATCCCGCCGGTCCTGCGGGAAACGGCAGCCGCCGCCCCCCGTGCAGAGCCCTCGCAGCCAAGGCTGGCACAGCGCGGGCTGGGCCCCGCACACCTGGGACACCTGGGTGACAGCCAGCCCCACAGGTGACACTGCACACCTGGGACACCTGGGTGACAGGTAACCCTGCAGGTGACCCTGCACACCTGGGACAGCCCTGTCACAGGTAACCCTGCACACCTGGGACACCTGGGTGACAGCCAGCCCTGCACACCTGGGACACCTGGGTGACAGGTAACCCTGCACACCTGGGACACCTGGGTGACAGGTAACCCTGCAGGTGACCCTGCACACCTGGGACACCTGTGTGACAGCCAGCCCCACAGGTAACCCTGCACACCTGGGACACCCCTGTCACAGCCAGCCTGTCCCCACTGCCCCAGGATGGCCCTCCACACCTGGGACGCCCCTGTCACAGGTAACCCTGCACACCTGGGATACCTGGGTGACAGCCAGCCCTGCACACCTGGGACACCTGGGTGACAGCTGGCCCTGCACACCTGGGACACCCCTGTCACAGCCAGCCCTACAGGTAACCCTGCACACCTGGGACTCCTGTGTCACAGGTAACCCTGCACACCTGGGACTCCTGTGTCACAGGTAACCCTGCACACCTGGGACACCTGGGTGACAGCCTGTCCCCACTGCCCCGGGGTGACCCTGCACACCTGGGACAGCCCTGTCACAGGTAACCCTGCACACCTGGGACACCTGGGTGACAGCCAGCCCTGCACACCTGGGACACCTGGGTGACAGGTAACCCTGCACACCTGGGACACCTGTGTCACAGCCAGCCCCACAGGTAACACTGCACACCTGGGACACCCCTGTCACAGCCAGCCCTACAGGTAAACCTGCACACCTGGGACTCCTGTGTCACAGCCAGCCCTACAGGTGGCCCTGCACACCTGGGACACCCCTGTCATAGGTAACCCTGCACACCTGGGACACACCTGGGTGACAGCCAGCCCCACAGGTGACCCTGCACACCTGGGACACCCCTGTCACAGGTAACCCTGCACACCTGGGACGCCCCTGTCACAGCCAGCCCCGCAGGTGACCCTACACACCTGGGACACACCCCTGTCACAGCCAGCCTGTCCCCACTGCCCAGCCCTGCCTGCACCCACAGCCCCGGGGTGGGGAGGGCTTCACCTGCCACCCCCCGTGCTGGGCCCGTGGGGACACTGGGGACCCTGGCAGCCCCCTGAGAGCTTTGCCAGCTGCACCTCTGAGGAGCAATGCCCGGAGCCAGGACAAAAACCACCCAGGTGTTGTTGGAGGGAAGAAGGAGGAGAACCCCAAAAGCTCCCTGTCACCCTCCAAAAATGCCCCCAACTTACTGTCCACCCCTGGGAAGGGCAGGGGCCGAGCTCTGAGCTCCTCCACATCAGCCTCTGAGTCAATCCTGATCTTCTCCATGCCGGTCACCAGCTCCTGCATCATCCCTGCTCCGGGAAGAGCCCGCTCCAGCCTGGCACAGGCAGGGGAAGAGGCAGGGCAGCAGAGCTCCCGGGGCTGGCAGGGGCACTCCCCGAGGAAAACACAGCTCTGGAGGTCCCTGCAGCCCCCCTGGGCCCCAGCAACGCTCCAAAACCCTCCTCCTCCTCCTCCTCCTCCTCCTCCTCCTCCTCCTCCTCCTCCTCCTCCTCCCCAGGCAGAGCAGAACCAGCCCGAGCAGCCCTGCAGCGCTGCATTTAGAGGGGGAAGTTGCCCACATCTGATCCCAATTTGCAGCCCTGATTGCCTGGTGCCGCAGCTGGGGAGCTCAGCCCCGGGCCCCAGGCAGCCTCCCCGCTCCCACATCTGCTTCTCCTCCAGAAAACACGGCTGGGGCTGGCGCTGAGCTGGGTTAACCCCTCACTTGGAGGCCTTAAATGGAGGCAGATATGAGCATTCCAGAGTGCTGGGATTGAACATTCCAGAGTGCTGGGATTGAGCATTCTAGTGCCTGGAGTGCTGGGATTGAGCATTCCAGTGTGCTGGAGTGCTGGGATTGAGCATTCTCATGGCTGGAGTGCTGGGATTGAGCATTCCCGTGTGCTGGGATTGAACATTCCAGTGCCTGGAGTGCTGGGATTGAGCATTCCCGTGTGCTGGGATTGAACATTCCAGTGCCTGGAGTGCTGGGATTGAGCATTCCCATGGCCAGAGTGCTGGGACTGAGCATTCCCATGGCTGGGATTGAGCATTCCCATGACCAGAGTGCTGGGATTGAGCATTCCTGTGTGCTGGGATTGAGCATTCCTGTGTGCTGGAGTGCTGGGATTGAGCATTCCAGAGTGCTGGGATTGAGCATTCCAGTGCCTGGAGTGCTGGGATTGAGCATTCCCATGGCCAGAGTGCTGGATTGAGCATTCCCATTGCTGGGATTGAGCATTCCTGTGTGCTGGAGTGCTGGGATTGAGCATTCCCATGGCTGGGATTGAACATTCCAGAGTGCTGGGATTGAGCATTCCCATTGCTGGGATTGAACATTCCAGAGTGCTGGGATTGAGCATTCCAGTGCCTGGAGTGCTGGGATTCACCATTCCCGTGGCACGGGACGGATGCTGGGTGTGCTTTGCCACGCTCTGGGCACTGTCAGCACCACCCCAGGCCTGCTCCCCAGCTCCTGGCAGGACAGACCCACATCCCCTGGAAGCAGCCACACCTCGCACCCCAACAAATGACAGGATCATGGAATGGTCTCTTCTGGAACGCTCCTTCGAGCCCTTCATGCTCCATCCACGGGCAGGGACACTTCCACCGGGCTGCCCACCGAGCTTCCACCCCTTCTCGGGGGCTTTCGTGGCTGCCAGGCTGCAGTGGCACATCCTGGCCGTGACCGGGGGCTGCACGGCCGGAGCAGCCCCGGAGCTCCCGGGTTTCTCCCAGAGCTCCATCCCCGCTCCGTCCCGCGGCTCCCGCGGCCGCGCTCAGCGCCCGGGGCTGCCGGGGCCGGGGAGCCCTGCTCCCATTCTGTCACTCGCCATCAAACCACCGGGGCCAGCGCTGCCACGGCGCTGCCCGTGGGTGCTGCAGGGCGCTGGGCACCCACCGACCCACCCGGCAGCCCCGTGGTGCCACCCCGGGGAGGTGACAGATGTCACCGTGCCCGCCCGAGGGGTTTGGGGAGGCTGGGGGTGCAGCTGAGCAGGACACTGGCGGGGCTGGTGTCACTGCCCGCTAGCCCAGGACGCGTGGCACTGTCCCTGTCCCTCTCTGTTGCATCCCCCCAGGGGATGGCCTCTCCCTCACAGACCCCTCCCTCAAAGACTGTAACCTGGCCTGCTTTTACCTGTCCTTTAACTCTGACCTATGGCCTTCGGCCAGGTAATCTCACCCCGACCCCGAAAGAGATAAAACCCCCTGTTCTTCCCATTATCTCTCTCTTGGCCCTGGGAATCCCTTCAGAATAAAGCTTTGGATTGCATCCCTAGGTAAGAGCCTCTTTTGGACTTCCTTTCCCCTATCATGAAGAACTCCTTTCCCCAAAACTTCCCAAATCTGAGCTAGCTGCCTGTGGGGGGGTGGAGGGGAGGAGGAAACTTCAATTCCCTTCTCCTGCCGGTGTCCCGGCCGTGCTCCGCAGCCCCACGGCGTTTCTGCCCCATCAGCTCGCGGCACCGCGGCGCTGCCGAGCCCCAGCCCGGAGCCGACAGGCGTCACAAAGATCAGCGCGGCCAAGTGACAGTGGCAGGCGGCCCGTGAAAGTGTCACCCCGGGGCTCCTCCCCGCCCCGCAGCCCCGGGGAGCAGCGGGGACGAACCCCCGGGAGCAAACCTCAGTGGGTTCGTGCCACTGCAGCCCTGAGGGACAGGAGGAGCCAGCTGTCCCCCAGCGGCCTGGTGACCTCCCAGGTGACAGTGAGCAGGAGCTTCGGCTCAGGGGGTGGGACACAGGACCCTGGCAGAGGGCAGGGGGGCACGGTGACCGGGGCAGGGGCAGCCTGGTGAGCTCAGAGCCTCCAGCTGCAGCTGCTGTTGTTCTCCCTGTGCCAGACAATGGCCCAATGTCCCCTGCCCGGGGTGGCAGGACAGGCCCCCATTGTGTCCCCAGTGTGGCACAGCGTTTGCCCGCTCCCCTGGCTTCTGCAGGGAGATCCATTTGGGCGGCCAGGGGCATGGGAGATGTTTAGGGGGATAAATCATTCCCTCTCTCCAGTGAGCAGAGCCTGGCCAGTGCTCAGGGAAAGGCTTTGGGGCCATTCCTGGCGCTTTGCCCCAGCTCAATCCAAGGGGCTGGAGCGGGAAGTCATTCCCAGCCCTGGCAGAGCCCCCACTTCCCCACTGGCTGAGCTGTGGGAAGCTGGCTATGGGATGGGAGCGACCTGGCCTGCCCCAGGATCATCCAGGGCCACGGCAGCCCCACGGGGCCGGGAACCCCCGGGGCAGCCCTTGGCCCCCGGCCCGTGGGAGCAGGGACAGCCAGTCCTGCCCCCCCTGCACCTCCCCGGCTGGAAGGGAGCAGGGCTGGGGGAGGAGAGGGGAGCCTTGGCAGGGCCGGCCCTTGGCAGGAGGCGCCTGGCCCCAGGGTCCCAGCCCCGAGCCAGATCCGGCCAGCAGGAGCTCTCCTGCTTCCTCGGGCAGCGGGCAGGGAAAGCTCGGCCACGGCAGGTGCCCCAACTGCGGCCGGGAGCACGGCCAGGGCCGGGCAGGGGAGGCAGGGGCAGCACAGGGACACGGCTCCTGCTCGGGCTGCAGGTCCCCCCGTGCGTGTCACCCCTCAGGAACTCGGACACTGCCATCACTACCATTTCCTTTTATTCCTTGCCTTTGTACATACACGGTGTAAAACCTCCTGCTCCAGCCACCTGCCCCCGGCACTGCCCGGACACACCGGGGCTCCGGCGGCTTCCAGGGGCTCCTCCCGCAGGGGACAGACCCATCAGCATCCCTGGAGCTGGCTGGGAGCATCCCTGCCACCCCCAGGCTGGTTGGAGGGTCAAGCATTGGGATGGAACCATCCATCCATCTGTCCATCCATCCATCCATCCATCTGTCCGAGGGATGGGCAGCCAGCACCTGCCACGGCACCGGGAGGCTCTTGGACTGCAGAAAGTCCCCAAGAAACCCAGGAAGCTGGAGCTGCCCGTAGTCCCAGGCCACCTCTTAAGCTCCAGAGCCAAGTTCTTCCTCACGGGAAATCTTCCCTCACTTAAAACCAAAAGAGAGTAGAGAAAGGTTAAGTACAAATCAGAAAACAGTAAAAACTGTACGGTGGAAAATAGATATATATTACTAAAGGGGCTAGAACTCCAAAGGCTCGGCTTGTTGGGTCCTAAATCGCTTTACACGGGCAGGGGGAGCAGGAGAAAGGAGCTAATATCCAAAGTCCAACAACAGAAAGAACCAAAGTCGAGTCTGCTTCCCCCTCCCAGGAAGTGCTGGAGCTCTCCAGGGGCTGACAGCCGTGCCCAGCCCCGGGAGCAGAGCGCTGTCCTGCTGCAGCACAGAGAGGGAACGAGGCAGGAGTCCAGTCCTCCCCAGTGCCACCAGCTGGGGTGTTCAGCCCTTTGTCCATCAACCGCAGCGAGAGCAGCCCCCCGGCTCGGCCTTTATACCCGGATTTCATCATCATCCTCGTCGGCGAACGAGAACTCCTTGTCGGGGCGTTTCGGGGCCGCTCCCCGCTGCCCGGGCGGCCGGGGGACGGGGCTGCGCTCCTCGGGCCCCGAGGTGCAGCTGGAGGCCGGGCTGCTGTCCCTGGGGCTGCGGCCACCCCGGGCTGGGCTCTGGCTGGGCCGGGTCGCCACGGCCGCCAGCGGGGAGCCAGGTGGGGCAGGCTCCCCTTCCTCCTCCTCCTCCTCCTCCTCCTCCTGCTGGCGGCTCTCCTCCGCCTCGGGGTCTTCGTCCTGCTCCCACTGATCCTTATCCATGATGCTCAGCACGTCCCCGAGCATGGAGGGCCCCAGGTCGATGTGGAAGGACATGATGGACTCGGCGTGCTTCAAGCCCGCCCCGCCCTTGGCCACCAGCACGGGCAGCTCCGTGATGTCCCCGAAGTCGCGCTCATCCAGGCCGGGGCTCAGCGGCCCCGCGGCCGCCCCGTTGGGGCGCTGCTGCTGCTGCTCTTCGGGGCTCACCTCCTCGGGCAGCTTCTTCACGGGGCTGGAGGAGAGGCTCTTGGGCAGCTGCCCGGCGCTCCTGTCCACGTCCTTCTCGTTGAGCTGGGGCAGGGACACGGCGTTCTTGACGAAGAGCGCCGAGTCGCGCAGCGAGCCCAGCATGTCGCGCCGGTCGCCGCGCGTCACCGACTGCGAGCGCTTGCTGCTGCGGAAGCGGCGGGACAGCAGGCCGGGCTTGGAGGCTCCCGGCTCCTCGGCCGCCTCGGGCACGGGCTCGCCGGCCTTGCTGGTGAGGAAGGAGGTGTCGCCGAAGGCGTCGCCGGCGCGCCCCACGTGCATGGTGTGGCGGAAGTCGCCCAGCGGCGCGCTGATCATCTCGGCCGTCAGGTCGGCCCGCGAGCGGCGCTTGGAGTGCGCCGAGTTGGACACCAGCTGCTTGAGGATGGGCATGGTGGCGGCCGGGGGAGGCTGTGCCGCGCTGGCTCCCGTGCCTGCTGCTCCCAGCTGGGGCTCCACGGGCGGGATCCCACCGGCGTCACACGTGGGTCACTCCTAGGGGACAGGAGGGAGGGACACGGTCAGGGTTTGGGGAGGGTGGGCGGGCAGCAGGGTTCATCCCTGAAATGTGAGGCTGTGCCCAGCAGCTGCTTGGCTCTCCCGGGAATTGGCTCGATCATCATCCCATCCTCAGACCCCCCTGAGCTCCCCACACCCCCAGAGCAGAGAGAACCTCGGGAGAAAGACCCGGGCACAGAAATCCCTGACTCTGTGCCCCACATGAACGGGCACCAAAAGAGATGCAGGGCACCCCGGGCACCCCCTGTCCCCTCCTTGTGCAGCCCCAGCCCTCCCACACAGGGCACGGCAGCTCCAGCCCCTCCGCGAGCTGCACGCCGAGAAGATGCCTGGGATTTCTCTTTTTTTTTTTTTTTTCTTTTTTTCTCTAATTGGAAGAAAGCAGGGAGGAGCAGACGCCAGGAGGAATTGGAAACAGACGGCAGGAAGTGTGTGAGGAGGGCCCAGAGCCCCCGGGAGGCACCGCCAGCCGAGCAGGGGGACGGGGGGACCAGGATGGGGACCCCTCCGTGCTTGGCAGGATGGGGACACGGGGAGGGGGACACGGCTTTGCTGCTGGCCTGGAGCCCCCCAAAGCCCCCAGTGCTGCTCCTCGGGGCTGAGCCCATGCCTGGCCACCCCCCGGCCGTCTCATTGTCACCGCCGTGACTCAGAGGTGACAGAAGTGACGAGGGCTCTGCCTGACCGCAACGGGACGGGCACGTCACCCCTTCCCTCGGCCCCCTCGGGTCCACCGGCCGACCCGTCCAGCCCTGCGCCCGCAGCCAGGCAGGAGGGGACAAGGACAGCCACGGTGTCGCTGCCATCCCGTGGCGCCAGGCAGCCCCCAGGTGGTCCCGGGAGAGGCTGCCGGGGAGGAAGGGCTCGTGGCCGCCCTCTTCCTCCCTCCAGGCACCGCCGGCGGCACCGCGCCCCGTGACACGCACGGGAAAGGACGGACGTGTGTCCTCGGAGCGAGCCGCGGGGCGGGGGCCACCTCCCCCCTCCCGGTGCCCACCCGGCCCCACAGCCCAGGGGGGTCCCAGCACAGCCCCACCCTGCCCGGCTGGAGCCACAGCAGCCACCCCAGCACGGCGAGGGGACACCTCTGCCCCCCTTCCCTCCCCACAGGCACGCCGTGACACCCCGCTGTCCCCAGAGGAGCACAGCAGCACCCCAGGCAGGCTGTGCGAGGGCAGGACGGACTCTGGCCCCACGCTGGGGCAAAGTCCCCTTGCCCAACCCTGCCGTGCCTGGCTCCCGGATGGGCCCGGCCAGGGCAGGGGTGCCCCAGGCACGGCGCTGGTGGCACATGGCCACGCTGCCTGGGCAGCCCTCTGCAGGATCCCACCACCCCAGGGCCACTCAGGGGGATGGCGAGCCCCCAGCTCACCCCCAGCAGCTGCAGGAAGCCACCAAGGAGCCACATCCCCTCCGCTGCACCTCAGAGCGGGAGCCAGGGGAATTCCTGCCCCCCTCAGCCCGTCCCAACACAGAGGAGCAGCTGGCTGGACCCTGCTCCCTCTCTGGGATCTCCCAGGAGCGTGTGCACGGCACGAACGCTTTCCCCGTCCAATGTCTCCTTCCAGGCCGGCATTCCTGCAGCCTTTGGGTTTCCATAAAACAAACACTCCCGGCGAGCTCCCCAGCGGGGCCAGGCAACCGTGCTGCTGATTTAGGCCAGCTGGGGACTGTCCCTCCCTCCTATTTAGATTTCGGGGCCAAGTTCAGCATTTGTCGGATACTTTGCAAGCCGCGGCGAAGGGGCCAGCGGGAGGTTGGAGCGGCCCCGGCCGGGCCAGCAGTGCTCTCCATCACCGTGCCCCCCATCCCCCGAAGGCTCCAGCCCGCGGAGCTTCACCCCAGCAGCCAAAATCTGCCCCCACCCCTCGGTGTTCCGCTCCCGGCTGGCCCCGAGGGGCGGTGGCGGCACGGATGGACGCTGCTGCCCACACGGCCCGGCCCCGGGGCGCCGGACACAGAGCCCTTTTCTGCTCCTCTCTCGCTCGGGGAGAGCAGATCCTGTGACATTCCCGCCGCCGGCGCTTTCACAAAGGAAACCAGGCCAGGGAGAGGCATCGCTGGCGCTGCCTCTGCAGCCACCTACCAGGGGAAGAAGCTGCTGGTAACCCGAGAGACTCGGCAGGCACCTGGCAGCGCTGCCCATCCCGGGGCAGCGAGCCCGGAGCAGGGCCAAGCCCCAGCGGGGCTTTGGGGCGAGGGGAGGGGACGGGACCTGCACCGAGGAGAAGAGGGATAACCTGTACTGACAGCCCTGTGCTGCTCCCCACCTGCCCTCTGAGCCCTGTAGGGCCCTGAGGAGTGACAACCCGAGGCGCCCAGGGACACAATTGTCCCTGTAAATGAATGTCTGCTGGTAGGACAGAGCAGCCAGCTCAGAACTGGGACAGCCCCGGCCAGGCACACGTGCCCTCCTCCATCCATCCCCTCCATCCATCCCCCTCAGGACGAGGCACCCGTGGGGAGCGAAAGTGGCTCAGAGAAGGAGGCCAGGGAAGGAAGGAGAGCACACGGGAGAGACGCCGAGCCGAGCCCGGCCACATTCCCGTGCATCCTGCCCCCAGCTCTTCCCTCTCCCAGCCTGGGAAAGCCAAACCGGGAAAGCCAAACCGGGAAAGCCTCCTGGCCGGCCCAGCCGGCTCCAAACGAGCTCCCCGGCTTCCCCGCGCCGAGCCCCCCAGGCGGCAGCCCGAGATCAGAGGATGCTCTCCTCTCCCCGCCCTGCCGGGCGCTGCCGGGGCAGGGGCCGTGCCCGACCGGTCGGGTCCCCCGCGCTGCCCAGGGCCAGGGAGAGCACGGGCCAGCGAGCTCACCCCGCCTGCTCCCAGCCCCGCTCTGGGGCGCGCTGCCCCTCGGGGAGCCTTTGATGCTTTGATGTCGGAGCCGGGCAGACAGCAGCCGGAGACAGGGCCCGGGTCACACCCCGCCAGCGCCGGCCCAGCAGGGGACACGGCCGCTGTCACACCCTCGGTCGGGCTCCCCTGGGGGCAGGCGGTCCTGCCGGTGCGGGCAGCCCCGGTGGCAGGTCTGGTCCTGTCCCTGGCACCGGGACGCCACCCTGGGCTGCCCGGAGCGGCCTCTGGAAGGGGGAGAGCAGAGCAGCAGAGCCGGGCACGGAGAGACGGCACCCGGGGAGGGAGGGAGGGAGGGGAAGCTCGGCTCTCACCGGGGCTCTCGGAGCGGCACCGGGCTGGGAACGCAGCGCCGGTGCCAACAGCAGAGAAGCGCTCCCCGAGGGACTGCCTGCCAGCAGCCAGGAGGTAGCCAGAGTTCAGCGAGGAACCGCTGGCAGGACGCGCCAGAACACGCACAGGGCCATAAATCCTCCAGCTCCGGGGCCGCGAACCGGCCCGCGGCTCTGCGGGGCCAGCAGGGGAGCTTTCCGGGGGGCAGAGGTTATCATCTCCTGGCCGGCCCTGGCCTCTCGCAAGAGGAGCAGGATACCGGGGCTGAGCAGAGCTCCCGAGCCGCGCCGGGCTCCGAATTCCTGCGGTTTCTCCGGGCTGGACGGGAAGCGAGCAGGCAGACATCCCACGGCTGCCTTACCTGCCCGGGGCGCGGGGCCCGCAGCCGGCCGGCTCGGGGGGCCCTGCGCGGCTCTTCGCGCTCAGGACAAAACGCAGCGAACAAAGGGAGCGAGCGGCACGGTCAGCACAACGCCGGCTGGCGCTGGGGGCCGGGCAGGGAGCCCCGCGGCCGCTCAGCCCCGCGCACGGAGCTGGGGAGGCCGCCCCGGGCATGGGGGGGGTCACGGCCAGGCTGGCTCTGCACCCCCAGACCCAAACGCACACGGAGCCTCCTGGGTGCTAAACCTCAGCTGGAGCCGCTCCAGGGTTTCCGAGGGAGCTGCTGTCCAAAACAGATTTGTTTACTGCAAGGCGAGCCCTGTCCGGGCTGCGGAGATGGCGCGCTGTGCCTCAGTTTCCCCCCGCAGCCCATTAACGATCCCTTTGGAGCAGCTCTCCCGCTCTATAGATCCCAACTCCCTTTGGAACAGCCTCCCTGATCCATAGATTCGGCGCTTGGAAACATCCATACCGCTGCTGCTGCTGCCGCTGGGGTCAAACCAGGGCGGGCGTGGGACGATCCAGCGCCCCGCCAGCGGCCGCTGCCCCCCGGCCCGCAGCTCCACGGGCACCGGAGCCGCTCCGGGAGCCGCTCCCGTGCCCAGCGCTGGCACAGCCGGGCCGTTCCTCTCGCCGTGTGCCGCCCAGGGACGGGCGGGCAGCAGGGCGGAGGGCGGGCTGCCCTCACTCGGCCGGGACTCGCTGTCCGGGGCCACCGGGGGATGAACGGGACGGGGATTTCGGGCGGCTCTGACTCAGCAGCCGCCGGCGCCCAGCCCCGGCCGGCCCCGGGGTGCCGCTGGAGCCGCTCCAGCGCGGCGAGGATCCACCTTCCCGAGACGGGCCGCGGGCAGCCGCCGCCCCCCGGCCGCGACCACCGGTAGCTCCGGGCACCGCCAGCCCCGGCGCGGGGCTCGGCGGAGCCGCGGGAGAACGGGCGGCGATCCCCGGTGGGGCGGGGTGGGGTGAGCCGGGCCGGTGCCCCGCGCTGGGCAAACAGCGCTCGGCATCCTGTTAACCCTTTCACCCACCCGCGCCGCGCATCGGCCCCACGGCCCGGCGGGGAATGAGGCGGAGGGTCCCGGCCGCCCCTCTGCCCGGTACCGGAGCGCGGCGGCTCCGGGGACCCCGCCCGCCCGCCGGACAATAGCCGAGCCGAGCGCCGCGGGCTCCCCCCGCGCCGGAACGAGCCGGGCCGGACCGGGCTGAGCGGGGCCGAGTCCGGCCGGGCCGCCGCGACCCTCGGAGCCCCCGGTGTCCCCCCTCCCCGGTACCTGCTCGCCCGGGCCCCGCCGCCGCCGCCGCCGCCGGTCCATGGCCGCGCCGCGCCGGAACGGAGCGCGCCCCCCCCGCCGATGACATCATCGCCCCGCCCGGGCCAATGGCGCGGCGCCACGTCACGGGGCGGGTCCCACGCCCTCCATTCAAACACGCGTGGGGGGGCGGGGGGGGGGGGGGTGGAACGCTCGGCCCCGCCCGGGGGGTCCCGGGGGGTCCCGGGGGAGCGGGGGCGGGACAGGGGTCGGGAGAGGGGCTCGGCACCCCCCGGGGGATGCAGGGCTCGGCGGGGCGGGGGGTCACGGGTGCCTTCCCCCGGGGGTCACGGGTGCCTTCCCGCGGGGGTCACGGGTGGGATCCCCGGGGGTTCACGGGTGGGATCCCCGGAGGCAGAGCGAGGAGCCGGCCGTGCCCCCGTTCCACTCGTAACCGTGACACCCACGGGGCTGCACCCACACCCCTCCAGCGCCCCCATCTCCCTGTCCCCGGCCAGTCCCACTGCTCCATCCCCTCTGCGGGGCTGTGGGGTCCCTCCAGGCCGCGCGTGGGTTGGGTGGGCGGTGGCCGGGACACGATGGCAGAGGGGCCGGGCTCACCCCAGGGGGCCGGGCTCACCCCAGGTGTCCGGTGCTGGTGCGGGGCCCCCGGGATGGATCCCACGGCCCCAGGGATGGATCCCACGGCCCCCGGGATGGATCCCACAGCTCCCGGGATGGATCCCACGGCCCCCGGGATGGATCCCACGGCCCCCGGGATGGGCTCCACGGCCCCCGGGATGGATCCCACGGCCCCCGGGATGGATCCCACGATCCCCGGGATGGATCCCACGGCCCCCGGGATGGATCCCACGATCCCCGGGATGGATCCCACGGCCCCCGGGATGGATCCCACGGCTCCCAGGATGGATCCCACGGCCCCTGGGATGGATCCCACATCCCCAGGGATGGATCCCACATCCCCAGGGATGGATCCCACGGCCCCCGGGACGGATCCCACGGCCCCAGGGATGGATCCCAGGTCCCCAGGGATGGGCTCCACGGCCCCCGGGATGGATCCCACAGCCCCCGGGATGGATCCCACGGGCCCCGGGATGGATCCCATGGCCCCGGGATGGATCCCACGGGCCCCGGGATGGATCCCACAGCCCCCGGGATGGATCCCACGGCTCCCGGGATGGATCCCACGGCTCCCAGGATGGATCCCACGGCCCCTGGGATGGATCCCACATCCCCAGGGACGGATCCCACGTCCCCAGGGATGGATCCCACGGCCCCGGGGTGGATCCCACGGCCCCCGGGACGGATCCCACGGACCCAGGGTGGATCCCACGGCCAGCGCGGCCCCCCCGGCCCCGGCGGTGAATCCCACCATCATCCCAGCCCCACCGACACTGCGCTGAAAGGGAGAGCGGAGCGCTGGGCTGCACAGCTGCCGCTGGCCGGGATTAAGACAAGAACCTTTGTGGGAGAAAAGGGGCGGGGGAGCCGAGATTATCCCCAACCTGCCTAATGCGGCGCTTCTTGGCCGTTCCGGGGGATCTGGAGGAGGGGGGCGGGGGGCGCGGGGATGCTCTGGCCACGCCGCTCTTGGGGGCTGGGGTGACGCTGTGAGTCCGGAGGTTTCTCGTGTCCAGTCCCCGGTGGGGGCCGGTTGTGACAGCACCGGGCGGGCAGCGCCGGGCCCTGGGCTGGCTCCGCCGGGGCTGGCACTGCCCTCCATGGGAAGGGAAGCGGCGATCCCGGGCAGCGAGGCACTGCGGGGCTGCTGGGATCGGCCCCAGGGCACAGCCTCTGCCCCCAGCACCATCCCGCTCGTGTCTCCATCCTGGGCTGTGCTGCTTCCTCCAGCCCTGCTTTCACAGCCCAATTTTATCGGCGATTTTTATTTCCCTCGCTCTCCACACAGAGAAACCGAGGCCAGAGGCAAAACCCCGGGGAGGGGGACACCTCCGGATGCAGCAGCGGTGGTTTGGCAGGCGAGGAAGAGGAGGAGGAGGAGGGTCAGCCCCAGCCCCCAGCGGCATCCCGAGCCACTCGCGTGGAGACAATGCCCTGCCAGGCTGGTGGCACAGCGCTGCTCGCCTCACCTGGCGCCGTCACGGGAGCGTGGAGATGGCTGAGACAGCGCAGTCGGGAGGGATTAACATCACCCGGCTGGTCGGTGGGAGCCGCCGGCGAGGCTCCCGCGGGCTGGCCCGGCTGCGGCTGGGGAAAGCAGGCACCCACTCAACTCGAAAAACCGCCCGGGAGAGACGGGCCCCCTCCGCTGTGGAGCCCCGGGGAGGAGAGCTCGGGGTGCTGGGCGGCTCCGGAGGAGCAGAGATCGCTCCCGCCCTTCCTCGGCCACCGCCGGCTCCTTTTGCTGCTCCTCAGCAGCTTTGGAAAGCGGGGAGGGAGAAAAGAAAAGGCTTGGAAAGCACTTTGGGAAAGCAGGGCCGGGAGAAGCGGCCGAGCTCCCTCCTGGCAGCGCCGTCCCCTCCTCCCGCTGCCAGCGCCTGCCAGCTTCGTCTGCCGGGCCAGCGGGGGCTCCCCCCGAGCTCCCCCCGAGCTCCCCCCGAGCTCCCCCCGAGCTGCCCCCGAGCTGCCCCCGAGCCCCGGTGCTGGGGATCGCCCTGCGGGCACCCCGGGGTGCCGGAACAAAGCGCTGTCCCCACAGACCCCCCGGGTCACTGCAGCCCCAGGGCCCCCAGCGCTGGCTGCTGCCAGGAACCTCCCCACGGACACCCACCCACCCACGGACACCCACCCACCCACGGA
Source organism: Phylloscopus whistleri (assembly GCA_017589585.1). NCBI lineage: Eukaryota > Metazoa > Chordata > Aves > Passeriformes > Phylloscopidae > Phylloscopus > Phylloscopus whistleri. The sequence goes on along the minus strand of JADMLD010001258.1, from coordinate 160,948 downwards.
CACCCACCCACGGCTCCAGCCCCTTCCCCAGGCCCCTCAGGCAGGGTTACCCTGGCAGGATGCTCCTGGCACCTGGGCCAGGTGGGCACCAGGACAAGCTGCAGCTTCTCCCCGCAGCCTCTCCCCTTCCCCAGCCGGGACCCTCTCCTGGCCAGCAGTGCCAGGGAAGGGGCTCCCTCAGCCCCCCCAGCCCCATCACCTGCCCGGGCTGCGGCCAGCCCGGCCTCCCCCTGCTCACCTGGAGCCGGGTGGCACCTAAAGCCCCTTCCAACCCAAACCTCTCCGTGATCCCGCCTGGAGCGGGGCTCCTGCAGCGCCCGTGGGAATCCCTGCCCTGGCACGGGGGGCGGGACGGGGGGCACCGGGCTGCCTCCGTCCTCCCCGCCGCTCTGCTCTCCTGCCACCCCCGGCACGGAGCAGCGCCCCGGGGCGCCGGGGCTCTGAGGATGCGCCGAGCCCCGTCTGGCCCCCGGCGAGGCAGGAGGGGCTGTCCCTGTCCCCAAGGAAAGGTGGGGACGTGACACGCTTGGCTCTGTCCCAGGGGCTGGCAGAGATATCTGCAGGACAGGGAGAGCCCAGGCTGCGGGACTGCTGCTAAAATAAATAAATTACAACAACCCCCGGGTTTCAGCCCGGCTTGATCGGCCGCGTTTCTGGCACATCGACATCTCCCGGAGCAGGGAGCAGCTCCTGCTCCGACGCTGCCCCATCCACCCACCAACAAACATCTGGGGGTGCCTCGCCTCCCCTGTGCCCCCCTTCGGCTCTCCGGGCCCCGGCAGCCAGCGCTGCTCTGCCCTTGGGAGAGCCGCCAGCCGGGGAGCGGCGCTCGGCAGAGAAACGTCAAAGCCAATTCGGTCCCTGGGGAGTGATGGGCGCTGACAGCTCACCCCGTCTGGCTGCGGCACCGAGCGGCCCCAGGAGCGCCGGCAGCGGCAACGGGAACAACGGGAACGGGAACCGGGCAGCTCCCGCCTGCCCGGAGGGGCCGGGAGGGCGGGGAGGGAATTCCAGAAAGAGCTGAAGGTGGAGGTGGCAGAGAGGCGGCCGGGCTCGGTGTCTTTCCCTCCTTCTGTTCCGCGGGGAAACTGAGGCAGCACAGCCCAGCCGGAGCTCTGAGCAGCGCCGCCGGCACCCAGCCCGTCCCTGCCGTGCCCAAAGCGTCCCCCGGAGCAGAGGCCCAACCCCGGGCCGTGCTGGGGTGTGGGATCTCCCCCGTTCCCGCAGGAGCTGCATCCCTCAGCCCCCCTGGGAACCCGCGGGCTCCGAGGGCTCCTCCCTCGGAGGTGTCACCTCCCGAACCCGCCGCGGGTGTGGCCGCAGCCCCCGGCTCCTCCCGGCAGCCGGGGAGCAGCTGGTGCAGGGCGGGCGAGCGGGGCCCGGGCTGTGCCGTGTCCCAGAGCGGGGAAATCCTGAGGGGTGCGGGGCAGCACCTGCATCTCCCCGCTCCCTCCGGGGATGTGTCGGGGCCTGGGGAGCTCCGGGCTCACCGCTCAGGGCTCAGCCCCGACACCAGGAGCACCTCTGGAACGCGGGATGTCCCTTGCACGGCTGGCACGCCTTGCACCAGGAGCGCTCCTCGCACCGGGAGCTCCCCCGTGCTCCCCGGAGCTGCTCCGCCCCGCGCGTCCGTGTCCCACCCCCGAGGGAGGAGGGTCCCTCCTGCACAAACCGGGCCGCACGTCAGGGGCAGGATTTGTCCAGCCAGGCTCAGCATCCCCTCTGTCCCACGCCACTGACCCCCACGAGTGGGGCTGGGGGGCTCCCCCGAGCTGCCCAGGAGGGGACGGGCACCCCTGGGTGCTGCCTTGGGCTCCGGGCAGGTCCGAGGAGCCACCCAGCAGCACTGCCTGCTGCTCTGGGGACAGACGGTGACAGGGGCTCAGCAGCCAGGCCACCGCTGCAGCCCAGCTCTCCCAGCCCCAGGGGCAGCTGCAGCACCGGGTGAGCGCTCCCCTCGCTCGCCAGGGTGCTGTGGCTCCCAGGGGCTCCCAGGGGCTCCCAGGGGCTCCCCGGGGCTGTGACAGGGACCCTGCAGGCCCCACAAGCCCTGGCAGCCCCCGGGGTTCTGCCAGCACCGTCGGAGCCCTCCCCACCCCCAGCCCCCGCTGGGGACAGGTGATGAAACCCGAACGCCTCACCTGGATTTTCCTGCCAGGCCTGAAGGGCAGAGCGAGAGAGGGAGGCAGGAGACAGCCCAGGAGACAGCCCCGGTGCCAGGGCTGCTGCTGGCAGTGCCCAGAGAGCCGGGGCAGGGGGGTTCTCCTGTCCCCTCACCCCCTTTCCCAGCAGCTGCAGACCCCGCTGTGATGGGAACACGCAGGGCACGGCCCCCACAGCCCCCTGCAGCCCTCTGGGCCCCATCCAGCCCCTCTGGCACCCCCTGCCCAGCTCCTTCCCTGGTGCCACGGGGCTGCCACAAGCCCGGGGGGGCAGGAGGACACGCGGACACACGGCACTGGCCCTTCCAAGGTGACAGAGAGGGGACAGGCTTGTCCTCAGGCTGTTTATTGGCATCTCCCTCGGCTCAGCCCTGGTGCTGCCTCAGCCACGGGCAGGGCGGGGGCTGGGCTGTGCAGACACCCCCCCAAAAAATAGCCACGGAGCCCCCCCCGGGCATCAACACCCCCAAACACCCCCAGGCCTCTGCACAAAGCCCCACGGAAAAGCCCCAAACCAGCAGAAACGCCGAGGGGAGGCTCCAACAGCCTCACCCGAGTCCTCAGCAGAGCCCCCGAGGTGCAAAATCGGGGGGGGGGGTTGAGCACCAGGTGCACCCTGCAGGGCTCTGTCCTGGGGGTTCTGTCCTGGTTTCTCCCGGGGGTTCTGTCCTGGTTTCTCCTGGGGTTCTGTCCTGGCTTCTCCTGGGGGGGCTGTGCTGGGCCAGGCACCAAGGAGGGGAGGAATGAATTGTCCCCTGGGCTCCTTCCCCCTTCTCCCAAAGGCTCTGGAGGTCCAGAGTGGAGGGGGGGTTTCCAGTCCAGAGGTTTTTTGAGATCAGCAGAGCTCCTCTGGCCCTCTGCAGCCCGGGGGGGGTCTGGGTGTCACCGCTTGTCCCCACGTCCTGGGGGAGCCGCGGGTGGAGGGGCCGGGGTTTGGCACGGCAGGAGCCCCTCACCCAGCCCCCAGCACCCACTGAGAGCAGCAGCAGCAGGTCCGGGGCGGCACCCACGGGTGCCAAGGGCGGTGTCAGAGCACCCCGAGGTGCCCGTGGCACAGAAGCTTTGGCCGAGGAGGGGCCCTGCCTTTGCTCCCCAGCCCCAGGGACGGCGCTTGGCTGCAGCTCCGGTGCTGCCGAGAGAGCAGAAACCCCTGGAGCTGCTCCTCCTCCTCCCCCTCGCTGCTTTTTCCTCTTCTCTCCATTTCTTGGCGCTTTTCCTTTGCTTCTTTTTTTTTCCTCTTTTTTTTTTTTTCTAATTTTTTCCCCGCCCCTCCTCCTGTTCTTATTTTATTTATTTTTTTTTTCTTCTTCTTCTTCTCTTTAAATATCAAACGAAGGAGGAAAACCCAGCGATGGGAGCCCTGGAGCCGGGGGCCAGGCTGCTGGGCGGGCGGTACAGGGTCCCGGGCTGGCTGCTGGGGGCGGTGCCGGGGGTCTGGGGGGTGGGAGTCCTGCTGGCCTTGGGGCGGAACAGGCTGCCCTGCTGCGTGGAGGTGCTGTTGGCCAGCGGGGCGTGCTCGGGCTCGCCCGAGTCGCTCTCGGTGTAGCTGTAAGCCTGCGCCCGGGAGATGCCCTTCTGCTGCCGCCGCCAGGAGTTGTAGTAGGTGGGGTCGCTGATGTAGTGGTTGACGAAGGAATGCGCCTTCTGGTGCCCGGGCTCCACCTCGTACTCGCTGTCGCTGCCCTGAAAAACGGCCGGGGGGCAAGGTGAGGGGTGGGGAGATCACCACACAAGTCCCAAAATTCAGCAGGGTCTGGGGAAACCACCCAACAAGTCACAAAATTTGACAGGGTCTGGGGACATCCCCCAACAGCCCCAAAATTCAACAGGGTCTGGGGACATAAACACAGCACTCCCAAAATTCAACAGGGTCTGGGGATATCAACCCAGCAGCCCCAAAATTCAACGGGGTTTGGGGACATCACCCAATAAATCCCAAAAGTCAACAGGGTTTGGGGACATAAACACAGCAGCCCCAAAATTCAACAGGGTCTGGGGATATCACCCAACAAATCCCAAAATTCAACAGGGAAACCACCCAACAAGTCACAAAATTTGACAGGGCCTGGGAACATCAACCCAGCAGCCCCAAAATTCAACGGGGTTTGGGGACATCACCAAACAGCCCCAAAATTCATCAGAGCCTGGGGATATCAACTCAACAGCCCCAAAATTCAACAGGGTCTGGGGATATCGACCCAGCAGTCCCAAAATTCAACAGGGTCTGGGGACATCAACCCAATAAAACCCAAAATTCAACAGGGTTTGGGGACATCACCAAACAGCCCCAAAATTCATCAGAGCCTGGGGATATCAACTCAACAGCCCCAAAATTCAACAGGGTCTGGGGATATCGACCCAACAAGTCCCAAAATTCAACAGGGTCTGGGGACATCACCCAACAGCCCCAAAATTCAACAGGGTCAGGCTCTGCTCCCAGCCATGGGATGAGAGGGAACGGCCCCCCAAGCTGTACCAGGGGACACCAGGAGGAATTTCCCCATGGAAAGGGGGGCCAGGCATTGGCAGGGGCTGCCCGGGGAGGTTTGGAGTCCCCAGCCCTGGAGGTGTCCAAGGAAGGCTTGGATGTGTCACTCTGGGCTGGGGACAGGGTGGGGATGGGGCACAGAGATCACTCGGTGATCGATGTTGTGATTTCCAGCTCTCCTGGTGCTTTCCTGGTGCTTTCCCAGCGCTCCTGGGAACGCTGGCGAGCGCATCCCCGAAGCATTTAAAGCCCGGGGCGGCCGCAGCCTCGCTGGGGGTTTTCTGCCTTTCGCTAAAACGAAATCAAACCCCACACAAAAGGTTCCCGAGCGCTGCCGCCGAGGCCGCGCCGCCTCCGGGCTGCCGGGGCAGGCTGTTTTTTTGGGGCTCTGCCGGTAATTGGATTCAGCTCCTCCCGGCGGCGCACAAAGGGCCCATTGAGGGCGGTGGGAAGTGCCCCGCGCCAGCGCCAGCTCCCGCAGCTCTTCACAGCTCCTCAAAAGCCACTCGAGCCCCGCTCGGGGCCGCGGCCAGAGGGGCCGGCATCTGCCAAGGGAACAGGCGGTGCGGGCAGCGGCGGGGGGGCTCCGTGGGCACGGTCCCCTCCTGCTCGGGGACGGCTCTAGGGACGCACAGGACATTTCCCCTGGGTGTCAGCCTCTCGGGAGCCACCCTGGGGGTGCCACGGCCCCCCCGTGGGGCTCCACGCTGCTGGGACAAGACAAAGGTGGCGTTTTGTGGGGTTGGCAGAGCGGCGGGAGGTTGCCGGGCAGCGGGGCAGCCCCCGGCCCCGCTGACCCCCCCCGTGTCCCCCGCGGTGTCACATCGCCAGCACACGGGCCGGGGGCTGTGCCGGCTGGGCTCGGTGCCACGGGGATGCTGCTGCTGCTGCCTGGGGAAGGAGCGGCAGCGCAGTTCCGGAGGGGCCGATGCTCTCAGGGCACCGCCCGGCCCTGTCCCCGTGTCCCCGTGTCCACCCCGCCCCTGTCCCCGTGCGCAGCCCCCCGGGGCTCACCTGGGAGTCGGAGACCTCGGAGGGTTTCTCGGTCAGGCTGCTGCTCTCGGCCGGGATCAGGTCGTTGTACTTGGTCACGTCCTCGTCCGAGTAGTGCAGGCTGCCGGGGCTGGGCCGGGGCGGGGAGCTGGGGGACAGGCAGGGTGGGTGCTCAGCCTGTGTCCCCTCTGCTCGGGGCTGGGACAACCCCGGGGTGGCTCAGGGAACGCCCCTTGGCCGTGCCAGCCTCCTCCCAGAGACCCCAGGGACTTCCAGGGGGGGGACACGGGGCGGATCGGGGGGTCCGAGCCTTCCCCACCCCGTGACGGAGCCGGGATGGGCACAGGGACCGAAAATGCCGCCCCGGGGAGGGGGGGTCCCTACCGGGTGTAGATGCCGTTCTTCCGGCAGAAGGAATTCTTGACCGAGAGGCGGCGGTTGTTGAGCTCCAGGGCGGGGAAGCTGCCCTCGTCCAGGCTGACCATCTCCCCGTGGCTCAGGGCGGCCGCCTTGGAGCTGTTCCCTGGGGGATGGGACAGGATGGGATGGGATCCATGGGATGGGGTGGGATGGGATGGGATGGGGTGGGATGGGATGGGATGGGGTGGGATGGGATGGGATGGGATGGGATGGGATGGGATGGGATGGGGTGGGATGGGATGGGGTGGGATGGGATGGGATGGGGTGGGATGGGATGGGGTGGGATGGGATGGGATGGGATGGGATGGGATGGGATGGGATGGGATGGGATGGGGTGGGGTGGGATGGGATGGGATGGGATGGGATGGGATGGGATGGGAAGGGATGGGATGGGATGGGATGGGATGGGATGGGATGGGATGGGATGGGATGGGATGGGATGGGATGGGGTGGGGTGGGATGGGATGGGATGGGGTGGGATGGGATGGGGTGGGTGGGATGGGATGGGAAGGGGTGGGATGGGATGGGATGGGACGGGATGGGATGGGATGGGAAGGGATACTCAGCCTGCCCCAGCCCCTCCGCAGGCAGCACAGCACAGCCAGGGGGGCTGGGCCCTGCACAGGGGGCTGGGTGAGGGGAGTGGGGATTGTGCTGCTTCCACAGCCTGGGGACAGCCAGGAGGTGCCAGCCCTGCCCCAGTGCCCCCAGCTCCCCACTCTGGGCTGTTTGCTTAACGAGCAGGGCCGGATTTTCCCCACAATTTGAGCCCTTGACAGAGCTGAGAAAACAGAGCCGTGTTTGGCTAATCCCGGTGACCTCTGCGAGCCCCCGGGGCTGCCCTGCCCCCGCGGCTGCCTGTGGGACAAGGCTTTTATTGCACTGCAGCTCCCGGGAAGCCACAGCGTCGTTAGGGGGTGGCACCGGGGCTCTGCAGGAGCTGTTCCCCAGGCGAGCAGGAGGGGAGGCTCCCACCGCTCCCCCCAGACCCCAAAGGCAGGGAGAGACCCCCAGGAGGCTCCCAGGGGTGCAGGAGGGTCCTGCCCCCCACTCACCAGGCTCCCTCACTCACCTGAGTCCGACTTCTTGGAGTACTTCTTGCTCTGGCCGCGGATGATGAGCACGAAGACGAGGAGGAGGATGAAGATGAGCCCCACCAGGGCAATGACCACCAGGAACCACCACTCCTCGTAGAAGGGGTTGGTTTTCTGGGCTGGGGCACAGCAGGGAGGATCAGAGAGGGGACAGGGGACAGCCAGCCTGGGTGGGGACAGCCCTCTGCAGAGCACGGGGTCACTGGGGGAGCTTCCTCAGGATCCAGGGGAAAGGCAGAGGGCTGGATTTGGGAAAGGGGTGCTGGCAGTGGGGTTGGGGACTCTGTAGGAGCCAGGAGTGGGGTTTGAGAACAGAGCAGCACCAGGAGCCTCCCTCTGGCTCAGGGGGGGACAGAATCCCCCGGGAACACACCTGACACGGAGGGGGAAGGGGTGCTGGGGGTCCCGTAGCCGTAGTCGTTCACGGCGATGACACGGAAGTCGTAGCTGACCCCCTGCTTGAGGATGTCCATGCTGAAGGTGTAGGAGGTCACCTCCTTGGGGATGTCCTTGATGAGGATGTCCCAGAGCCCCTCATCTGGAAGAGACCACGGGGCTGGGAGGGGAGGGCTGGCTCTGCAGGGCACCCCAGGGCAAGGGGGGCTGTCCCTCCATCCCCCAGCCCTCCGGGTGCTGCCCCTCCCATCGGCCCCACTTGATGCCCCAAGTTTCAGCTTCCATAATTTCCAGATTCTGCCCTGCATTGGTACATAACTCTGAACTTCATATAGAGTGCTAGCCAGCTCTCCTCACAGCTCAGACACAACAATCCTTGTCCAGCCCCAGAACCAAGGACACCACTGCAGCTTCAGGCTCAAAAAATATAAACAACAAGCTGAGGAGAGCAAACTGTGAGGGTGGGACTGCATCACCTAAAGATGTAGCTGGACAATGAACCCCAGTATGGAAATGGACCAAAACTTATAAAAGTGTGAAAATTCGTGACCCCTGGTCCATCTTGGGTGGAGCCCTGGCCAGGCTCTTGCACTGCCCAAGGTGCCTCCTTTGAAGGCCTTTTAACAAATCCCTGCTTGATTCCTTTAACTCTGTTCTGGGTGAGCCCCAAGGCATCACACTCAGCATCCTTTTCCTCGTGGATCAGCACACGGACAACCCCCCCAGACACCGGCCGGGCAGCACTCCCTGCCTCAGTTTCCCCCTCTCCTGAGCCCCGGGGTGGGGATGCAGAGGAGCAGGGGCAGCTGTGGTACCTGAGGGCCGCGCCTCGATGACGTATCTGGTGATGGGTCCTTGTCCAGGGTCCCCGCTGGCCCAGTGGATGGTGATGGCCGAGCCGTAGCGGGAGATGAAGGGCTCTCCGGGGGGCCCGGGGGCACCTGGGCACAGAGCACAGCTGCAGGCAGGGGGTACAAACCCCGCACAGAGCCGCGCCAGCCCCCACCCCGTCACCTCCCTCACCCCTCCTGTCCCCCCCGCGTGTCCCCCCGTACCTTCCCCGGGCCCCGTGGTGATGTTGGCCTCGACGTCGGGCCCGTAGGCGAAGGTCTTGGCCCGGACGCGGAAGCGGTAGGTGACACCCTCGGCCAGGTCCTTGACCTTCATCCACAGCGGGCTGCTCCCCTTCACGTCCACCGTCACGATCTTGCTGACGCCTGCGGGGGCAGAGGCTGAGCCGGGTCCGGCCGCGCCCGCCCCGCCGGGTCCCCCCGCGCCCGCCCCGCCGGGTCCCCCCGCGCCCGCCCCGCCGGCCCCGGCCGCGCCCTCACCATCCACGGGCGTGCAGGGCTCGTAGACCAGCCTGTAGCCCTCCAGGACGCCGTTGGGCAGCGGCGGTGGCTCCCAGGACACGTTGACCGAGGTGGTGGTCAGCTCGCTGAAGCGGATGGAGCCCGGAGCGCTGGGGGCTGCGAGGGGGGACAGGGTGGCAGGGCCAGCTCAGCGCTCTGGGGATGTCCCCAGCCCCTCTGCCTGCCTCCACCCCAACGCTGATCATCAACTCACACCCTCCAGGCCCCATCGCTGCTGCAGCAAAGGGGGAATGAGCCTGCTGCTCCTCCCAAGACCCCCATCCTTATCAAACCTCAGCCTGAACATTCATCTCCGTGTGCCCCCACCCCACAAACCCGCTGGGGTGAACCCAGGGATGCTCTGCTCTGCAGGGTGAGGGGGAATCCCTGGAGCTGGACCCATGGAGACCCCTCCCCAGGGAGCCCCGGGGCTGGGGGGGCCGTGCCGCGGGCCCCACCTGCCTGCTGCGTCCGTGCCGTCACCGGGGCGCTGCGGGGCCCGTCCCCCGCGGCGTTGAAGGCGGCCACGCTGACCCGGTAGGAGGTGTAGCCCGTCAGGTTCTTCAGCTTCACGCCGGTCTCGGGCAGGAAAAGCGTCCTGACCCGCGCGCTCTCGTTCTGGCGCTGCTCCTCCCAGAAGTGGATCTGCGGGAGGGGGCGCGGGGAGCCGGGTCAGGCGCGGATCCAACCCCGCTCGCCTCCCCCGAGCCCTCGGCTGTGCTCGGATCCCCTGCCCGGGCTCCTGAGCCCCTGTCCCAGCCTGGCGGCTCCACGTGTGCCGGAGGGAACGGAACAGCCTCTCCTCCAGGAGGGCCCCAGGCTGTGCCGGGCACCGGACACGGCTCACAGCACCGGGGTGTGCTGAGACCACCGCGCCCGATTCCCGAGGGGTGGGGGCAAGCGGGGGGCATCGCAAGGGATGGGGACCAGGAGCACGGGGCTGGGTGCTCCGGCTGCACCCTAATGCACCCCCACACATCCCAGCTCTGTCCTGGGGCATCCCGGCTGCATCCCGACACATTCTGGCTGTATCCCAACACATCCCGGCTCTATCCCGGCGCATCCCGGCACATCCCGGCCTCATTCCAGGGCCGACGGCGCCATCTGCTGCTCCGGCGCCGCTCGGCACCGGGATGGGACACCCGGGATCTCCTCGGGACCCCCAGCAGGTTCCCAGACCCCCTTTCCCGAAAGCTCTCCCAGCACCCCCGGTGCCACCCACCCTGTGCCACCCACCCTGTGCCCCCCCAGGGACTCGGCACCCAGGGACTCTCCACCCCAGGGGACAGGCGGTACCTTGTAGCCCTGGATGTCCCCGTTCTGGCTCTCGACGGGGGGCGGCTCCCAGGTGACATCCAGCTGGGTGGCGGTGGCCGCCTGCACGGCCACGTTCAGCGGCGCGGCGGTGGGCACTGCGCCGGAGGGAGGGGACAGACGGTGTCACCGCGCTGACTCCGGGCGATGGGGGCTGCCAGGACAGCCCAGCCCCCTCCCCGCAGCCCCCCGACAGAGGCAGCCCCGCCGGGACTCACCCGCCTCCCCCACGAACACCTCCTGCGGGGGGCTGGGGGGTCCCTCGCCCACGGCGTTGTAGACGCTCATCCGGATCTCGTAGCGCCGGTGCTTGCTCAGGTCTGGGGGGCAAAGGGTGAGCGGGACCCTCCCCCCGTGATGGGGCAGCCCCGGGGGGCACCCGGCAGAGCCACCCTGGTCGGGAAGGAGGGGGTGACCCCAAGGAGCAGCCGGAGGGGACAGGCAGAGGGGTTCCAGCTCGCCCTGCAGAGCAGGGACACGCGGGGGTGGCAGTGGGGGACAGGCAGAGGGGTTCCAGCTCGCCCTGCAGGGCAGGGACACGCGGGGGTGGCAGTGGGGGACAGGCAGAGGGAGGTGGGGGACACAGGGTGGGGGTCACTTACTGTCCAGCTCGTACTGGGTGAGGGACACCTCGCTGAGGTTGTGCACGGCATAGACGGCTGGGCAGGAGAGCAGGAGGGGGTTAGAGCAGGGCAGGGGTGGGTCCTGCCTCTGAGCCCCCTCCCCAGCACAGCCCCCGCCCCAGCATGGGCCAAGGAACCCCTGCAAGGGCCCTGGCACCCCCGAGAAGCTCCAAGAAGCCTTTCCATCCATCCAGCCCCATCCCCTGAGGGCCATGAGCCGGGTTGGTGCACTGGGGTCCCCACAGAGGGCAGGGCCAGGTCCTGCCTTGTGCTCTGCCCTTGTCACCCGTGTCCCCGCTGCCCCCAGGGTGGATGTGATCCTGTTCCCTGCGGGTCTGAGGGCAGCAGCACGGCTGGACACGCAGCAGGATGTCACACAGCCCGTGTTGGGCTCAGATTTGTGGACACCTCAGCCACAGGGACACAGTGAGACAGAGCCAGTGACGACACAAAGGTGTCAGGGACCACAGAGCCGGTGGCACAGGGGAGCAGCTCCAGCGGGCACAGCCTGACCCTGGCACCTGGGAGACGCCGTGGAGCACAGCACGCTGCACTGCTCAGATCCCCACCTGCCACCCCCCCAGGCCACCCCAGCCCCTGTCCCCGGGCTGGGTGGGGCCGCGGGCACTCACGGGTGAGCTCGGCCCAGGCGGCGCCGGGGTGGCCGAGGCCGCGCAGGGAGAAGCCCCGCAGGCTGTCGTGCAGCAGCTCCCGGTAGCGCAGCCGGAACCCCAGCAGGATCCCGTTGATCTTGTCCTCAGCCGGGGGCTGCAAGGGCAGGGAGGGGAGGCAGATCAGACCCAGGGCTCCCTGGCACCCTGAGCTGCCACCTCCCCGGGCGGGGCAGGGCAGGGGGGACGGTACCTGCCAGCGGATGAGCACCGACGTGGTGGTGTGGGGGGTGATGGAGAGGATGGTGGGAGCCTCCTCGGGGGCTGCGGGGGAGAAGAGGCTGGTGAGGCTCCGGAGGTGCCCGGGGTGAAGGAGGAACTCCCCTGGGCACGGGGGTACCCGCTGTCCCTGCCCCGGGAGGTGCTGACCCGCCTGCAGGGTGGTGAGCGACTCCGACTCCTCGCTGTACTCGCTGTCCCCGATGTCGTTGGTGGCTTTGACACGGAACTTGTAGGAGGTGAAGGGTTTCAGCCTGCAGGGAGCAGAGAGGGATGGGGACGGGGCAGCCAGCAGGTTGCCCTGTTCTTTCAGCCTTTTGATGATTTCCTTTTTGCAATGGGGTTTCTCAAGGATTTTCACATAAACAACCCATTGTTGTTGTAACTTTCATGTTTACATTCTTCTCATAAGGAGGAAAGAATTGATGGGCTGTTGGGTTGACCAGTGTGGTTGGAGAGGAAGATTTTCTTCCTCCCATCCACAGTCACTGCTGGAATTCTATAAACGTTGAAGTTTGTAAATAAACTGCCTCTTTTCTGCCTTGGACATCTCAGTGCATGAGTGTCGTTTCTTTTATGTCGTATTGAGACACCCCCCAGCCACCCTCCTCCCCCAGCCTCGTACCAGCACCTCTCACGAGATGGGGAAACTGAGGCACGGGGGTGTTGTCTGGGTTTTTGCTGTTCTCCTCTGTCTGTTTAGAAAAACTTCTTAAAGTTCTATTTTAGCTTTCTGTGTTTACTTTTTGCAGTGGAGTCAGACACGATTTTACATCAACAACTTGTTATTGTAAGCATCTAACCACGTTTACATTCTTCTCACAAGGAGGAGGCTGCTGATGGACTGTTGGGTTGCCCAGTGTGGTTGGAGAGGAAGATTTTCTTCCTCCCATCCACGGTCACTGCTGGAATTCTATAAATGCTGAAGTTTGTAAATAAACTGCCCCTTTTCTGCCTTGGACATCCCAGTGCGTGAGTGTCGTTTATTTTATGTCCCATTGAGACACCCCCACCTTCCCCAGCCTCGTACCAGCACCTCCCACGAGATGGGGAAACTGAGGCACGGGGGAAACCACCCCAAGCCTCACCACCCGCTGCCTCTCACCTGTCCACGACGAAGGCGGTGGCGTTGTGGCCGGCGGGGGCGGCGTGCAGGGCCCACTGGCCGTCGGGCAGCTCGCGGCTCTGCACGGTGTAGTAGCGCACGGGGGAGAGGCCGTCGCTGCCCGGCTCCCAGGACAGCAGCACGCTGCGGGCCCGCACCTCCTCCTGCTGCGCCAGCGGCTTCCCGGGGGGCTGCGGCCGGGCTGGGGGGAGGCGAGGGGCTGGGAGAGCTGCGGGGGGCACCACCGGCGCCCCCCCTGTAGCTACGGTTTGTGCCTGCCGTGTTTTGACTTCAGAAAGTTCTTTCCTAAAGACTCTTGTTGTAAGCAAGGGCGTGTTTTTGTAAATTATCCTATTTTTCTACGTTCTTTCCCAGAGGAGGGAATTTGCTTGATGGCCCCTCGGTGTGACCAATGGGTCCAAGGATCCCACCTCTTAGGTGGGCTCGTTGCAAAAAGGTTAAAAGACAAGTTTTCACTAATAAAGCTAAATTTGAATCTTCAGCCTTCTGAGAGTCTGTGTCCTGATTTCGTGCTCCCCCCACACACCAGCCGGGCCCCCCATCGTTACCTCTCTTCTCGGTGGTGACCACCAGGGCTTCGGCCGCCTCGCCCCAGCCCTTGCGGGTCTGCGCGGTGACACGGAACAGGTAGGTGGCCTCGGGCTGCAGGCCGGTGGCCGTGAACTGCCGGGCGCCGGCTTCCAGCACCTCCACGGCGGCCGCGGTCAGCGCCGAGGTGTTCAGGCGGTGGCTGACCTGGTAGGCTGCGGGGAGGGAGCGGAGAGGCGGCGCTGGGGAGGGGACACCAGCCCGGGCCCCTCCCCGTGCCGCCCCCTCTGTCCCAACCTCCTCGTGAGGGAGCTCACACCCAGCCCGGGACCAACATCCCAGCAGGGAATTTCACCCCTGGGGGCTCCGAGATGCTCTGGGCATCCCAGGGAGCTGGTGCCTGCCTCTCCACGCCCATCCCTGCTCCCACAGAAGCTCTGCAGAGCAGCCCAGCGCAGCTGGCCCGGGATGCTCCCCACCTACCCAGGATGACGCCGTTGGGCGCTGCCGGCGGCTGCCAGATGAGCCGCACCAGGGTGGTCCTCACTTCGGGAAAGAGGAGCCCCACGGGGGGCCCGGGCACTGCAGGGGGAGAGATTGGAGTCACGGGGAGTGGGGAAAAGTGGCTGATCCCATCCCCTGGGTGTCCCAGGGAACAGGGATGGGATGGGATTATGCACCCACGGGACCCCCCCAGCCCGCCCAGGTGCTGTCACCCACCGTCATCCAGCGTCCTCTCGAGGACAGGGGGCCGGCTGGGGATGCCGTCGCCCATCCTGGTGAAGGCCAGCACCCGCACCTCGTACAGGGTGTACTTGGCCAGCCCGCCCAGCTGGGCGCTGCGGGAGGCGTTCCCCTCCTCCAGCCAGAACCGGGCCGGCGCCTCCGAGCCCTTCTCCTTGTACAGCACCTGCAACACAGCCCGTGTGGCACAGAGGGGCAGCAGCTCCCGGGGCTGGCACGGCTGGGGACCCCACGGATTCCCCCAGGGGAAGTTGTGCTGCCCCCGGGCAGGAGCTCACCTTGTAGCCCAGGACCAGCCCGTTGCAGTCAGCCTCGGGGATGTCACCCCATCGGACCAGCAGGCTGCTGGAGGAGGTGGCCACTGCCGACACGTTGCTGGGGCCGGAGGAGGGGACTGCAGGGGGGCAACAGAGGGGCTCAGCGGCCGGACTGGCCGAGGCGGGTGCCCAGCGGCCGGGCGGGCGGCGGTACCTGACTCCCGGGTGCGTCCCAGCACCGAGGGGCTCCAGGGCCCGGAGCCGATGGCGTTGAAGGCCTGGACCTGCACCCGGTACTCCGTCCACTCCTCCAGGTCCTCGATGGTGAACTCCCGCTCCACGCGGTCGCGGATGGCGTGGAGCGCCGGCTGCCCCCGCCCGTCGGCCCGCGCGTACCGGATCCTGTACCCCACCGAGTCGGGGTTCCCGTTGTACTCCTGCTCCAGGAGGGGCTGGCAGGGACAGGCGCCGTCACCCCTGATGTCCCACAGCCCCCCCAGCTCCGTCCCCCTTCAGCCCACGCAGGCACAGACCCACCCCGTGCCCCACGGCCGCCCCTCACCATCCAGCGCAGCCACAGGCTGGTCTCGCTGGCCGTCCTCAGGGTGACGTTGGCAGGGGCCATGTCCGGGGGGGCTTGGAGGGTCTGGATCCTCCGGGAGGGCAGGCTGGGGGGGCTGGTGCCCACGATGTTCACCTGCCGCATGCGGAAACTGGGAGGGGAGAGGGGGGTCACGGGGGGGACAGGAGGGCTGCAGTCCCCCAAGGAGGACAATGAGTGGGGGTCACGGGGAGGACAAGAGGGCTGCAGTCCCCTGGGGAGGACAATGAGGGGGGGTCATGGAGGGGGACAGGAGGGCTCCAGTCCCCCAATGAGAACAATGGGGGAGGGTCACAATGAGGGACAAGAGGGCTGCAGTCCTCCAGGGAGGACAATGAGTGGGGGGTCATGGGGGGGGGACAAGAGGGCTTCAGTCCCCCAAGGAGGACACTGAGATGGGGCCAGAGTGGGGGACAAGAGGGCTGCAGTCCCCCAGGGAGGACAATGAGTGGGGGTCACTGTAGGGGACAAGAGGGCTGCAGTCCCCCAGGGAGGACAATGAGTGGGGGTCACAATGGGGGACAAGAGGGCTCCGTTCCCCCGGGGATGGCGCCGTGGCACCGCCCTGGCACTCGCCTGTAGTAGGTGTAGGGCTTCAGGTTGGGCACCTCCATAGAGCGCGTGTCGGGCTCGTTGGCCAGCTGGTGCACGAGCCCCCACTCGCCAGCCTCGCCGTTCTGGCCCACCTGTGGGATGGCAGGGGGGTGAGTGGGGCGAGCTGCCCCCAAACTCCCCCTGCCCCCCCTTCCCGAGCCGCCCCGTACCTGTGCCTCCACCTGCCAGCGGGAGATGGAGGTTTTGCCATCGTAACCCGGGCGAAACTGGATGGTGACGGAGCGGGGGCCAATGTTGGAGATGCCCAGGTTGGTGGGGGCACCGGGGAGCTCTGTGGGGACACAGCGGGGTGGGTGGCACCGGCTGCTTGCCCCCAGCACCGCGCACAGCCCTCCGGCACCCCGTGCTCACCTGGGGGGACCCCCGAGGAGATGGTGGAGGAGGAGAGCTGTCCCTGTCCCTTGGAGGTCATGGCGGCCACCTCGATGGTGTAGGTGGTGAGGGCGGTGAGGCCGGTGACGCGGTACTCCAGGGTGACGTTGGGCAGGTAGTGTGTCACCCGCGTGTTGGTGCGGTTGTACTCCTCCCACGAGATCCGGTAGCCTGGAACCCACCCCCCGTGTCACCCCTGCACCGGGGGCTGCGTGGGGACGGGGCTGGGACTGCACGGGTGGGAGAGGCTGCGGGGTCAGGGGAGAGGAGAGGAAAAGGGGGAGATGGTGTGGGGAGGAAAGGACAAGGTGGGAGATGCTGTGGGGTGGGAATGGGACACAGGGGAGATATTGTGTGGTGGGAATGGGACAGGAAAAGGTGGAGATGCTGTGAGGTGGGAATGGGACACAGGGGAGGTGCTGTGGGGTGGGAATGGGACACTGGGGAGACGCTGTGGGGTGGGAATGGGACACGGGAGATATTGTGGGGTGGGAATGGGACAGGAAAAGGGGGAGATGCTGTGAGGTGGGAATGGGACACGGGGGAGGTGCTGTGGGGTGGGAATGGGACAGGAAAAGGGGGAGATGCTGTGGGGTGGGAATGGGACACAGGGGAGTTGCTGCAGGGTGGGAACGGGACACAGGGGAGATGCTGTGGGGTGGGAATGGGACAGGAAAAGGGGGAGATGCTGTGGGGGAGGAAAAGGACAAGGTGGGAGATGCTGTGGGGTGGGAATGGGACACAGGGGAGATATTGTGTGGTGGGAATGGGACAGGAAAAGGTGGAGATGCTGTGAGGTGGGAATGGGACACGGGGGAGATGATATGGGGCAGCAATGGGACACAGGGGAGATGTTGTCGGGTGGCAGTGGGACAGGAAAAGGGGGAGATGCTGTGGGGTGGCAATGGGACACAGGGGAGATGCTATCGGGTGGGAACGGGACAGGAAAAGGGGGAGATGCCACGGGGTGGGAATGGGACACAGGGGAGATGATGTGGGGTGGGAACGGGACAGGAAAAGGGGGGATGCTATGGGGCAGCAATGGGACAGGAAAAGGGGGAGATGCCGTGCGGTAGGAAAGGGACGGATGACAGAACCAGCCCCTGCTGGTGCTCCCTTACCCGTCAGGATTCCGTTCTTCTCCAGCGGCTCCTGCCAGCTGACCTTCAGAGACGTGTCCAGGATGTCACTGAAGCTGAGGTGTCCCACGGGGCCAGGCACTGCCCGAAGAACACCCAGACTCAACACCCGGGCGTGCGGGAGCACCCACGGGATCCCCCACAGGAGGAGCGAGCGGGGAGAGGGGGCTCCCCTTGGCCGGGGCTCGGCAGCGAGACGGAGCCGGGGCTGGGAACGGCAGGGCCCATCCCGCGGGGGTCGGAGCCTCACAGAATCACAGAATCAGAATCACAGAATTTCCAGGTTGGAAGAGACCTTCATGATCATCGAGTCCAACCCATACTCTTAACACCTCAACCAGACCATGGCACCAGTGCCACATCCAGTCTCTTCTTAAACACATCCAGGGATGGTGACTCCACCACCTCCCCGGGCAGGCCATTCCAATACTTTATCACTCTTTCTGTGAAAAACTTTTCCCTGATCTCCAACCTGTGCTTCCCTTGGTGCAGCTTAAAACTGTGTCCTCTCGTTCTGTCAGTGCTGCCTGGAGAAAGAGACCAACCCCCAACTGACTACAACCACCTCTCAGGGAGTTGTAGAGAGTGACCAGGTCACCTCTAAGTCTCCTTTTCTCCAGGCTGAACACCCCCAGCTCCCTCAGCCGCTCCTCACGGGGTTTGTGTGCTCCAAGCCCCTCACCAGCCTCCTCTGGACACGCTCAAGCATCTCAACATCAAGCCTCCCCGTACCGTCCTCGTGGGTGCGCACCAGCTGGGGCGGGCTGCGCGGGCCGTCCCCGGGCGTGGTGAAGCACAGCACCGAGGTGAGGTACTCGGCGAACTTGCGCAGCCCCGCCACGTAGCCCACGTGCACGCTGTCCTGGAAGTTGGGCCGCACCGTCACCACCGTGGGCTCCTCCTCGTGCTCCGGCTCCCAGGCGATCAGCTGCCCGGAGGAGGGAAGCGGGGGTGAGCCTTCCCGGCCGTGCCACATCCACAAACATCAGCTTCCTTTTATTAATTCGGCGCTGATTAACGATCAATTAACGGCGAGGGGAGCGCCCCGGCGCCTGTGCCAGCGCTGTTTATGGAGCTGTGATTATCTCCATCGATAACGAGATCCCCCCGCCCGCATCCAGGAGGGATGGCCGGGCGTTTAATTGGTATTGTGTGCAAGATAGCCTCCAGCAACTTAATTAAGCACTAATTAGGCCCTTAAAACTACTAATCAAAAATACTAAGTGGCGTTTAATAGGAATGTTAAATATCCTGCTCGCGCTGGTTATCTCATCCGGCGGCAATTAAATTCCCGAACTTCTTTCGAGTGGATTAAGGCACAAGTTGAATGTTTTAATTCAATTTCATTAATGTAAATTTGAATTAATTGCAATTTGGAATTAATTACAGAGCATGGGAGACTCCGGGCCCATGCAAGTGTTAAATAACAATAAATATTATTTTAACAGTCAGGAGAGAGCCAATTAAAATCTGGGGTTTCGGAGAGGAGGAGCCAAGACAGTTTGTGAAGGTGGAACCAAGTTTTCCCCACAAGCTGTTCTGGTTTTTTTGGGGGTCACCCTCACCTTGTAGCCCTGGTTGATGCCGTTGATGAACTGGGGGCTGGGGGGGTTCCAGGTGAAGCGGATGGTGGTGGAGTTGGTGGCCTCGGCCTGCACGTTCCCTGGAGGCACCGTGGGCACTGCCAGGACGAAGGGACAGCTCACAGGGACAGCTCACAGGGACAGCTCACAGGGACAGCTCCACGAGGTCCCCACCATCAGCTGGGTGCCAACCCCAGTCATCCCAAGTCATCCCTGCCACCTGGCACCCCCACACCCACCCTCCCACCACCCCAATGGCACCACCAAGCCCCTGCCCACCCCTGACTGTCCCCTGCCTACCTCCCTGCAGGGTCCACTCCGTCACCTTCATGCTGTAGACCCCCAGGCCGGCGCTGTTGTAGGCGGCCACCTCGATCTCGTAGTTGGTCCAGATGATGAGGTCCTCCAGGAGGAGGTTGTTGACCTCGGCGTTGGTGATGTTCTTGAACTGGTACCCCACAGGCAGCCCGGCCAGGCAGTACCTGGGGACCGGGAGCCATCAGAGCTGCCACTGTCCCCTCCAACACCGGGGTTTGGGGCCCTTGGGCAGCCCTGCCAGCTCCTACCGGATGATGTAGCCCTTGAGGACCCCGTTCTGGTGGCTCTCGGGGGGCGGCTGCCACTGGATCATGATGGACTGGTTGGTGCGGCCGCTGGCGATGACGTTCTGGGGGGGCGCCGAGGGCGGCTCCTCGGGCAGGGACACCCTGCAGGGACGGGGCAGGGTGAGCACCCAGGGGTGCCAGCCCCGCCAGGAGCCCCGGGTGGGCCTCACCTCTCGGTGTCCTTGCTGAACTGCCCCCTGCCCACGTCGTTCACGGCGCACAGGCGGAACTGGTAGGAGCGAGCGGGGACCAAGCCCCGCACGGTCACCGAGGTCACCTCGGGGTCCACGCTGGCCAGCAGCACGGTCCAGGGCGCGTCTGGGGGAGGAGGGGACAGCAGGGTGGGGACCCTGACCTGCAGGACACCGCCCAGCTGACCAGCCCCAAGCTCCCTGGGGCGTTCCCTGCACCAGGGTGATGCTGGGGACTCGTCCCAGTGCCAGCAGTGCCAGGGGGTGGGGGCAGCCCCTTACTGTTCTCGGAGACCTCCACCACGTAGCGGAGCAGGGGGCTGTTGCCGTCGAAGGGCTTGGCCCAGGTGAGGTTGATGGCCCGTTTCTCCTGCGGGCTCAGGGCGGCCACGGGGCTCTCGGGGGCGTGGGGGAGCTGCCTGGACAGGGGGGTTAGGGAGGGCAGGAGGGAGGGGGGGGCACAGCCCCGGGCAGGGGCGGGGATCGATGGGGTGGGCGGGGTCTCACCGGACGCGGAGGTGGGCGCTGCGCGAGTCGTTGCCCCCGGCCGAGATCACCTTGCAGGTGTAGGTGCCGATGTCACCCGACCAGGTCTGGGAGATGTGCAGGGTGCCCGCCTCGTCCAGGCGCACCCGGGGGCCGCTCTCGGGGCCCAGGGGTGCCCCGTCCTTCTCCCAGACGTACCTGTGCCAGGGGGACCCAGGTGTGCCGGTGCCCTGCAGCCCCTCAGTGAGCAGAGGGGACCAGGGGACACTGGTGGCAGGGCACCAGGTGGCACTGCAGGACCACCAGCGCGAGGCTGAGGAGGAGGACCCGCATCTCCCTCCCCAGGACAGCAGTGACAGCAGCCAGATCGGCAACCGGGAGGTGCCTGGGCTCCCCAGCCCTCTCACTCACCTGACGTCCACGCTGGGGTCGTGGGTGACCCCGCAGCTCATGACAGCCTTGGTGCCTTTGATGACGCTCTGGTCCTGTGGCGGGTCCGTGATCCGTGTCCTTGCTGCGGGGGGGGACACAACGAACCACCGGCACTGCGGGGGTGGCACCGGCAGGGACAGCACCCCAAAACCCAGCACCCACCCCCGGAGAGCTCCATCCCTGCATCACCCGGGGCGGCCCCCTCCCTCCCAGACCCTTACCCCAGACCACCAGGTCTGCAGAGGCCTCGTCCACGCCGCGGGAGTTGGTGGCCAGGCAGGTGTAGGTGCCGGCGTCGGGCAGGTGCACGGGGCTCACCAGGAGGCTGCCCGACTCCAGCAGGGTGAAGCGCGGCAGCTGCACGGAGCCGCTGGCCAGGACCCGCTCCCCTGGGGACAGGGAGGGGCCCCGTCAGCGCCGCGGTGGTCACCGAGCCCCAGGGCAGGGCTGGGAGGGACAGGCTCGTCCCCACCCCTTACCTTTCTGCCAGGTGATGGCCGGGCGCGGCGCCCCCGAGGTCTCGCAGTTGAGGACGACGGACATGCCATCGATCACCGTGCTGTCCTGGGGACCCCGCGTGATGTTGGGGGCGATGCCTGCGGGGCACAGAGGAGCGCAGACCCCCCCTGAATCCCCTCCCTGTGCCCAGCCCGACCCAGAACTCCCAGGGACTCATCCAGGGGCACATCCCGCCCAGCACCCCGAGGGGGGCTGGCACCTACTGGTCACAGCCAGGTACGTGGTGGTCTGCACCTCGCCGGCCGCGTTGCGGGCGAAGCACTGGAACATCCCGGTGTCGTCGGGGAGCAGCCCGCTGATCTGCAGGCTGCCGTCCCCCAGCAGCTGGAAGCGGGGCAGCTTCTCCAGGTGCAGGAGGGCAGCGTCCTTGTACCAGGCCATCTCGGGAGGGGGGACGCCTGCGGGGGCACAGCCACGTCAGGCACGGGGTGGCGGCGGCGCGGGGAGGGTGCCGGGGAGCAGCTCACCCTTGGCCTGGCAGGGGATGGCCACCACCTTCTCCATCTCGGCCGTGATGTGCCGCTCCGGCTCCCTGACGAACTGCGGGGGCTCTGCCGAGGGAACCGGGAAATAGGAGCGGGGGCAGAGCCTCTCCGAGGGGTCCTCGGGCTGAGCAGTGCCCCTCCTGTCACCTCCCTGGGCTGAGCAGTGCCCATCCTGTCACCTCCTCGGGCTGAGCAGTGCCCGTCCTGTCACCTCCTCGGGCTGAGCAGTGCCCCTCCTGTCACCTCCCTGGGCTGAGCAGTGCCCCTCCTGTCACCTCCTCGGGCTGAGCAGTGCCCATCCTGTCACCTCCTCGGGCTGAGCAGTGCCCATCCTGTCACCTCCCTGGGCTGAGCAGTGCCCCGCCTGTCACCTCCTCGGGCTGAGCAGTGCCCCTCCTGTCACCTCCCTGGGCTGAGCAGTGCCCATCCTGTCACCTCCTCGGGCTGAGCAGTGCCCGTCCTGTCACCTCCCTGGGCTGAGCAGTGCCCATCCTGTCACCTCCCTGGGCTGAGCAGTGCCCCTCCTGTCACCTCCCTGGGCTGAGCAGTGCCCCGCCTGTCACCTTCTCGGGCTGAGCAGTGCCCATCCTGTCACCTCCCTGGGCTGAGCAGTGCCCCGCCTGTCACCTCCTCGGGCTGAGCAGTGCCCATCCTGTCACCTCTTTGGGCTGAGCAGTGCCCATCCTGTCACCTCCCTGGGCTGAGCAGTGCCCCTCCTGTCACCTCCCTGGGCTGAGCAGTGCCCATCCTGTCACCTCCCTGGGCTGAGCAGTGCCCCGCCTGTCACCTCCTCGGGCTGAGCAGTGCCCATCCTGTCACCTCCTCGGGCTGAGCAGTGCCCCTCCTGTCACCTCCTCGGGCTGAGCAGTGCCCATCCTGTCACCTCCTCGGGCTGAGCAGTGCCCATCCTGTCACCTCCCTGGGCTGAGCAGTGCCCCTCCTGTCACCTCCTTGGGCTGAGCAGTGCCCATCCTGTCACCTCCCTGGGCTGAGCAGTGCCCCTCCTGTCACCTCCCTGGGCTGAGCAGTGCCCATCCTGTCACCTCCTCGGGCTGAGCAGTGCCCATCCTGTCACCTCCTTGGGCTGAGCAGTGCCCCTCCTGTCACCTCCCTGGGCTGAGCAGTGCCCATCCTGTCACCTCTTTGGGCTGAGCAGTGCCCCTCCTGTCACCTCCCTGGGCTGAGCAGTGCCCATCCTGTCACCTCTTTGGGCTGAGCAGTGCCCATCCTGTCACCTCCCTGGGCTGAGCAGTGCCCATCCTGTCACCTCCCTGGGCTGAGCAGTGCCCATCCTGTCACCTCTTTGGGCTGAGCAGTGCCCCTCCTGTCACCTCCTCGGGCTGAGCAGTGCCCATCCTGTCACCTCCCTGGGCTGAGCAGTGCCCCTCCTGTCACCTCCTTGGGCTGAGCAGTGCCCATCCTGTCACCTCCCTGGGCTGAGCAGTGCCCATTCTGTCACCTCCCTGGGCTGAGCAGTGCCCCTCCTGTCACCTCCCTGGGCTGAGCAGTGCCCATCCTGTCACCTCCTCGGGCTGAGCAGTGCCCCGCCTGTCACCTCCTCGGGCTGAGCAGTGCCCATCCTGTCACCTCCTCGGGCTGAGCAGTGCCCCTCCTGTCACCTCTTTGGGCTGAGCAGTGCCCCTCCTGTCACCTCCTCGGGCTGAGCAGTGCCCATCCTGTCACCTCCTCGGGCTGAGCAGTGCCCATCCTGTCACCTCCCTGGGCTGAGCAGTGCCCCTCCTGTCACCTCTTTGGGCTGAGCAGTGCCCATCCTGTCACCTCCTCGGGCTGAGCAGTGCCCCTCCTGTCACCTCCCTGGGCTGAGCAGTGCCCCTCCTGTCACCTCCTCGGGCTGAGCAGTGCCCATCCTGTCACCTCCTCGGGCTGAGCAGTGCCCATCCTGTCACCTCCCTGGGCTGAGCAGTGCCCCTCCTGTCACCTCCCTGGGCTGAGCAGTGCCCCTCCTGTCACCTCCTCGGGCTGAGCAGTGCCCATCCTGTCACCTCCCATCCCAGCCCCGGGGCTGAGCCTGCCCCAGCCCATGGCACATGTGCTTCTGGGCAGGAGCTCACCCAGCACGGGCAGAGAGGTGCCCGGGGGCAGGGGATCACCCAGCACGGGCAGGAGCTCACCCAGCATGGACAGGGAGGTGCCCCGGGAGCAGGAGCTCACCCAGCATGGGCGGAGAGGTGCCCCAGGGGCAGGAGCTCACCCAGCACGGACAGGGAGGTGCCCCGGGGCAGGAGCTGACCCAGCACACACAGGAATTCGCCCAGCACGGGCAGGAGCTCACCCAGCACGGACAGGGAGGTTCCCAGGGGCAGGGGATCACCCAGCATGGACAGGACCTCACCCAGCACGGACAGGAGATCACCCAGCACGGACAGGGAGGTGCCCATGGACAGGAGCTCACCCAGCACGGCCAGGAGCTCATCCAGCACGGGCAGGAGCTCACCCAGCACGGACAGGAGCTCACCCAGCATGGACAGAGAAGTGCCCATGGACAGGAGCTCACCCAGCACGGCCAGGAACTCACCCAGCACAGGCAGGAGCTCACCCAGCACGGGCAGGAGATCACCCAGCACAGGCAGGAGATCACCCAGCACGGGCAGGAGATCACCCAGCACGGACAGGAGCTCACCCAGCACGGACAGGGAGGTGCCCCGGGGCAGGAGCTGACCCAGCACAGACAGGAATTCGCCCAGCACAGGCAGGAGCTCACCCAGCACGGACAGGGAGGTGCCCTGGGGACAGGAGCTCGCCCAGCACGGGCAGGAGCTCACCCAGCATGGACAGGGAGGTGTCCACGGGAAGGACCTCACCCAGCACAGGCAGGAGCTCACCAGGGACAGGAGCTCACCCAGCACGGGCAGGAACTCACCCAGCATGGACAGAGAAGTGCCCATGGGCAGGAGCTCACCCAGCACAGACAGGGAGGTGCCCCGGGGGCAGGAACTCACCCAGCACGGCCAGGTAGGCGCCGGCAGTGACGGCGGGGACGCTGCTGCTGCGCAGCACAGCCTCGCACTGGTAGAAGCCGCTGTCGCTCAGGGTGGGGTGCAGGATGGTCAGCCGGCGGCTGTAGTCGCTGATCCCGCTGGACACGGGCGCCCCGTCCTTCTTCCAGATGATGTGCAGCTTGATCAGCGGCCTGGGGGGAGCAGGGGCGTGTCAAGAGCCGGCTCCAGCTTCCCTGGAGGATCTCAGCTCCCTCCACCCCGCAGGGCTCAGGTGGGAAGGGACCTCCCTCCATCGCACAGGTTCCAGGAGCGTGGTGGGAGCGGATTTAGGGACACCCAGCCCCGAGGGTGTCCAACAGGGAGATTCCCCATCCCAGTCCCCACCCCCCGGCTCACCTGGCATTGGCCACACACTCCATGGTCACCTCCGAGGTGCCGGCCACCACGCTGGTGTTCCTGGGTGGGACAATGATGGTGGGTGCGATGGGATCAGCCGGGCCACCCACGTCTGGGGAGAAGGAGGCCAGAGGGACAGCCATGAGCACCCCCTGCCCACCCTGGGGTGCCCCAAACCCCCCGGCTGCTCAGCTTGGAGGAGACAAAGGTGACAGGGGCCCAATGCCACCCTGATGCCATCCTGGTCGCCTTCCCAGGTGTCCCTAAGCTGTGCCCTCCCGTGGGAGCAGGGCCACCAGGCTGGTGGCAGCAGGGAGGAGGGAGGGAGCAGGGAGTCCATAAAGCAAAATGATGGCGACGATAAAAAACCCCGGCGTAGGCGCTGTAAAACCGCCACGGGCCCGAAAGCTGCTGATAGAGCTGAATCCATAAACAGGGGCTGCGGGATGTTTATGGAGCTCCAGGACACCGAGGGAGGGGAAAAACAGATTGATGGGGATGGGAGATGGGCAGAGCCCACCACGGACAGGGATAACCCATCCCAGCCCCGAGCAGCAGCAGCAGGGGAGGTGGGGGAGAGCGTGGCAGGGCTGCTGTCACCTCAGGGCACGTCCCGTGGGATGGGCTGTCACCACCCCAATGGTCTGGGGGGTCCCTGGAAGCCCTGGAGGGCCCAAAGGAACTGGAGGGACGAAGCCACAGGGGTGTGATCCATCCCTGCAGCACCTGGAGCTCCTCGTGCTGGGTCAGGGACCACAGGCAGAGGCTGCTCCAGAGCACCAGGAGGTGACAGGGGGACACGGGCAGGGGTGGGGAGGTGTCCATGGGGTGACAGTGCAGCCCCCATCCCGGGGCTGGAGCAGCTCTGCCTGTGACACAGCAGCAGCACCGAGCACCGAGATAAATTCTCAGCCAGCCGAACTGTTAAGTCAGCAGGAGCCGGAGCCTCCGAAGAGATTTACTGCAAATGGAGTTTGGGGGGCGAGGCAGGGGCTGGGGGCAGCGGGGGCAGTGCCCCCCACACTCACTGGCCACGGTCAGGGTGATGGGCTGGCTCGTCTTGTTGTCCCCGTTCTTGTCGTTGACAGCCTGCACGTAGTAACGCCCCGCGTCCGGCGCCACCGTGGACAGGATCACCAGGGTGTTCTCCAGCGTGATGGCTCTGGGGGGTGAGGGGGTGGGGGCAGTGAACCCACCGAGCTGGGACCCTCACCCCCCAGCCAGCACCCTCACCTGCCTGGGGGAACCCCCAGCCTCCCCCACACCTGCCCCAGGTGCCAACCCCAGCATGGGTGGACCAAGCCCTGCACCCCTCTGTCCCCTGGGGATGGTGCAGATTCCAAGGATTTCTCCTCTTTTTTATTATTATTTTTTTCCTTTTTTTTTTCATTTTTTACTTAATGGAGCAATCTAATCTGCCGGAAACATAAAACGCTGTGGGGAATATGTTTGGGGTTGGGGTTTTTTTTTTTACCATTAAATATGAGATAAAGGAGGTTTTATCTCCTCAATCCCGCGCTTTGCAAATGGAAAGGAGACCGGTTCAATTCCTGCATAATGGGGGTTACAAATTCAATTCCTGCCGGCTGCGGCTGCCAGCGCTCCGGGATCTGCCACAGCTCCCTGGGGACACCTGGCACAGGGGTTGGCTCTGCCCCGCCCTCTCCCTCGCCTTCCTCCCTCTTGTTTGCATTTTTTTTTTGTGAGGAAATCCCTTTCTCTGGTGACAAACGCAGCCATTAGTCACCGAGCATCCCCGCGTTTTAGCACGACGATGTTGGTTAAACACATTTTTTGTGTGGGTAACAAGGGGAAAGGCAGCCCCCGGGGTGCTGGGGGGCTCCGGGGGGATCCCGGGGGTGCTCACATGCGGCTGCTGGGCGAGATCTTCCTCCCGTCGCGGAACCAGGTGACCTGGGGCTGCGGGAAGCTGGCGATGCGGGGCGCGGGGATGACGGCCGCCTCGCCGTGGGACACGCTCTGCTGCGCCTCGCTGTCCTCGAAGCTCCCCATGTCTGCGGGGCCGGGCGGAGAGAAGCGTGACGGGGGGCTGGGGGCGCGGGGCTGGCGGGGTTTGTGGGGTGGGCTCCCCGGGGGGTGAGGCAGAGGGGCTGCTCCTCGGTTTGGGGCGGCGTGGCCGGCTCGGGGTGTGGGATGTGGGGGTGGCTCAGGTCCCACCGGTTGTGACCCATCCCTGGTGATCCATCCCTGCAGCTCCTGGAGCTCCTGGAGCCGGGTCAGGGAGCCCAGCCCGAGCCTCCCCCAGCACGGAGAGGCTGCAGGAAGGGCCCAGCCCCGGGGCTCCCCGGCTTCTCTCCCTTCCCCATCCCAGCGCCGGGAGCATCCCAGCACCACCCTGACCCCAGGGACAGGGCGAGGCACAGCTGCCTCCACCCCAGCAGCGGTGGGAGACTGAGGGAAGCGGGGGGGGGCGTGGAGGAGGGGAGTGGGACAGGGGATTTTTATTGGCTTCCTTAATTGCTGTAATTAAAAAGATGTAAAGAATCCCTTTTTTAACGACTTTGCCATCATCGTTAGTTGTTAGCACAGCTGCCTTATTAATTTCTCGTTATCCTCCTGATTTGTCACTGCTCCTCGGGAGGTGGTTGAGGGGATGGGACTGGGGGCATCCCGGAGGTGAGGGGTGACAGGGAGGGGCAGGGGACAGAGCCACCATGCCAGGCCTCAGCAAATCTCAGGACATCCCTGGCAGTGTCACCCCAGGGATGCTCCAATGTCCCTGCCAGTGTCACCCCAGGGATGCTCCAATGTCCCTGCCAGTGTCACCCCAGGGACACTCTGGATGTCCCTGCCAGCACCACCCCAGGGATGCTCCAATGTCCCTGCCAGTGTCACCCCAGGGACGCTCCAATGTCCCTGCCAGTGTCACCCCAGGGACGCTCTGGATGTCCCTGCCAGTGTCACCCCAGGGATGCTCCAATGTCCCTGCCAGTGTCACCTCAGGGACACTCCAATGTCCCTGCCAGTGTCACCCCAGGGACACTCTGGATGTCCCTGCCAGTGTCACCCCAGGGATGCTCCAATGTCCCTGCCAGTGTCACCTCAGGGACACTCCAATGTCCCTGCCAGTGTCACCCCAGGGATGTTCCAATGTCCCTGCCAGTGTCACCCCAGGGATGCTCTGGATGTCCCTGGCAGTGTCACCCCAGGGACACTCTGGATGTCCCTGCCAGTGTCACCCCAGGGACACCCCAATGTCCCTGTCATTGTCACCCCAGGGACACTCTGGATGTCCCAGGCAGTGTCACCCCAGGGATGTTCCAATGTCCCTGTCAGTGTCACCCCAGGGACACCCCAATGTCCCTGCCAGTATCACCCCAGGGATGTTCCAATGTCCCTGCCAGTGTCACCCCAGGGACACTCTGGATGTCCCAGGCAGTGTCACCCCAGGGATGCTCCAATGTCCCTGCCAGTGTCACCCCAGGGACGCTGCAGGCTCACACGTGCTGGCCCCGAGTGCCCCCAGCACCAGCGCTGTCCCTCGGCGCCGGGAGCCGGGTGTCCCCGCGCGGTCCCCGCGGAGCAGGACGGTCACTTACAGGCCACCTGCACCTCTGTCTGGCGCTGCAGCAGGGCCCCCATGCGGTTGCGGACGATGCAGCGGTAGAAGCCGGCGTGGGTGCGGTCCAGCGAGGTGATCATGTACCTGCGGGAGGAGGGGAGGGTATCAGCAGTGAGGGGACACCCGTGTCACCGTCACAGCCCCCCCGAGGGGGTCCCGCACACCCTCCCGATTCCCTGCACCCGCGCCCGGAGCTCCTTTTCCCCGAGGAGCTGGAGGTGTGTGCACTGCGTGGGTGTGTGTGGCCGTTCGGGCTGGGGGGACACCCCAGGGTCCCTCGCTGCCACACAGGGACCCACGCTGGGGGTGCCTCCACTGCTGGTGAGTGTCACCCTCCCGGCCCAGGGGCTGGGTGTGACCCCTCGCCCTGGGCCCCGCTGTCCCGAGCGCTGCCCCAGCCCCACAGCGACACCGCGGTGTGCTGGTGTCACTCAGCCCGCGGCTGAGAGCGGCCAAGCCCGCCCCCGCTCCCACGAATCCCGGCTGGACCCCCCTTATCTGCCCGCTCTTATCAGCCGCCGGCAGCCGGGGAGGAGGAGATAAAGGAAATCACCGCATCTCCACTCGGCCACCCCCCGAGCATCCCCAAACCGGACCCCCCCGGGCAGTGCCCACCCCCGGAGCTCCCGGTTCATCCCCCCCAGAGCAGCCGGGGGAGCCTCGGGGGGGCCGGGCGGGCGCTGCGGCCTCGGCAGAGAGGGAATAAATACAGCGAGCTCAGCCCTCCTTCGCCAAAAAAATCTAATCTTGCGTTAAAACCCGCCGCGGGCTCTTTCGGCAGCGCTTTGTTTGTTCTTCTGAGGACCGAGAGTAAATTAAACTTTCATCAGACCTGAGGAGCCAGCGCCTTCCCCCGCGCTGGGAGCGCAGCCGGGGCCCCGCGCCCGCCTCCCCGCACGGGAGAGGGTGACAGGGGACACCGGGGACACCGGGGACACAGGGGACACACCGGGGTCCCCCCTGGCACGGCGGGGGTGGGGCGGGCACTGCGGCAGCGGCACCAAAGCCGCGGTGACACCCACCCAGCCGCACACCCAGGAGGGAGGGCGGGCGCCCTTTGGGGACGAGTCCTTGAGTGTCACGGCTGATATTTAAAAACGCTCCCCCCCCCCAGAGGCTTTAAACGAGATATTTCAATTCCGCGGAGCTGTCAGGAGCGGCTGCAGACGCCGGGGATAAATGGGCCCGGCTCTCCTTGCGGTGTCCTGGTTAATAAATCACACCGGGGCTCCCGAGCGGGCGCACACGCCCACGGACGGACGGAGGGGACACGCGTGTCCCCAGACAGAGCCGTGTCCCCAGACAGAGCCGCGTCCCCAGACAGAGCCGCGTCCCCTCATTCCGGGCTGGGGACAAGGCAAAGCCACCAGCACAGCGCAAGGGACCCCGAGCGGGTCACTCACTGCACAGCCCCGGCAGCACCGTGTCCCCACGGGCAGGACACCTCCGTGGGCACACACGTTGTCCCCCAGCCCGGGACGCCCCGGTTAAGGGCGCCTGGCCCCAGACACGGCAGCTGGAGGAGTTATTGAGGCAGCAGCGCTTCCACACGCACACACCTCAGCAGCTGAAAATAGCCCCGAGAAAGGAAATCAATTCCCGGCGCGGCCCAGCCCGCAGTCATCAACCAAAGCAGCGCAGACTTTGTTCTCTCCCGCTCGCCTTCCACCGAGGCTTTTAGCCAGGAGCGCTCGGGTTCCGTTTCCTGCCCCCATCGCGCCCGGCCGGGAGGGGACGGGGATTCATTTCACCCCCAATGTCACCCTCCTGTCACCCCCCTCGCAGGGGATGCGCTGCGGGCAGGAGGGGTGGAGGTCACCCCACACATCCACCCCCAGTTTGTGCCACAGTTTCACAGCCAGGAGCTCCGGGGCCGCTGTTCCGTGCAGGGAAGCCGCTCCTCCAGCCGGGACCGCTCCCGGTGCCCCGGCCGGGTGACTTTGTCCATCCGCCCCCGCTCCTGCCGGCGCGGAGGTGAGGCTGCCCCAGCTCCTGGCACAGCCCCGGCTGCTGACTCCGCTCTTCCAGGGCTTTGTTTGGCTTCTCTGCGCGGACGGAGGTTGGCAGGGCACGATCCGCGGGGAAAAGCCCTTCGGCAGCAGCGCCGACCCCGCGCTGCCCCGCCAGGAAGCGGCTGCGCCCCGCTCAGCCCCGGGGTCAGCGGGGGCTGCAAAGACAGCCGGGGGTTTGCAGCAGCAGCGGCTTTGGCACCGGATCCGCCTGACAGACGGACGGCTGCACGGCGGGAATGACAACCTGTCCGTCCATCCATCCATCCCTGATGCGGTCAGTGCCCAGCAGTGCCCAGCCCCTCTCCGTGCCATCCCGGATTGTCCCCGCGGCTCCGGCACAGGGCAGGGCAGTGCCCAGCCCCTCTCCGTGCCATCCCGGATTGTCCCCGCAGCCCCGGCACCGCCGTGCCCCAGCCCCGGCTGCCGCTGCCGCGCCTCTGTCGTTGTAGGGTTGCTGAGGAGCGCGGGGCTGACGCTGCCGAATTATTCTTAGATTGAGGGGGTGGAGAAGGGCCGGGAAAAGCAGCAGCCAAAGGATTTGATCCATCAAACCGAGAGCCAGAAGAGCGCAGAAATCCGCGAGGTTTTTCCAGCGCCGCCCAGTAACGGCAACAGCTGGATGGGGTTCGGGATGGAAACGCGCCGGCACCGTCCCCTTTGATTAATATCCTGCGTAACGACTAATTAATTCTGGAGGGGACGCGTGTTTGAACAGTCACTGCGGGATAATGAAATGTCAAGTGAGCATTAAAACACACTTAGCCGAGGTTTAACGACTCGGAGCACCCGGGCGGGTGTCCCGGCCCCTGCTCCGGGCCAGCGCTCGGTGAGGCGCTGAGCAGCCCCCGGAGCTCCATCAGCCCCGCTTAACCGGGCGATTGGATCTCAATTAGCTCCCGGATGGATCTGTTTGCATCCACGCCGCCTCTCCTCCCGCCCGCCCCGGAGTGTTTTTCCCTCGGCCGCGGGAATCGGGCAGCCCCGTAAATCGCTGCCTCAATCGGCCCTGCCGGAACAATGAGCCGTTTTAATAATTAATGCCCGCGTATTAATCAGCCTCCTTCCTGCGGAGCGGGGCCCGGAGCGAGCCTCCAGCCGCGCTGCGGCATCCGGAGGGGCTCCGGTGCATCGCGAACCGCCGGCTGGGCCGCCTCCCGGCTCCGGTGGCACCACCGCCCGCTCCGGCAGCTCCGTGTCCCCTCCGGGGCGGCTCCTGAGCCCCGCGGAGATCCCGGCGGGGAGATCCCCCCTGCTCCCACCCCAGCCGGCCCCGACACTGCTGTGGGTCACTGGCACCGCTGCCCTGTGCCCACGGCTGCTCAGGCCAGCGTTCAAGTGTCCCCCAAGTGCTCAAGTGTCCCCCCAACTTCTCAAGTGTCCCCCCAAGTGCTCCAGTGTCCCCCAAGTGCTCCAGTGTCCCCCCAAGTGCTCCAGTGTCCCCCCAAGTGCTCAAGGGTCCCCCAAGTTCTCAAGTGTCCCCCCAAGTGCTCCAGTGTCCCCCAAGTTCTCAAGTGTCCCCCAAGTTCTCCAGTGCCCCCCAAGTGCTCCAGTGTCCCCCAAGTTCTCCAGTGCCCCCCAAGTGCTCCAGTGTCCCCCAAGTGCTCCAGTGTCCCCCCAAGTGCTCAAGTGTCCCCCAAGTTCTCCAGTGTCCCCCAAGTGCTCCAGTGTCCCCCCAAGTGCTCCAGTGTCCCCCCAAGTGCTCCAGTGTCCCCCAAGTTCTCCAGTGTCCCCCCAAGTTCTCCAGTGTCCCCCCAAGTTCTCCAGTGTTCCCCAAGTGCTCCAGTGTCCCCCCAAGTGCTCCAGTGTCCCCCAAGTTCTCCAGTGTCCCCCCAGTTCCAAACAAGGCAGGAGCCTCCCCTGCACGAGCATCCCCAGGAAAAGCTCCCCCCACGCTCCCCCCGGGGCTTTGCCACCCGTGGGTGATGCCCAAAGGTGCCACGAGAAGCAGGAAGGCCCTGCTGGGCTCATCCCCAGCCTGGATGTAACCCCCCCAATGTTCTTCAGCTCCCGCTAATTAACTCCTTGCGTGGTAATTAGCTCCCCCAAGGCAGAGGGGTGGGCTTCACACGGGGGCTGGCGAAGGGTTGGGCCCAGCAGGGCAGGGTGAGCAGCAGCACAGGCTGAGATTCCAGCAGGAATCCAGGCGTGATCCACCCTGTTGGCCCCAGGTCTGGGGTTTTCAGAGGCTCCTGGCTCTGCATTTTACATCATTTGGGGACAAACTCTGGGCATCAAACACTTGGGATCCTCAGCAGGACACAAAAGCACCTCAGAGTCCGGCGTGTGACACCCCAAAGCAGCCCAGTGAGGAGCTGGGGTTGAAAAAGCCCCAAATCTGCCCCAAATCTCAGTGAAAGGCTCCTGGAAGGAGGTGGAGACAGAACAGAGACACCACGTGCTGGAGAACCCAGCCCAGGGCTGGCAGGGCTGGCACGGGGAGGCTCAGCTGTGCCAGCCCCGCTTGGCTGGCAGCAGCTGGGGCAAAGCCAGCCCGAGCTGCAGATGGAATTCCACTTCCCCAAGCTCCAGCAAAAGGGGATTTGGCCTCTCGAGAGGAGGCAGGGAATCCTTCAGCAGCTGCTGGAGCTCCTGTGGAGGCCCTGAGGAGAGGCACCAGGGCTGATTTAGGAGCAGGGGGATGCATCCCCGCGGATGGGAGCCTGTCCAGGGGTGATCTATGTGTCAGGTCATTTCTGGAGGCAGCAGGACTCGCTGCAGCCCCTTAATGGGACAATCTCGTGTGATGAATTACCAGGCCCAACTAATCTGCATGTTAAATTTCTTGTGTGAGGAATAAATATCCTCAATTCGCCAGAGGAGCGCCTTCCTTCCCAGGGTTCCGTTAAAGGCATCCAGCTGCCTGATGTGCACGCTGTGATTCCTCACAGGAGAGATCCTGCAGGGCCAAACCCAGCCGGGCAGCAGGGCCAGGGCACCCCAGGGCGCTGGGCTGTCACCTCGGGGGGTGGCAGGGGCTGGCACTGTGGGGTGGCACAGCAGGGAAGGGCCCCCTGCACCCCACGGCAGGCAGGGAAGGGAGGGAGCAGGGAGAGGGGGAGGCAGGTGGGGCCTGAGCCCGTTCCAAGCAGCAGGGGTGTGCCTGGGATCACAGCTCCGTGGGCACACAGAGAGCCAGGCTGGTCCCTGAGCCCCCACAGACCCCAGGGACACACACAGAGCCAGGCTGAGCCCCCACAGACCCAGGGATACTCCTGAGGGAGGATTCACGCCACACACACAGAGCCAGGCTGGTCCCTGAGCCCCCACAGACCCCAGGGATGCTCCCAAGGGAGGATGTCCCCACACACACAGAGAGCCAGGCAGATCCCTGAGCCCCCCAGAGACACCAGGGATGTTCCTGAGGGATGTCCCCACACACACACACAGATCCCTGATCCCTGAGCCCCCACAGACCCCAGGGATGCCCCTGATGGATGTCCCCACACACAGACAGAACCAGGCTGAGCCCTGAGCCCCCCACAGGCCCCAGGGACGCTCCCAAGGGAGGATTCACCCCACACACACACAGATCCCTGATCCCTGAGCCCCCCACAGGCCTCAGGGGTGTTCCTGAAGGATGTCCCCCCATACACACGGAGCCAGGCTGCTGCTCAATCCTCCGGGGCTCCCCCACCCTGCTCCATCCCCTGGGATCCCCCTGAGGGAAGGCAGCTCTGCCTGCCTGCGGAACCCAGCTGGGCTGCTCCCGTCCCCGGGGACGCTCCATGATCACACACCGAGCCAGGGACGGCTCCCGGGGGGGGGCTGGTCCCCTCGGGGGTCTCTCATCACACCAAATCCCCCGGGATGCTCCGCAGGGAGCCGGGCTCCAAACGCTCCCAGAGCCGAGCGATCCCGCCGCGCTCCCCGGGGATGCTCCCGCGGGATCGGCTCCCCGCGGAGGCACCGGGCTCGGCACCGGAGACCGGCCCAGCCTCGGAGAACGCCGAGAGCCGCTCCGGTGGCGGCGGAACCGCTGCGGGAAGGGAAGGGAAGGGAAGGGCGGTCGCCATGGAAACGCTGCCAAACCGGGAGAGCGGCTCCTTCCCTGGGAAGGGCGGCGGGAGCTCCTCCGAGCACCGGCGAGCACCGGGCGGGGCGGCCGGGAGGGACAGCGAGACCCCCAAAACGGGGAAATGCACCGGGGCCGCTGCAGCCGGAGGGATGCCCGGCTCGGGAGAGGAGCGGTGAGGATGATGAGGGTGGGATGAGACACAGCCCAGGCTGGGGATCACGAGGCGGTGCCACCAAGCTCAGCCACTCCCTGGGCACATCATCCTCCCCAAAGCCCCGCTCGTGGGCACAGCCGGGCTCGGGGGGATGTCCCCCTGTCCCTGCACCGAGCTGGGTGCACCCCAAAGCCCCGACCCACGGCACCCACGCGCCCAGAGCCAAGAGCACCCCCGAGCCTCCCCGGCCACCGGCGGCAGCCCCCCTCCCCTCCCCTCCCCAAGGATTGCTCCGTTTCTAAACTCGTTAACTTTTAATTACAACCTCCCCGCCGCCTGAGCGGGCTGGCTCGGCGCCACCGACAGCTCTATTAAAATTCAATTTCTGCCCATCAGAAGCGATTCTGCTCCTTCAGCCTCCAGTGCCAGGCGAGGCAGCCAAAGCCTCCTCTCCACACTCCAAAGCCCCGCGGGGCCGCGGGCAGAGCCGAGGGACGCTGGCAGCTCCCAGGGGAGCCCGGCAGGGATTGGCACGGCGGCTCCTCCGCTCCCTTGGCTGCGCCGCGTTTGTTTGGGTTTTCCCCGCGTGTTTGGTTCGGTTGGTTCCTCAATTCCTTCCTCAATCCTCCCTGCCCGGAGGCTGGGGCGGCGGGCTGGGGGCGCCGGCGGAGGGGAGTCACCTTGGAGCAGGGGGGCAGGGATGCAGGGATGCAGGGGTGTAGGGGTGCAGGGGTGCAGGGATGCAGGGGTGCAGAGGTGCAGGGGGCAGATATGCAAGGAATGCAGGGATGCAGGGAATGCAGGGGTGGTGGGGTGCAGGGGTGCAGGGGTGGGGATGCAGAGATGCAGGGGTGCAGAGATGCAGGGTGCAGGGGTGCAGGGATGCAGGGATTCAGGGATTGCAGGGGATTCAGGGAATGCAGGGGGGCAGGGATGTGGACCTGCCGGACATCCCAGAGCACAGACAGCACTGCTGGGCCCCTCCCTACTGAGGCAAGGACCAAACCCAGGATGAAACTCAGGGAAAGGAATCAGAATCCCCATCCTGGGTTTGCAGGTGACCCCCAGGCACTCCAACCCACCCCCAGGGCAGAGCTGGGCCCAGGCTCAGGGCCCTGAGCCCTTCCTCCTGCCTGGGAAGGAGCTGCACCCCTGCCAGGAGGGAGCTGTGGGAACCGTGGGGCTCAACAGGTCCCTGAACCTCCCCACCACGACAAGGGACAACAAGGGTGTCCCCAGGGCCTCAGGGCTTTGCAGCCACCCCGGCTGGGGAGGGGACAGCCCGCAGGGTCCCCAGGGAGGGCCGGCCCGCAGGATCCCAGCAGGGCACAGACGTCACCCGGCCGCTCTCTCCGCCTCCCCGGCATCCCGGAGCAGCCCCGCGTTGCCACAGCAACACGAAGCCTTTGGATTCGGCGCCGGGAAAGGGGGAACGGCTTGTCTCGACCTGAATTATTGATTAAAACAGAGAGGATGACACACACACACACGCACACGCTCAGAGGAGACGGCAGGAGGTGCCCGCCCTGATTTGAAGGCCAAGGGGCCGGAGCCGCTCTGTGCCGGGATGGGCTGGCACTCGGGGTGGATCTGGGCACTCCCTGGCACCGGCCCGCCCTGCCCCTGCCCGGCCTGGCTGCTCCCAGGGAGCCAGGGGCGGGCTGGGATCCGCAGCCGTGCACTGAGGTGTTAATCCGCTTGTGCAAACACCTCGTCCCCGGTGTTGGTTGTTGACCTGCTGCAAACAGAGCCGGCAGCTCCCAGGCTGCCAGGCTCTGCCTCTGTGCCACCTCCCAGGATGGCAGCCCTGGCAGGGACCAGCACAACAAGCAGGATTTGCCACAGGACGCTCAGGAAGGCTCAGAATCCCCAAGAATTTCCACCCTTTTCCACCGAGGCTGGCAAGGACAGCCCTCCAAGGTCATCTCATCCCAACCCGCAGAGCTCCGAGCGCCGCTTCCACTTCTCCTCGGGCTCCTGCAGGGCTGGGGACTCCACAGCTCCTCCCTGGGCAGCCCCTGCTGATGAGAGACTCACCGGTACTCCAGGGAGAACTTGGTGAGCTCCCGGCTGTTGTGCAGCCACTTGAACTCCAGGGGCCAGCTGCCCTCGGCCATGCAGGTCAGCACCAGCCGGTTCCCCTCCAGGTGCACCTGGCTCCGCACCGGCTCCGTCTTGAAGTACGGGGAGACATCGTCTGTGGAGAGAGGGGGGACCGGGGGTCAGGGCCCCGCCAGCCCCGCGGGTGCCTCAGCACTGCTGGCCCTGCCCTCGGCATGGAACAAAATGATCCTTGAGGTTCCGTTCCGACCCAAAGCGTTCCGTGATTTCCATCACCCCGCAGCCGCCTCCCCACCCCCTGCCCCGGCCGGGCCACCCAGCCCCCTCCCTCCCCTGCCCCTTGTCCCTTGTCCCTCCCCTGTCCCTTGTCCCCCCCCAGCCCTTCCAGCAGCCCCTCCGCGAGGGCTCAGCCCCGCTGCAGGTTGATCTAAGCCGCCGCTGCTTTGCTTTCTTCCCGGCTCCCTCTGCAGCGTCCCCGAGCTTTTAACTCGGGGGGCGAAGGGGCGGAGGGGCCGCCAGCCGAGCGAGGCAGCGCCACTTTACTCCTCTCCCGTTTTATTTGCTAAGTAAAACTATAAATCGAACGGCACAGCTCCATTTTCTGCTTAACAAATGGAAGCCCTTTTACTTCAAAGGCACATTCATATTCCCCAGCAGCTTTCAAGTGCACGTTCAATCACAGCTCGGGGTTTTTTTTTTTCTTTGGGGTAGGGCTCGGCTATCTCGTCTGCTCCAGCTGAATTCCTGCTGTGGATCCCGGCGCTGTGAGAGTGCCCACCAACCCTGGGGCTGTGACAGGAGTTTGTGGGAGCTCAGAGACACCCCCAGCTCGCTCTCCTCGGCCCTGGCTCCTCCAAACCCACACGGGGATGCCCAGTGGATTCACACCGCCCTGCCTGGCAAAGGGGAGGGCACACGGGTGCTGCTGGGTGCCAGGCGAGTCATTAGGCAGGAACAGCTTGCGGCTCGTTAATTTAATCTCCCTCTCCGACCTTCAGCAGCCCTGACTGCTCCTGGTGTCCCTGCCTCAGATCCGGGGTGGATCCGGGCATTGGGGCAGCCTGGCACGTCCCGGGTGGCACAGGGGCTGTGGGGTTTGGCACCACCCATGGCCACGCTGCTCCCTGGCCCGGGGAGCTCAGGGCAGCCCTGCAGCCCTCAGGGTGCCCCAGGAGAGGGGACACAGGCGTCACAGGGCTCAGGGGAACACCCCAGGGCAGGACCTGTGTCACCTGTGCGGGGCGGTGGCCGCACGTGTGTCCCCAGCAGGGCGTGACCTGCCAGGCCGGGGCTTCGCCCACGCCACCCCGGGGGCTTGGAGATTAGGGCACGGGGGGAGGTGGCACAGCCAGATGGCAGCTCCAGGTGCAAACCCCTCCTGCAGGAAAATCAGCCATGCACCTGCCTGGAGCTGCAGGGAGCATCCAGGCAGGGCACAGGGGGCTGATCCCCAGGGAATGCTGAGCCCTCAGGAGCACCGGGCTGTGCTGCCAGGGCGCAGCCCAGTGCTGCCACGGCACAGTGGGACAGAGAGCTGGCGTGCCCAGTGCACCCAGCCAGCACCCAGGGTCTGGGAGACACCTGGGAGGTGTCCTGGAGGCACCTGGGAGGTGTTTGGGAAGCGTTTGGGAAGACGTGGCCCAGCCAGATGGCAGCTGCAGGCCCAAACACCTCCTGCAGGACAGCAGGAAAGGAGCCGTGCCCGGGGTGCAGCTGCAGGGAGCATCCAGGCAGGGCACAGGGGGCTGATCCCCAGGGAATGCTGATCCCCCAGGAGCACCGGGCTGTGCTGCCAGGGC
The DNA here is from genome assembly GCA_017589585.1 of Phylloscopus whistleri. Lineage (NCBI taxonomy): Eukaryota > Metazoa > Chordata > Aves > Passeriformes > Phylloscopidae > Phylloscopus > Phylloscopus whistleri. The sequence goes on along the minus strand of JADMLD010001258.1, from coordinate 122,553 downwards.
CCAGCCCAGCGCTGCCATGGCACAGTGGGACAGAGAGCTGGCGTGCCCAGTGCACCCAGCCAGCACCCAGGGCCTGGGAGGTGTCCTGGAGACACCTGGGAGGTGTCCTGGAGGTGCCTAGGAGGTGTCTGGGAGGTGTTTGGGAAGGGTTTGGGCAGCGTTTGGGCAGCGTTTGGGAAGCGTTTGGGAAGCTGGGTGCTGCCGGCACACCTTCCCCCGGGCCCGCCCGCCGCTCGCATCCATCCTAATTCGATCTGAAGCAGCTCAGGCTCATCACGCTTTGAAGCGCCCCAGCCATCTGTTCTGCATTAAGGGGTGAAAAACGGCGCCGAGGAGGAGGAGGAGGAGGAGGAGGAGAGGCGGCTCCCGATCCCACCGGGATGGTGACTCCCCCCTGCCAAGGTCACGGCCCCCAGGAAGGCAAACCCACCCCAGGCACGGCGGGGACAGCGGGGATGGGGCTCCTGGGGGCCCCCTGGGAGGGGTGGAGGTGGTGCTGGGCTCGAGTGGAATCCTCCTCATCCTCCTGGGAGCCCCAGGCCAGCGCCAGGGGTGGCTGGAGGAGAGGAGGTGTCCAGGGTCCAGGTGGCCTATTAATTCTGAGGTCTCCAGGGACAGGACCAGGTGTTCCTGGTGTTCCTGGTGTTCCACACCAGCTCTCGGAGGGGAGAAGCGCTGGGCAGCGCTGTCCCCCTCACCCCCAGTCCCTCCTGCAGCTCCGTGGCCTCAGTTTCCCTCTCCAGCCATCCCAGCTCTGCTCCCTGGGGACGGCTGCACCCTCCCACCGTCCCTGGCAGGCCCTGGCACCACCGAATCCCGGCTGGTGGAGCTCTCCCCGTGTCCCCACCGAGCCGGCACCGACAGGAGCTGCCACTCCCCCGGCCCCGGGCCCAGGGGGAGGCTCCCGGTGGGTGACAGCCACGTCCCCCCCCCCCCAAACCGAAGGGTCATTACTGCTCATTCCGCCTCTCCCCCATCTGTTGTGACTGTTTACACTCCGCTCGCTAATTAGAGGCTAATTAGTCGGTGCAGAAATTCATCACTTCCCAAACGCAGGCGGCGAGGGGCGGCTCCGGGAAACATCTGGCACATCTGGCGGCGGGCACGGGACCCCGCGGGGCCGCTGTGCCACCCCCGGGCAGCCGGAAAGTGCCACCAAAGCCGCCTGTCCCCGTCCCGACCTCACCGCTGAGCCCCGGGGCTGAGCCGGGGTGGGATTGCAAGGGCTGGGGACAGGGACAGGGACAGGGACAGGACAGGGACAGGGATGGGACAGGGATGGGACAGGGACAGGGACAGGGATGGGACAGGGACAGGGATGGGACAGGGACAGGGACAGGGATGGGACAGGGACAGGGACAGGGACAGGGACAAGGAAAGGACAGGGACAGGGACAGGGACAGGGATGGGACAGGGACAGGGATGGGACAGGGACAGGGACAGGGATGGGGACAGGGACACAGGGACAGGGACAGGGATGGGACAGGGACAGGGACACAGGGACACAGGGACAGGGACAGGGACACAGGGACAGGGATGGGACAGGGACATGTCCCACCCCGACAGGGACAGCCCCGGCTCTCTCCCTCCCCTGCCGGTGACAATCCCGTGCCAGGCCCTGGCAGGCACTAATCCCCCCTGATGGGGTGACAATCTTGGCCGCTGCACTCCGGTTCCACCGGGGCCGGCGGGGCATTAGAGCGCGGATGTAGGGCAGGGGCTCCCTGAAGAGCCGTAATGGATGCTAATGCCCGGCCCTAATGGGCCAGCCGGGAGCTAAGCTCCCCTCTGCCCGGCTTCAAATCCCTCCTGATGGGAAGGGCCGGGCGGTTTTAAGCCCGGAGGAATCCCGGGGTGGCTGCCCAGGGCTCGGCTCAGCTGCCGGCAGGGGGGCGGTGGGGACCGAGGGTGCAGCCCCCTCCTTTTCCCTCCCCTCTCAGAGGTGAAATGGGGCTGGGGGCAGCAGATCCAACTCCACAGGTCCCCCCAGGCCAGCCCCGAAGCACCAGCAGCTCGTGGGACACCCGGGTCCCCTCCTGCCTGGCAGCAGCATCCAGGGGACAGCAGAGTCCCCGTGCTCAGCACAGTGCCACCCCCACTGCCCCTTGGGGACAGGAGGGACACCCATGCCTGTCCAGCTCACCCACTGGAGGGTGACCAGCCCCTTCCTGCTGATCCAGCAGGACACACCAGGAATCCCACCGGGGCCTGGGGGGTGTCCTGAACCCAGCCCAGCTTCACCCGCGGCCTCCAGGCCCCCAACAGCACCAGGGAGCAGCACCCGCCCCGGGGAAAACACCTCCACCCTCCTCCTCCTGCCCAGCAACCCTTCTCTGGTCCCACCAGAGCAGCCCTGGGAGGTGCCCACACCCCACCTGGACCACAGCGAGGGGACACCCCACACCTTCCCTTCCCAGCACCCCAAAAGGAGGATCCAGCCTGGAGAGGAGGATGCCACCCCACCAGGAGTGGTGGCACGGCCACCTGGCACCGGCACCGAGCAGCTCCCACCCCGGCCACCCCCCCTCCCTCCCCGGCACGGGGGGATGGAGCTAAATCTCCTCGGCATCAGGCTCGGGCTGGCTCCGCAGCACGAGGAGATTAAAAAACAATAAAGAGAAAGCGAAACCCTCCGCTATAATTACCAGCCTTTAGCCGCCAGCGGAGGCAGCGGGGAGGGAGGCAAGGAAAAAAAAAAAAAGGGGGGCGGGGGGGAAAAGAAACAGAGGAGAGGAAGAAATCCACTAAAATTTTAATAGGAACCACTGCATTTAATTTAACGACACATTTTTTCAATTACCAGAATAATTGTTTTATTCATAAAAAAAAGCGGCGTTTGGAGGAGAGGGTGATTTTCCTTTTGTTTTTATTATTCGTTTGTGGAACAGATTCGCTTCCACATCGGGGGGAGGAGCTGGGGAGGGGGGAACGGCACCCAGGGCCCCCAAAAACAGCACCCATGGGGGGGCAGAGTGTCCCCGAGCACCCCGAGGGGGCACAGAATGTCCCCGAGCACCCCGGGGGGGCACAGAGTGTCCCCGAGCACCCTGAGGGGGCACAGAGTGTCCCTGAGCATCCCGAGGGGGCACAGAATGTCCCCGAGCACCCCGAGGGGGCACAGAGTGTCCCCGAGCACCCCGGGGGGGTCACAGAATGTCCCCGAGCACCCCGAGGGGGCACAGAATGTCCCTGAGCACCCCGGGGGGGCACAGCCTCAGCTGGGTGCCAGGAGAGGTGGCCCCAGGGGGATCCATCCAAGGGGTGACGGGGACACGGTGGCCCTGGGGACACCCAGGCTGCCCAAGCAGCTGCCTCTTGGAATGGCTGAGTCCCATTCCCGGCTTGCCAGGGGAGGTGGGGAAGCACCAAATTTCCCGATGTGGATGCTGGTGAAGGCACCGGGTCGATCCCGGGGCTCCCCGAGGGCACCGAGCACAGCCCGGGCACGGCCCCCGGTGCTCCCGGTGTCCCCGGGTGGGGGCTCCTCCCCTGCCCCGGTGCGGGGTTGGCGGCTCTCCCTGCCGTGCCGGGGCCACCAGCGTTCCTGCGGCACCGCTCCATCCCCTCCAGCAAAAAAGCAAACACGGAATCGAAACGCCGAGCGCCGCCGGCACCCGGGGGAGCCCAGCGGGGAGCGAGGGGACCCCCGGGCTGCGGCTGGGGGTGCCGGGGATGGAGCCAGGAACGAGGCAGCGCGGTTTGGGGAAGCTTGGCCGAGCCCTGCTCGCCCTCCTCGCTGCACCTGGGCAGGTGCAGGGCAGCCCGAGGCACCCCCTGCAGCATCCGGGTTGGCGGGGCAGGACGGCCCCTCCTCCTCATCCTCCTCACCCTCACCACAGCCAAAATCGCCGAGTCACCGAACGCCAGAGCGGTTTGGGGTGGGGAAATCCTCAGAATCCACCCAGGGACACCCCAGTGCCATGGGCAGGGACACCTGCCACTGTCCCAGGCTGCTCCAAGCCCTGGACACTGCCAGGAATTCTTTTCCAGGGCCTCGCCACCCTCACAATAAATAAATTTTTTCCGTGAGATGCATCCCAGCGTCGTCCCTCGGTGCTGATCCCAGCAGAGCCGGCCCTGGAGCAGCCCCGGGGACAGCCGGCTGTCCCTTGCTGTCCCCCCAGGCACCGGCACAGCCCCACCCACCCATCCCATCCCATCCCATCCCCGGGGATCAGCCCGCCTGCCCCGCACACCCTCACCCGCAGCGCGTCGTTTGATCCGGTGCTTTTTGCCCTTTTTACTCAGAAAAAGGCCGATAATTGCAGATGTGACCATTAATCCTCCCAACTTACTTTGTTCCCTTCCTTCCCCGCTCTCCCCTCCCTCCCTCCCTTCTCCTCCCCCCCCACCGAGACCGAGAGCTTTCAAACTCTCCTTCTGGCTATTAATTAAAAGCAACCTCTCCAGCGCCGTGAGTGTACTCGCCATAAATTAATAGCAGCCTTCTTAATCAAATCTTATCTCCTCTCCAAGCACCCGGCGCACGGGGCCGGCTCGGTATCCCGGTCCGCCCGGCCGTGAAATTCAATTCCCGATGCTCCAGCGGCCCCGGCAGCCCCGCTCCGACCCCTCCTCCTGCGGCTCCCGGAGCTGTGCGGGCCCGGAGCGCCCACCTGGGCCGGCAGGGAGGAGAGGGGCCCCGGCCACCCGGCTCGGAGGCGGCTCCCGAGGGACGCGCTCCATTTCTCAGCCGTTTTACCGCGTTTATCCGCAGCCCCCGCGGAGCGGCACTCGCCTTGCTGAATTATTTAGGGAGGGGGTTCGGTGCTGGGAGGCGGAGGGAGCGGTGATGGGGAGCGCTCCTGGCGGAGCTGGGAAGGCGGCGGGGCCGCGGCGCAGATTTTGGGGGGTCGGTTCAGTCCCTCCAGCCCCCCAGCCTCGGTTGTCCCACCGGGTTTTCCCTCTCCCCACAGCCCAGCCCTTCCCTGAGGTGTCGGTTCCCCAACCCCGCAGAATTCCCGGGCGGCAGCCGCAGAGGGGGACGCGGACACGGTGCCCTGGGGCTGCGAGTTCCGGCCCTCTCCTTTGCCACGTGGAGAAAACAACAGAGCTGGACACGATTTTCCTCCTTGGCAGAGGAGGCCCTGCCCCCCTGGAGGGCTCAGGCGGGCACGGGGGGGCTCGGGCTGGGGCCAGGAGACACCAAAAAGGAGCTGAGGGGGTTTCCAGCCGAGGCAGGGCAGCCTGGACAGCCCCTCTTGCCCGGCTCCAATCCCACCGGGATCACAGGGGGGCTGCTGGGCCTGGGGAAGGGGCAGGGGCAGCACAGGGGGGCTGCTGGGCCTGGGGAGGGGGTGGGGGCAGCACAGGGGGGCTGTTGGCCCCGGGCACGCTGTCCCCTGGGCTCAGGTCACGGCTCCTGCCCAGCTGGAGGGACACGGCTGCAGGTGGGCCGCTCGTCTCCATCCAACCCCCTGCTCACCTGTGCAGCTGCTTCAGCAACCCCCTGACAGGGGAAAAAAGGATTTTTGGGTCCTGGGGAGCTCTGGGGATGTGGGGACAGGAACCATAAAGGAGGCAAAGGGAGGGCTGGCAAAGGAGGGCAGCTGGAGCTGGGGCTGGCATTACCACCCCAGTGAGGAGCCAGGCTGGGCCTGGCAGAGCCCGGAGCTCTGGCACGGCTGCTCTGCTCCCTGCACCTCCCTGGCAGGGGATTTGGGGTTCCCTGCACGCCCTAAGCCGATTGCAGAGGTGTGGTAAGGGGATTAGGGGGGGCTGAGGGAGATGCAGACCTGCAGGAGCTGCTCAGCGGAGCACGTGTGACACGGCAGCATCGGCAGAGCTGCAGCTTACACTGATCCCCTTCCCTTAAGCCTTGGGAGAGGTGAAGCTGCAGGAGGGAGCTGGGCTCTGCCCCCTGCTCACCCCACAGACAGCCTGCAGGGCCCCGGCGTGGGCTGGCACAGGGGTCACGGCCCCACGGTGACCCCGTCAGGACCCACGGCCTCACACAGGCACCGGCTCACATCCCCACGGTGTGCCCACTGCCACCCCTGCCTGTGACACCCACTGCCACCCCTGCCTGTGACACCCCAGAGCCACAGCCACCCCTGCCTGTGACACCCACTGCCACCCCTGCCTGTGACACCCACAGCCGCCCCTGCCTGTGACACCCACACCCACAGCCACCCCTGCCTGTGACACTGGGTCACAGCCACCCCTGCCTGTGGCACTGGGTCACACCCCACAGCCACCCCTGCCTGTGGCACTGGGTCACACCCACTGCCACCCGTGCCCGTGGCACTGGGTCACAGCCACCCCTGCCTGTGACACCCACACCCACAGCCACCCCTGCCTGTGACACTGGGTCACAGCCACCCCTGCCCATGGCACTGGGTCACCCCCACAGCCACCCCTGCCTGTGACACCCCAGAGCCACAGCCACCCCTGCCTGTGACACCCCAGAGCCACCCCTGCCTGTCACACCCCACAGCCACCCCTGCCCATGGCACTGGGTCACCCCCACAGCCACCCCTGCCTGTGACACCCCACAGCCACAGCCACCCCTGCCTGTCACACCCCACAGCCACCCCTGCCTGTGACACTGGGTCACACCCACAGCCACCTCTCCCCGTGGCACTGGTGACCCCCAGGTGACCCCGCAGCGCCTCGGGGGGCAGCACAGTGACCCCAAACCCCCGCAGGGCCCCATCAGCCCTCACCAGCCCCCCACGGCGCTAATCCCCGCTGGCAGCCGACACCGCCCGGGGCTCTCGGTGACATCCCCGCGGCTGATCCGAGCTGACCACCGCAGGGCACGGCCAGCGAGGCCGCAGCCTCTGCACCCCCTCCCCGGCAGCCTCCAGCGCTCCCCAGCCCCTCCACACGGCCCGGAGGTGACACCAGTGGGGAGCACGGCAGTCCCCACGCAGGGAGGCAGGAGCAGCCCCCGAGCGCTGCCCCCCGAGCGCTGCCCCCTCCTCCTCCTGCAGTCCCCGGTGTCACCTGCGGGCTGCACGGCAGCTCTGCCGGTGTCACACCTCATCCATCGCTGCTGGAGATCTCTCCTGGTGCTTCCCGGGCCCGGGGTGGGGGTAGAGGCTGAGGGGGGTGGGGGGGATTCCTGGAGCCGGCGGCGCTCAGGAAAAGCCCAGGCAGAGACAGGGAGCCCCAAGCCCAGTCAGGGTGGGCCTGGCATGGAATGTGCCCCCCCAGCACCAGCCCCCGGCACTCAGTGGCTCTGAGAGGAGCTGGCAGCCCCCAGGACAAAGGGATGGAGGGATGGATGGATGGATGGATGGATGGATGGATGGATGGATGGATGGATGGATGGATGGATGGATGGAGGGAGGGATGGAGGGATGGATGGATGGAGGGAGGGATGGAGGGATGGATGGATGGATGGATGGATGATGGATGGAGGGATGGATGGATGGATGGATGGATGGATGATGGATGGATGGATGGATGGAGGGATGGATGGATGGATGGGATGGATGGATGGAGGGAGGGATGGAGGGATGGATGGATGGATGGATGGATGGATGGATGGATGGATGGATGGATGGATGATGGATGGATGGATGGATGGAGGGATGGATGGATGGATGGGATGGATGGATGGATGGATGGATGGAGGGATGGATGATGGATGGATGGAGGGATGGATGGAGGGATGGATGGATGGATGGATGGATGGATGGAGGGATGGATGGATGGAGGGATGGATGGATGGATGGATGGATGGATGGATGGATGGATGGATGGATGGGGGGAGGGATGGATGGATGGATGGAGGAATGGATGGATGGACGGATGGATGGATGGACGGACGGACATCCTGCTCCCTCACTGCATCCCACCAGGCCAGGCCGGTGGGACACCCCGCCCACGCTGCCATCGCCCCTTCCTCCTCCTCCTCCTCCTCCTCCCACATCTGTCTCCAGGCCCGCACTTATTTATTTATTTGTTAATTAACTGCTGTTTCCATAACAAACGCTCCAGCTTCTCCCAGCCTCCAACAGCCCTGGGGCTGGATTGTTAACTAGGATTTTAATTTGTTAATTAAAAGCAGGATGGCTCTGTAACAAGCTCCTCTTCCACAGCCGGGGCTCTCGGCGGGCTCGGCGGGCCGTGGGCAGCCTCACCGTGCCCGGGTGAACTCCTCCAGGGGTGGGGGGACGTGGGGAGGGGGGAGCCCGGCTCCCCCAGGACAGGGGGAGTTGGAAAAAGGCTCAGGATCTCCCTTCTCCCAGCAGATGAGGCCACCTCCCCCTGCAGTCTCACCCTGGCCAGCCCTTCTCCAGCCCCCCCAGCAGCTCCCAGTCCATCATCAGGGGTCCCAAAGCTGGTGGCAGACCCTGCAGCACAGCCAGGGCCGTGCCAGCATTATCCCCTCGGGATCCCCATGGAGCACAGCCCGGGACAGCCCTCAGCCCCCACCCCTGCGGCACTGGGGACACAGCCAGGCGCTCCCCGGTGACAAGGTGGGCAAGGTGAGGCTGGAAATGCTCCCAGAGCCAGGGGAGAAACCTCAGCCCTGGCCGGGAAACAGGGATTCATTCATCCCCGCGGCTGGGAACAGAGCGGGGCTGTGTGCCTGCCCGTCCCTGCGGCTGGAAAAACCAACATTTCCCTCCCGGGAAACCCCAAACACGCACACGCGCACACGCACACACACACACACACACACACGGCCGCCTTGTGCCTGCCCAGCCCCGAGCCCGCGGGGCCCACAGAGGAGCTTTGTGCACCCGCGGACCCCCACAGCCCGCTCCCAGCACACCGAGCCCGCAGCCCGATCCCAACCTTGGCCCCGGGGCACGCAGCTCCGAACCCAACCGCCTGGAGCTGCCGGGAGCTGGGAGGGACCTGCAGCCAAGGGATGATCCTGGAGTGGAGGGGGGACAAGGGACAGGAGCCCCCCGAGCCCAGGGGACATCCCCAGGGCTGCCCTGCTGCGGGTGGCACGGACAGACGCTGTCCTGCTGAGCCCCGTGCCCGGCTGGGGGTGTTTAACCCGCTCCAGGCTCGGGACAAAACCCCTTCCGACGGCAGGGATGCCCGCGATTACGCAGCTCCGCCGTATCTGGGTCACCGCTGTGAGTCACGGACACCCGGAGAGTGACTCAAGGCTGTTAGAGGGGCCGGATCCCGCGGCTGGTTTTCCAAAAGGCCGAGGAAGGGAAGGATGGATGGACATCACCTGCAGACCCCTCACCCGCCAGCAGCCGGACGCTCCCCGGGCAGGGGAAGGGGTCAAAGTGCATCACCCGTCCTGCATTTCAGCCCAGCCCGGAGCTTCCCCACCCGGTTTTGGCAGGGACAGGCTCCACACTCAGCTGCCAAGAGAGGTGCAGCTCCCAAGAGCCCGGTCCCCATCCTCAGGGGATGTCCCCTGTCCCCCACCCCAGCGAGTGACACAATCCCGGGGCAGCGTGGCACAGCTCAGGGCTGGGTTTGGCCCCGGGGAACAGGCTGAGTGCATCCTCGAGGAATTCCTGGAAGGACAGCACAGCCTGGAAACTCCCGGGGTCAGAAGGGATGGGAAAGCAAAGCCACCAGCACGGGCCTGCCCTGCCAGGAGCCACCGCAGCACCTGAGATGTCCCTCCCGCCGGGGGTACCACCCCCTCCCCCGGCCCCGCAGGATGCTGGGCAGACGGACAGACAGACAAACAAACGCACGACAGCCGCTTCCCAGGCTGGCCCCGAGAATCGCAACGAGGCGGGGGAAAGAAAAACAGAAAGAGACGAAACCACAAGACAAAAACCAAACCCCGCTCAGCCCTTCCCGGGGCACTGACGCAATGGAGTCCCCAGCCCCGCGGGGTGGAAAAGGCTCTGGCAGCTCCCACCCTGCCCGTGCCGGGAGGGGTTGAAGGTGCCCGGGTCCCCCCTCCCTCCCTCCCCGCGGCACGGCCCCGAGCCAGCGGGCACCGGGCGCTGGCCCATTCACCGGGGTGTTGCCCAGACATCCTTTTCTCCCTAAGTATTAATTAGTCATCGCATTGCTCACTTGAAACAGAAATAGCTGCGGCATGACAGCGAGCATGAGTTTTCCTTGGAAAAGCTTTTTTTTTTTTTTATTTCCAAAGCTTTTCCTTCCCAGCCAGCTCCGCTGGCGGGTGGGGGGGAAGAACGGGCAGCCCGGCGTTCCCCCCGCAGCCAGCCCTGCATTTCCAGGGCAGCGCAGCAAACTCGGCTCGCCGCCTTTATTCACACACTTGTGGCTCTCCCAGCCAGAGGGGCTTTTCCAGCCAGCGCCGCGCCAGCGATTCCAGCCTGACGTGAAGCTTATGGGGAGAAGCCAAGCGAGCCAGAGTCCCCCGGCGCCCCGGGGGAAAGGGCTCCGGCAGCTCCGCGCCCGGCTCCCCGCACGCGTCTGGCTTCCACCGCCCTGCCAGCGAGGAGAAGGGAGACGAGGAGGCGATGAAGGCACCCATCCTCTCCCTCCCCTCAGGGGCCGGGTGCCCAGCGCTTCCCGCTGGGGAGGGCACTCCCAACGGCGGCAGAGCTCGGGAAGGAAACATCCCGCCCCTAATTGAGTTGATTTTATTAGTCGGCGGGTGCGTTGAGAACTCGTTATCAAAATAAACATCGGTTCGCTCCAGCGAGCGCGGCACCGCGCGCCCCGGCAGCGCCGCAGCTGCGGCCGCGCGTGGCTCCCGCCCCGGGACACCCCGGGAGGGTCGGGGCGGAGGTGCCCACCCTGCCCAGCCCCTCCGTGCCACCAGGTTCGCTTTGTCCCTTTCGCTGCGGGGCTCCAGGGTGGGCACCCAGAGGCTCACCCGGGAAGGGCCCACGCCACCCCGGGGGCTCCAGCACCCCCGGGAGTTTGTGGAGTGCTGGAGCGCACGGGAGGGTGGCATGTCCCCCCGGGGGCAGCCAGGGCAGGGGACAGCGCCGAGCCCCTCGGGGCAGGGCTGTGGCGGGACGCGGGGCAGAGCGGGAGCATTGTCCGGCTGGGCAGGACGCGCTGCCTTTGGAAGCAGCAGCTAATCCCATTTCATCCCCCGTCACGGCCATCAGCTGTTTTGCAGGCATGCAGGAAGCGGGGTGCTGAAAGCAGAGCTGTTGTGGCCGCCGGTCCCAGCCCCCGCCAGCCAGCCAGCCAGCCCGGCATCCATCCATCCCTCCCTCCATCCATCCCTCCCTCCATCCCTCCATCCATCCATCCATCCATCCATCCATCCATCCATCCCTCCCTCCATCCCTCCGTCCATCCATCCCTCCATCCATCCATCCATCCCTCCATCCATCCATCCATCCCTCCATCCATCCATCCATCCCTCCGTCCATCCCTCCATCCCTCCCTCCATCCCTCCATCCATCCCTCCATCCATCCCTCCCTCCATCCATCCCTCCATCCCTCCATCCATCCATCCATCCATCCCTCCCTCCATCCCTCCATCCATCCATCCCTCCATCCATCCCTCCATCCATCCATCCATCCCTCCATCCATCCCTCCCTCCATCCCTCCATCCATCCCTCCATCCATCATCCCTCCATCCATCCATCCATCCCTCCATCCATCCCTCCCTCCATCCATCCATCCATCCATCCATCCCTCCATCCATCCCTCCATCCATCCATCCATCCATCCCTCCATCCATCCATCCATCCATCCCTCCCTCCCTCCATCCATCCCTCCATCCCTCCATCCCTCCCTCCCTCCATCCATCCATCCCTCCCTCCATCCATCCCTCCACCCATCCCAGCCCCACACTGAGCCAGGAGCCGGTGTTGTGTCTGCATGCTGCTCCATCCCCAACCAGCCCTCCATGGGCTGCCAGCAGCTGGGGGTGCCAGATCCAGGCAGGACCCTGTCACCTCCTCCCAAGCTCTGAGCCTGACCCCTGAGAAGCCCAGGCAAGGAGGAGGAGGAGGAGGAGGGGAAGCACGGAGCAACCCACCCAGCAGAGACCCCTGTGGCACCCAGCGCTCGATTGCTCCCTGCAGGGGACACGGGCTCCTGGCAGGAACACAAATGTCCCCAGGAACCCCCAGCCCAGATTCCAGTCAGTGAGCTGGGACGTGCTGGGGGTGGCCCTGCAGGACGGGGCACCTCAGGAAGAACTCTGACCCCGCAGCCAGGACCAGGGAGCACGTGTGTCCCCAGCCTCACCCTTCCCCTCTGGATCCAGAAATTCCCAGTTAAGGGGCTCCAAACCCAGCATTTCCCTTCACCAAGCTGAAGGGGACCCACCACTGGGGGTCCACACCCTGACAGCCAGGGTCCTCCCACACTCCGTGTCCCCATTCCACACCAGGCCATGGCAGCAGGGACCCCAACCCCTCCCCGCTGTACCCCCAATGTCCCAGAGAAACCCCTCCAGGGCCCAGCGATCCCACAGAAGGATCCCCATCCCACTCCCTGCCCTGGCAGGACCCCGGTGCAGGGAGCAGGGAGGGCTCAAGGTTACAGCCGAGGGCTGGCAGGCCGTGGGCTCACCCAGCAGTGCAGAAAGCAATTAGTTACCAGGGCTAAAATTAGCTCAGCAGCTTCTTCTGCTAATGGTCAAACTCATCAAGGCTTTCCCTCCACCCCGGAGAGAGGGGTGGGAGCCACAGCAGCAGCTCCCGTGGGTCCCCTTCCCGCTGTCCCCGGTGCCACCAGGCAGCAGGACACCAGCCAACCCCACTGTCCCCATCCCACCACCCCCGGCCCGTGCCTCAGTTTCCCCCTGCTGCCCTTGGGAAGCTCCAGCTGCCACGTGTCGGGGTGGGTGGTGGGGACAGTGATGGCAGGGAGGGAGAGTGGCCTCAGCACGGGGGACCCCAGCATTCCTGGGATGGCCACCGTGCCACCCCCGTGGCCAGCCGGGATGCCCAGCTGCTGGCGGGCAGCAGCAGCAGCTGCTCCCAGGGCCTGCAGAGAGCCCTGGGGTGGTTTGGCTTGGAAGGGGCTGAAAGCTCATCCCGTCCCAGCCCTGCCACCTTCCCCTGGGGCAGGTTCCTCCAGGCCCTGTCCAGCCTGGCCCGGGGTGGTGGCACTGACCCACACGGGGAGGTGACACCCCAGAGCCTCCAGCCCCAGTGTCCCCCCAGGGGATGGCCCTGCTGGAGCCCAGAGCCCCCCACGCCCCAAATCTCCATTCCTGGGGGCCCCGTCGGAGCCGAGAGACAAAGGGGGCCGGGGACCAGCTGCAGCCCGGGAATGTCCCCTGCCCTCGGCCCCCGTTCCCAGGGATCAGGTTTCCCAGTTCCCAGGCAACCCGAGCCCGGCATGGCTTTCCAGGCAGGCATTCCTGCACCCCCGGGGCTGGGGGCGAGGGGAGGGTGGGGCAGGGGCCGCCGAGGGGGCCACAGCCTGCCCGGGGCACAGGCAGGTGCTGGGAGCCGGGCTGGGGAGAGGGGCTGGGAGGGGAGGGGAGCAGGGCTGGGAAATGCACCCCAAGGGCCGGTCCCCAAACCCGGGGAGGGTGTGGAGGGCAGTGCCCACATCAGTGGCATCACCAGCATGCTCGGGGTGTGAGGGATGCCAGGGGGGGCTCTGGGGGATGCCAGGGGGTCTTGAGGGATGGCAGGGGGGCTTTGAGGGATGCCAAGGGGGCTGTGAGAGATGCAAGGGGGCTGTGAGGGATGCCAGGGGGGTTTTGAGGGATACCAATGGGGCTGTGAGGGATGCCAGGGGGGCTTTGAGGGATGCCAGGGGGGCTGTGAGGGATGGCAGGGGAGATTTGAGGGATGCCAGGGGGGTTTTGAGGGATGACAGGGGGCTGTGAGAGATGCCAGAGGGGTTGTGAGGGATGCCAAGGGGGCTGTGAGAGATGCCAAGGGGGCTGTGAGGGATGCCAAGGGGGCTGTGAGCGATACCAAGCATGGCCAGCACGGCTGGGAGCTGCTGCCAGCACATTCCTGCCGGGCAGAGCGATGGGGACACATCCTGAGGCTGGATCCACCTCCATGGACGGGGGGAACCCCAACTGAGAGCAGCAGCCATGGGGGTGAGGGTGGCATCCCTGGCATCACCACCACATCTGACCCCTGTGTCCTTTCCAGCAGCTCCGTGCCACGCTCCACTGCACCAGGACCCCCCAGTGCCCCCCACCCTGAGCCACCCCAGCTCCCCAGGGTCCCCTGGGCTGCTCTGGAAGTCCAAGGCCCGGCGCCAGGAGGCACCGGCGGGGCACGGGAGCCACCAGCCCCGGCAGGGCCGCGGGCACGGCGGGGGCTCAGCTCGCCCTTCGTTAGCACGATCACATCACCACTGACAGCAGCATATTTCTCCCCGGCCGTTTCGCACCCAGCCACACGCCAGTTAATGAGCTGGGGGCACTAACGAGGCCTCCTCGGAGGGGGAGGGCACCCCCCGCTCACCCACCCACCCACCCACCCGGCACCCGGCGGGTTCTGCTCCCCGGGCCGTTTCACCCCGGGCACTGCCCGTGCTGCTGCTGCTGCTGCGACCAACACGGCCCCAAAGCAGTTTGTGTAGGGCCCGCAGCAATGTGTGTGCGCGGCTGGAGCTCATCCCCGGGCGGGGAGCGGGCACAGGCACAGGCTGGGGACAAGGACACGGCCGGTGGAGCGGCGGAGGCAGGGTCACCCCTCGCCGCGGCGCCCGCCGCCTCCCTCCTCCCGGTTTAATTATCGGCGTTTTCCCAGCTTCTCCAGCAGCCCGGCATCCGCCTGCTCCCTCCTTCCCGCTCTCCTCCAGCTCCTGCCTGTGCTCCTGCTGGGCGGAAATGCCACCGCAGCCCTGGCCCCGTCACCAAGGGACCGGCAGCACTTGACGTTGTCACTCACCCCGGTCCCCGGATGGCACCGGGGCAGGAGCTGCTCAGCCCCCGCCAGCTCTCGCTGCCCACCGGTGCCATTCCCACCCCGCTGGCAGCTCCCACCCTGCCTGTTCCTCCCCTCAGCTGGCACCCCAAACCTGTGGGGAGCACAGTGACAGGCACAGCGGCACAGCCCGCCCGGGACCAGAGCGTGTCCCCCCCCCTCCCTCACAGTTATCAGGTCATCAAAATTTCATCGTGGCTGTGCCCAGGCACTAATGGCTTCCCCAAGCAGCATCAAATTTTAATCTTCCCTTCCTCTCCCCTAAAAGCCACTCACTCTCCTTCCTGAGCCGGAGCCTCGCACGAGGCCACCAGTGAGTGTGGCAGGAGATCCCGGGCTCGGCCATCCCCTGATGCCACCAGCAGCTCCCACCACCAGAGTCCTGGCACCAGCCCCACGTCCCCAGGAAGGGCAGGGGCTCCCCCTTGCCCCCCTCCTGCCCAGCCCCACGTGCGTGCAGACGTGCCCAGGCCCCACGCACACGGGCACAGAAGATGCTGGAACTCCCCTGCTGCCACCTCTAATAAGCCTCTTTGGTGGGAGCTGCCCACGGCAAGGCCCCTGCCCCAAATCCCGTCTGGAACCTTAAGCTGCCCAAATCCCTCCTGGGACTGGCCGCAGCCTCCTCAATCCCATTAGAGGTGCTGTGCCAGCACGGGGGAGTCCCAGGCTGGACCCCCAGCACTGGATGGGGGGAAACCACAACCTCTGGGTGGCAGAAAATCTACACCGAGTGAGCAGGAAGGGGCTGGAGACCCCCAGCCTCCCCCCAGCTCCTGGGGAAGCTTTTATTGCTTTGTTCCTCAGCCTGAGGGGCTTTTGCAGGTGGGCTGCCCGTGCCCCCGGGCCTGGCACAGCCCCCGGGCCTGGCACGGGTCGCACTGCGACAGCTCCCGCCCGGGATCCGCTCAGCCTTCCCCCGGCTCCGCATCGGGCTCCGGGTAATTAGCGCCGAGGCCCCTAATCAATAAGTTATTTTTTGCCACGGGTAATTAATAATTACGCAGCGCAGACGGGTTTGTAATTAAACTTCCATCCTCTCTCTCAGGGGGCAGCGAGGGGCCTGCGTTTTCACCCAGCAGAGGCACAGAGGTGCCTCACCCGCCCCGTGCCCGGGCAGCCCCGGCCGGGGAGGTCTCGCACCGCCGCCTCCTCCTCCTTCCCTTCCCCTATCGATCCCATTTTCCTCGGCTGCCAGAATCAATAGCCCCGGCACGAAGCGCTGCTGGCTGCCCCTCGCTGCCACCTCTGCCTGCCCCACCGCAGAGGGACAAACCCCCCGTGCCGGGCCGGGAACGCTCCCAGCCCCATCACCCCCCGGGATGCAGCGGGGGAGCACCGGGGGCACGGCAGCCGGGAGGTGACCCTGCTGGCGCGTCCCCAGTGCCACCCGCGCCAGGGGGAGGCCGGGCACGTGCCGGGCTTTGGGGATGATCCCTCCGGCGCGTCCGGCTCGCTCCCGGCCGCTGCCACGCCGGGGCCGGGCGGCCGAGCAATGTCACGGCGCCCGCCAGGACGTGACAGGCAGCGCGGAGAGCCGGGGCCGCGCGAAGCTCGGGCTCCTGCGCCGGGAGAGCGGAGCAAAGCCCCTTCCCCACCCCTCCCGAGCGCTGGGGCACGGGCGGCCCCACATCTCCCACCCCACATCTCCCAGCCCAGCAGCCCCAGGGATGAAGGGGAGGAGATCGGAGCCCGTCCCGCCGGCAGGGAACCGGCGGATCACAGGGGACCCGCCAGCCGGAGACGCCAGCCGGGAGAAAGAGAAACTCGGCAAGGGAGTGAATCAATCAAAGAGACCTTCAGAGCTCCCCACACAGGGCCTGCCCGGATAATATACTGCCGCTTTAGATGTTATGTTCTGAACTTAATTACTGAGAAATTATAGCGGCGCTGGGGGAGGCTCGGGGGGGGAGCGGGAGCACGGGAGCGCACGGGGACTTCTGGCTCCGCTCGCTGCCACAAACAAGGGCAAGAAATGTCGTGGGTGAGGACCCCCGGCGCTGCGCTCGGCTGTGCCCACCCCCCCCCTCCCCGCATCTCCAGTCTGGAGCTGCTCAGCCCAAGCGCAGGGACAGAGGCAGCCACGCTGCAGCCCTGCCAGCCGGGAGCCTCCTCCCTGGGCCTGCAGGGACCCTCAGGGCCGGGAAGGGGCCCGCAGGATCCCCCCTGAAGCCGAGCTGCACCCCAAAGGGCCACAAACTGTTTTTATGTCCCTGTGGGGGTAGCGGAGCAGCCGAAAGCCGCCTGTGCTGTGCCCGAGCCCAGGCGCCGAGCAGAGAGGGGCTCGCTCTGCCCTGCGGCCCCCGAGGATTGTTGGGGTGCAGTGGGAGCCCCAGGCGCCCAGGGCTCGGGGGTGCAGCCCCCCACAGCCCCCTGCCAGTTCACACCAGCGGCTGGAAGTCCACGGGACCAACATCAGGGCACGAGCTGCTCCCTGGGAACCCCCCAAGTCTTGCACCCCGGGTTTCGAGGTACAACCCGCGGTGGGGGTGGGGGGGAACGGGCAGTGCTCACCCCTCGGGGTTTTCACCCTCCGGAAGGTGGCCCAGCACAGACTCTACCTCACGCTCAGAGCAACACGTTCCCCCCATCCCCAGCCTGAGGGCACTTGTGGGGCAGGGGGAGGCAGAGCAGAGCCCCGCTGCTCGTCCCCCTGAACCGCCACGGACACCGCGCTGCGCCCAGCACCGGCGGGCCCCGAGTCCTGGCTCCGGGGAGGCTTTGCGAATATCGCGGATGCTGCTCTTCCCCCGGTAGGAGCTCCGGAGCCTCCTCGCTCCCACCCCCCCGGCTGGAACACCGATCTCCCAGCCCGGGGTCGCAACAGGCTCGCTTGAGGGGTGCAGCACGGGGACCCCCCCCATCTCTCCGTGGTCCATCTCCCGCCGCCCCCCGCATCCCCTTACCTTGGGCGCCGGCTCCCGGGGGGCCGGGCAGGGCCAGCACGGCGAAGCAGAGCAGCCCCCAGCTCCGGAGCCGGGCCATGGCTCTGCCGAGACAAGCTGGGGGGGTTGCGGGGGGAGAACTTCCCCGACTTTTATAATCCGGGCGGCTCCGGCGCAGGGATCCCCGCAGCAGCGCTGCTCAGGGGGAGGCGAAGGCGCCGGGGTGAAAGGCTCCTCGTGGGGCTGGGGGCGGTCCGCAGGCAGCTCCCCACCATCGGCAGCTTCCCCAGGGACGTGCGGAGCCGGGACCACCAAATCCGGAGCGGAGCCGGCAGCCGAGCCCCTCCCCGAGCGCTGCGCCCCGCGTCAGGGAAGGGGACGGGAAGCGCAGGGCGCCGCGCCCCCGGCCCCTCCTGCCCGCCCGGGTTCCATGGGGGCCGGGTCCCCGCCGCTCCGGGGCCGAGCGAAAAGTTTGGGGGCGGGGGGCGGCCCCTCCCCAGCGCTCAGCTCTTGCCTAGGGACATCCCCTCCTAGGCGGCTCCGGGCGACAGAGAGAGGATTCGTCCCCGGCGGGGAATGGGGGAAAGTGCGGCGGCGGCGGGAGGCGGCGCGGGGTCCCGCTCGGAGCCGCCGGCGCTGCGCGGCGGGCGGGCTGGCGGCGCCGCGCCGACCCCTCTCGGCGCTCCGGCCGCTGCTGCTGCTCCTCCTGCGCTGTGCGGCGGCGGAGTGAGCGGCGGCGGCGGCGTTCGGCGGAGCCGGGGGCAGCCCGAGCCGGGGAGGCGGGGAGACGGCGCGGCCCCGAGCGCTACCCAGCGGCCGCGGAGGGAGCGGGCGCGTCCCCACCGGCCGCCCCCGGTTCGTGCGGAGCGGGCGGGTCCCCTCCCCTCTCCCGGTGCCCCCGCTGTGGAAACAGCGGCTCCTGTCTGCAGCTCCCGCCCCAACCCACCCCTCCCAGCCCCAGTGCCCCTGACAGCGCTCAGAGCAGCAGCACTCGACCCCTGCGAAGGGGACGCAGCACATCCCCCAGGCAGCTCTAAGGCAGGACTCAATGACACAGGATTACCAAAGCAAACGTTTTATGGTTCTCAAACACAAACCCAAAAAAACCCCAACGAAACCTTTAACCCCAGAGATGACCCAGCAGCACTTCCCTGACAACGCACCACCTCATCAGGCCTGATCCCACAATTCCTCAAGCCCAGAGCTCCCAACAGGATCGCACATCCTTCAAAGATGTCTGTGCTTTCTGCCAGCACAGTGCCTCGCGTTAGGTGGGGGAAAGCAGCTCAGTCACGGCTGCTACCGAGCATTAACACCCAAGGACCTGCACCATCTGCACAGGAGGAAAATCCATCCGGAATTCTGGATCAGCCTCCTGAGCGCAAACGGCACCTCCGAGCCAAGGGGACCTGCAAGGATCAGGGTGAAACGAAAGCGTGAGCAGATTAGCCTGGAGCCAGCCCCGGCCCTGCCGGGTCACGCCGGGGCAGGGACGGAGGGAACACTCTCCCACAGGCACTGATACGAGCGGTGTGCATTTCCACTGCAACGTAACACACTCACGTGTAAATCCCGCACAGTCCTTGGGGGAACAACGCCTGAGCGCTCGGAGAGCTCCTGCCAAATTTCCCATCGACCTCTCGAGGAGAGGCTGAACAATAACCCGGCTCTTGCCCACCCCGGCATTAATCAGCTCCGTGGCTGGCATGCTCAGCCGAGATGACGGGATCAATGTGCTGTGGGAGGCAGCAATCCCGGCTCACCCCTCAGGGAGGTGTTTCCCGCTGCCGGCTGGAACGAGCCGAGGGAGAGGCTGCCCTGCCAGGGCTGAGCTCAGCCCCCCGTCGGGGGTTCAGACCCGTTCCTCAGGCACCCACACGCAGCCACAATCAGGCTCAGCACGCTCCCAGGCCC
Source organism: Phylloscopus whistleri (assembly GCA_017589585.1). Taxonomy (NCBI): domain Eukaryota; kingdom Metazoa; phylum Chordata; class Aves; order Passeriformes; family Phylloscopidae; genus Phylloscopus; species Phylloscopus whistleri. Next base: position 103,024 of record JADMLD010001258.1, on the reverse strand, counting down.
CGGCAGGATGGGGGCTTTGTTCCATGAAGAACAGGAATTCCTGTCTCCAGGGCCGTCAATCCAGGCCTGACCCTGGTGCCGGCACTGATGGATGGTTATTGCCATCCATCTCGCCGGGCTGGGAGTGCTTTATTACCCACTCACACAGGGACCTGCTCCCCCAGGGTCACCCAGGCTGATGGAGCCTGGGTCTCACCTCAGCGCTCCCACCACAGCACGTCCCCCCCTGGCAGTCCCACCCGCTCTGTGCCAGCTCAGATCCCTCCTGGCAGGAGCGAGTTCCAGCAGGTAACACCAGCCCCTGTCTCCAGTGGAAGAGCCTGCACAAGGCTGGGACATCCCAGGGGTCAGCGGTGGCCCCACGTTGTCACTCCCCCCGTGTCCCTGAGGAGTTCCAGGTGACGCCCAGGTAGGAGGCCGTGTCCCCCCCACGCTGCTGGGTCACCCCTGCCCCACACGGGGCACTTCTCCACCTCCCATGAGCTTTTTCTCCTTCCTCCTCCACCATTACTGAGACTCCCAACTCGGCCCGCAATTTGGGACTTCTAATTACACCAGGGATGGTGGCAGCACATCCCTCCAGCCCACCACGAGCCACATCACACGGCTCCCGCCTCTCCAAACTCCTCCGAAAGGGGTTTTTGGAGCTCCTCTCTCTCAATCGCTGACCCCTGCTCGGGGGTCTCCAGCCCCCAGCGGCAGCTGCGCGTCCCCGAGCTGCGGCCGAGGAGGGGCCGGCCCCGCGGAGCCGCGGGCGGCAGGAACCCGCCCCGGGGCTATTTGCGGATCCGAACGCTGTTATTTTGCCTCCTGCTTGAAGAGGGCAGCATCAAAGTCAAGCCCAAAATACGGCGCTGGGCTTGAATTAAAAACTCTCGTCTGAAACCAAGGCGAGCTCCAAAAAAAGATCAAGGCTTTGTTTGAAATGTAAAAAGTCTTTGCCGGGTTGTCAGGAGCTTTGGGGACCATCAGCATTATCCGGAGGCTGCAGGACAACAGCCAAGAGCTTCAGCTGTCCTCAGCATCCCTCATCCTTCTCAGAGGAGGCACTGACTGAGCAGGAGAGCAGCATCCGCGCTCCCTGCTCTGGGAAAGGGCCGGGAAGTGCAAGGAGAGGTCGGAGGCTCTGCCTGAGCACCCCGGGAGCTCTGCCCTTCCCCGCTGTCAAAGGGGAGAGGAGCTGGATGTAACCGCAGGCTGTCAGCAGCGGCGCGGGGAGGGGAAATCGGATCCGGGAGGCTCGGCAGCCTCGCCGGCAGCAGGGTAACAAGCTCCCACAGGCAGGAGGAGCAGCCAGAACCATCCAGACCAGCAATAACCTGCACGTTTCTGACAGGGAGGATCACTCTGGCTGCAGCAAGGCTCCCTGGCACCTTTTTTTTTGTAATTAAGATTGAAAGAGGCTTTTTCTTCTCCAGAAGCATCAGCTCTGCTGGAAGAGTCAATCCAGGGTAGCGCTGCAGGCCAGAGCAGCCTCTGCAATCATTTCACTGCTCTCTTCAAACCTGGGCTTAGGACAGGTCCCTGCTCCCCAGAGCTTCTCCTGCAGCTGGGGATGAGTCACAGCCACCTCATTCCCTGAGCCCTGAGGGTCCCGAGGGCTCTGCAGGGCCACACCAAAGCCAAGAGCCCATTTCTGGCAGGGCTGCAGCTGCCTCTTTTCGAAGGGCATCAAACAGGGCTCCACGCTGCCCTCGGGTGCTGTGCAAGGAGCCTCCAAACCGGCTCGGGACAGAAACACCTTAAATCTTTTAGGAGTTAAAAAACAAAAAAGCCGAGGACAGGAAGGGCGCCAGGAGCTCGCCCTCTCCCTCCTGCCAGGGCTGCTCCTCCTCCCAGCCCCGGGGCTGCCTCCCAGCGTCAGCTCTTTGGGGCTGATTAAATCTTCCCTGGAGCCCCCAGCGAGGCCGTGCTGGGTGCTGAGGGGGCTCTGAGCACCACCAGCACTGCGGGCAGGGCTCCCACTCTGAGCAGGACCCGGCCCTGCCCTCAGGGAGATTTGGGAACGAGCCACAAAGGGTCTCTGCAGGGAGTCCTGCCCCTGGCTGCCACCCCCCCCCTGCTCAGCCCCTGCACCCAGCAGAGGGGCCCAGGCAGTGCTCAAAGCACCGGGGCAGGGGGTTGAGGGGGTGTGGGGGCCATGGGAGCCCCACAGAGCCAACCACCCCTGGTGCCCCCTTCAAACACGAGGGTCTGGCACAGGCAGCACCACCACGGGCTCCCCAAACCCACCCAGGGTTCCACTGAAGTTCCTTCTCCTGCTCTGAAGCCCCTCCAAGTGAGCACCCCTAAGCTCCTCACCTTCCCCAGGTGACAGCACCGACCCCAGCAGCCAGGGAGGGGGGCAGAGCTGCAGCCTTTGCTCCAGCCAAAGCTTTTTCCTCCTCCCCACAGCACAAGCAGCTCTTGGGGAGCTCAGAGCAGGGGGTGACCTCTTCCCCCCCACACCAACCAGATTTTGGAGGTTCCCACCTGGATCCCTGTGTGAGGGGGCTGAGGGTGGGGAGAACACTAGTCCTGCTGCTGCAGGCCCTCCTTCCTCAGCTAGGGGCTGACACTGGTGAATCCTTCTCCAGAGCATCCCTGGGGCTGCAGGTGTTGGGGGAAAAAAACATTTCTAACACTGGAACCGTGGACTCCCCTCAGCCCCAGACACACACTCTGCCCCTCCACAGCCCTGCAAAGCCAAGATTTTCCTTTTCCTGCAGGCTGGGAAGAGAGGAGAGAAGCCCCAGGATGAGCCATGGGAAGAGCTGGCTCCACTCAGCAGCAGGAGGGCAAAGGTGCAACCCCCATGTCCAGAGCTGACCCCAGAGCCCAGGACCACCAGCACAGAGACGCCCCCCCAGCAGCACCAGCCCCCACCAACAGCCCAGAGCTCCAGGCTGAGTTTTTAAATCAGGAGATTAAAAATTCAAACGAAGGCTCTGGCTCATTTCAACGTGATTTCTTAACATTTAAAGGCCACCTCACCAGCCTTCCTCGGGAGCAGCAGCTGGGGACCAGCCAGGTTTGCTGGGGGCTGCATCCAAGGCTCTCACTTCATCACAAGCTTCCAGAGGCTGAGCTTTTCCAGGCACTCACTGCTGACCCCCCCTCAGCAGCCAGGGCCAGGCTGGGGGTGCCAGAGCCCCCCCCAAACCCGCTCCCCTCAGCCAGAGCGTCTGCAGGAACCCCATCCCTGATTCTCACATCCAAAGCTCGGAGAAATGGGGTTTTGTTGGACAATCCAGAGCCAGAAAGACTGGAGGGGAGGCCAGGTCAGTTTTTTGGGAGATGTCACGTGTGCTGGCACTCTCTCACCAGCCCTGACCTTGCCATCACCACCTGAAGCACTCACAGATCTGTGGGTGCCCACGGCAGCTCTGGGCACTTTTCAAACCCCAAAATTTGAGTTTTCCTGCCAGCAGAACCCTACAAAAAGCATCAGAGCCCCAAACCCACCTTACCAGCCCCCAAAGGGCATCACTGGTGCCTCCTCCCTCCTGGGAAGGGCCAGCCCCAGCATTTCCTTGCCTGGCACGGGGTGGGCATCCCAGAGCAGCTGCAGAGAGCCAGCACCCCAACTCTGCCTCCTGAGGCAGGGGGTTTAACCCACCTGCAGCTGGAACTCCTCCAGGTGTGCTCAGGGAGTACCTGGAGCCCCCAGCCCACACCTTCCCAACCCCCTCCTCTGCAGCCGAGGGAAAGGGGGTGCCCAGGTGTGCTCAGGGGGTCCCTGAGAGGGGGACAGGATCCTGCCTGGGGGCTCCAGCCCTGCCTGCAGCTGATAAATAATGAGTGCAAATCGGGGAAATGGTAAATAATATATTTACAGCCCTGCATAATGGATGACACCGAGCTCAGGCTGCGGCAGGAGATCCCTGCCCGGCAGGGGAGTGAGGAGGACATGTGGCTCTGGCAGGCTCCCCAAACCTGTCCCCCCATAAAAATCAGCCCCTTCCCTTCCCCACTTGCCTTCCCACAGAGCCCCGTGGGCCCTTTTAGGGAGATGTAATTACCAGCTCCTCAATCAATCCCCTCAGCAGCAGCCAAACCTCGGAGTGAATTATCCCATAATTGGGTTGGGATCGGGCTGTGGGGGCACCCGGGCAGGAGGGGAGGGGAGGGGAGAGCCCTGCCCAGCCCCTCCCCGTGCCCAGCCCACCCATCCTGCTGGACCTGCTGTCCCAGCCAGCTCAGCTCTGCTCCCCCCGGGGGCTGTCCTGGGGTCACCACACCCCGAGCATCGCCCTGGGTCACCTCAGGGAGCGCAGAGACGCTCAGGAAATGGAGCCTGGCTGGCTCCCAGTGAGGAATTCTGCTTCCAAGGGGCCGAGGGTGGGATTTGCTGCCTCCTGTCACCCCTGGGAGCTGTGGTGGTGGGGCAGGGCTGAGCCCTGGCACTGCTGGCCCAGCACGTTCCTCCCCACAGCACACATCCCTGTGGGATACAGCGTTGTATTCCCGTGGGGAGAACGGTTTCTTCCCCCCAAAAAGAAAACCCCCCTGAGGTTCTGTACCCATTAGTGTGACCCTGTCCCAAACTTATCTCTGACCCATTGGCTCAGTGCCAGCTATCTGTTTTAGGACAGAGAGCAGCTAAAAGCCACGTCTTCCTTATTCTTCCTCTTTGCCTTTGGAACCCCTTCAAGGAATAAAGCCCTGGAACACCTCCCTAGGTAAAGAGCCTCTTTTGAAGTCTTTTATCCTATCCACGATATATCCCTCCCCAAAAGCTCCCCGAAATACTGAGCTAGCACAGGAACCTAGGGGCTGGAAGGGCAGGGGTGTATCAATACAGGGGGAAAGACCCAAGAGCTGCAGCAAATCCCCAGCACGACCTTGCAGGCAACACACTGGTGCCTCAGTTTCCCCTGGATGAGCTCCAGCCCGGCCATGCCATGGGTGAGGTGGGGACAGGGATGGCACAGAGCCCTTCCCAACTGGTCCCTGCCACCTCCTTGCTGGGAGCAAGGCTGGGAGAGCTCCGTCCTGCTGCCCGCTCTGGATAGAACAGCTACATCTCAGATAATTCCAGATAGTAAATTTTTTGAGTCCCTATAAGCTAAAATCAATATTGGCACAACTGTGCGTCATTAAAAACTAAATGAACATGACAAAGCCAAACTGCTGCCTATTAAACAAATGAGTTTCTATCCACACAGGCACAGCGGGTTCTGGAATCCTTCATTCCGGGAGCAGCGCTTTCATCCGAGGGGTGGGAGCGGGCGGCAGCAGGGAGCGCTGCGTGCTGCCCTGCCCGGGACACGCTGGGCCAGGAGCTCGGGCAGGATCCGGGAAGGATCCGGGCGGGCTCCGGGCGGGCTCCGGGCGGGCTCCGGGCGGGCTCCGGGCAGGCTCCGGGCGGGCTCCGGGCGGGATCCGGGCGGGATCCGGGCGGGATCCGGGCAGGATCCGGGCAGGATCCGGGCAGGATCCGGGCGGGATCCGGGCAGGCTCCGGGCAGGCTCTGGGCAGGATCCGGGTCGCCCTCGGCTCCCCGAGCTCGGGGTGAGGGCGGAGCAGCCCCGCGGGCACCGGGATTTGGTGCCTTGGGAAAAGGCAGCAGGAGGTGACCTCGGGGTGGGGGGCACTGGGACAAACCGGGTGGTCTGGGGAGGGTGGGGTGTGGGAAGGGCGGTGGGGTGGGAGAGGGATGGGAAAGGGATGGGAAGGGGATGGGAGAGGCAGGATTGGTGGTGATGGTGCTCCAGGGATGGTGTAGCAGTGCGGTGGTGACACAACGGTGACACAACAGTGACACAATGACACTGTGATGGTGACACGAGGGTCACACAATGGCAACACAACGGTGACACAACGGCAATGAAATGGTGACACAATGACAATGTCATGGCAATGCAATAGTGGCAGAATGGTTACACAGTGGCACTGTGATCCTGACACGATGGTGACACAATGGCAACACAATGGTGATACCACCACAACCTCATGGCCATGCAACGGTGGCACAATCGTGGTACAATGGCAATGAAATGGTGACACAATGACAATGTCATGGCAACGTGACAGTGACAGAATGTGTCACTGAATGAAATGGTGACACAATGGTAACAGACAGTGACATGACAGTCACTCAATGGCAATGCAGTGGTGACAAAATGGCAATGAAATGGTGACACAATGACAATGTCATGGCAATGCAACGGTGACACAATGTCAATGTAATGGTGGCACGATGACACTGTGATGGTGACACGATGGTCACACAATGGCAACGCAACCGTGACACAACGGTGGCACAATGGCAATGAAATGGTGACACAGTGACAACGTCATGGCAATACAACAGTGACACAATGACAATGTAATGGTCACACAATGGTCACACAATAGCAACCCAACAGTGACACAACGGTGGCACAATGACAATGTGATGGTGACAGAATGGTCACACAATGGCAACACAATGGTGACACAATGGTGACACAATGGCAGTGTAATGGTGACACAATGACAATGTCATGGCAATGCAATGGTGACAGAATGACAATCTCGTGGCAATGCAACAGTGACAGAATGGTGACACAATCAGACTGTGATGGTGACACGATGGTGACACAATGGCAACACAATGGTGATACCACCCCAACCTCATGGCCATGCAACGGTGACACAATTGTGGTACAATGTCAATGAAATGGTGACACAATGACAATGTCATGGCAATGCAACCGTGGCAGAATGGTGACACAACGGCAATGCAACAGTGACACAAGGGTGGCACAATGTCAGTGCAACGGTGATACAACCATAACCTCATGGTGATACAATGGTGACAAAATGGTGACACAATGTCAATGTAATGGTGGCACGATGACACTGTGATGGTGGCACGATGGTCACACAACGGCAACACAACGGTGACACAACGGTGACACAACAGTGACACAACAGTGATACAATGGTGATACAATGGTGGTACAATGACAATGTGGTGGTGACACGATGGTCACACAATGACAACCCAACGGTGGCACGATGGTGGCAGCACAGCACTGCCACGGTGACCAAATGGGACTGCAGCTGTGCCACAGCAGCCGTGCAGCGGTGACACCAAACGCAGCGGTGACACCAAACGCAGCGGTGACACCGTGGCAGTGCCATGGCCATGCAGGAGCTGCACCCACACCCGGCACTGCCCCACCCCCTCCCTGGATCCGGGACCTGCACAGAACCTTCCCAGCCCAACGCTTGGAGCTCCTGGCAGTGCCCCCATCCTCTCCGGGGATCGGGAGGAGCAGGCTCTGCCTGTCACCCTCAGCTGCCACCGTCACTCCGCGCTGTCACAGGCAGGCGCGGGGGACACTCTGCCCGCCGCCCACCGCCTGTCCCCTGCGCTGCAATCCCCGTGCCCTGATTGTGTCCGAGCTCTCCGCGCACACCCGGAGGTGTCCGTGTGAGGAGGTGCGGGGTGAGCGCTGGGGAGGGGGGGCTGGGAAAGGGGGGACGGGGCTGCTGGGCTGCCGCCTCCCCCCACCCAGCTCCCAGCGCATCCAGCAGGAGAGCCGGGGAGCGCCGGGAAAGGTCAGCGCGCTCAGCCATGGGAAGGAGAGCGCTGGAGGGCGGCTGAGCCGCTCCCACCCGTGCCAACAGCTCCGGGGGTGCTGGGGAAGGGCTCCCCCGTCACCTTCCTCCGGGACAGGCGGGGGCCGCCGGAGCCCCGCGGGCTGTGCCGAGCTCACCGGTGGCTCCTGGTGACACCCCCTCCCTGGGGACATCCCCCCATCCTTCCCCCACCAGAACCTCCCTCTCACCGCTTCTCCTTTATTTAACATTCAAATTTCTACCCCTTACTCCTCATCTTTTCCATTGTGGTTCCCATTTCCTTTTTTTAGAGCTTTCTGGCATGGAAATGTTTTATTTTTGGGAGCTCAGGGAAGGCCTGGCTTGGCACAGGTTCCCTGGACATCCTCTGCTCAGGCCGGTTTGGGGGTGATCCCTGAAGGTCCCTTCCAGCTGGAAATGTTCTGTTCCTTTCTATCCAGGAGTGCTTCATTTCTGCAGCCTGCTTGGGATTTGGGGGAATAAAGGGGAAAAACAGGGAGTTTGGCAGGTCTGCTTAGGATTTGGGGGAGTAAAGGGGAAAAATAGGGAGTTTGGCAGGTCTGCTTAGGATTTGGGGGAATAAAGGGGAAAATAGGGAGTTTGGTAGGTCTGCTTAGGATTTGGGGGAGTAAAGGGGAAAAATAGGGAGTTTGGCAGGTCTGCTTTAGGATTTGGGGGAATAAAGGGGAAAATAGGGAGTTTGGCAGGTCTGCTTTAGGATTTGGGGGAGTAAAGGGGAAAATAGGGAGTTTGGCAGGTCTGCTTTAGGATTTGGGGGAATAAAGGGGAAAATAGGGAGTTTGGCAGGTCTGCTTAGGATTTGTGGAAAAGGGAAATGGGGGTTTGGGTGAGCAGAGCCCCCTGTCCCTGCCCCATTCTCTGGAGGATTCCAGAGCCTCGCTGGGCTTTGGGGGTTGGTGAATTGTGTCCTCACATGGAATTTTGGCTTCCTGGAGCCACCAGCTGCCTGTGGCACGCGAGGGCAGTGCCAGGGCCACGTGGCACCGGAGCAGGGTGACGGATTGTCCCGCTGGGGACAGCGTGGAGCATCCCAGCTCCTGCCTTGGTGGCACTGAGGGCTGTCACTTGGAGACTGTCAGTGGAGTGTGAAGTTCACATCTGAGAGGAGGAAAATCAACCAGGAATGGAAAACTGAGGCTTAGGAGGGATTTCCTCAAGGAGAATGTGCAGGGTTGAGCCGTGGCCTCCAGCCCCACCCTGCCTGATGCTCCAGCAGAGGGATGGATGGCATCCCTGCTCTGGAATTTCTCCCACAAGGAGCTGGGAAGGAGCTGCAGCCCCAGGAACGCCGGACAGAGGCAGAGGAGCCAATCCCACCCCTGCAGAGCCGGGGCTGGGAGGGCTGGGAGCCGCTGTGGGGAAGTTTTTTATGGTGCTCGAATCAATCAGTGGGAATCCCATAAAAGCCAGCGGGGATAAATGGGTTCCTGGGATAGGTTTTGACATCCAATTGTCTTTTCCATTTCGGTTGTCATATAAAGCTCTGCACACCCAGACATACAGCCCGAGCCAGGGTGCACACTCCCAAACCCTGGATGTGCAGCCACGTGTGCCACAAGCCCCCGCACACGTGCACGGGGAGGCTCTGGACACAGGCAGGGAAGAGCCCCTGCTCCTCCCAGGGAGCCAGGGATCCATTTCCCTGCCATTTACCCACGGCAGGAGCAGAGGATGGGTGGCAGGGGATCGATTTGTGAGGCCGTTCCACAAAAAAAAAAACAAAAAACCACCTCATTTAAAGGAAAACTTAGATGAGCAAGCAAGTCGTAGATCATCTCCCTGGGAAGCCTTTGTCGGGCTCGGGGAGGTGAGGGACAGGGCACGGGGGTGGGGGTGGCTCGGGAGAGAGGGGGAGGAAGAGGGTGCCTGGACATGGGGACCTGGGAGTGGGGGTGGCCCCCATCCCCTGCCCCCCACCCTGGAATCACCGGGGTAAGGGGGCTCTGCCCCACTGTGGCACTTCCAGATAAAGAATTATGGATCATTTCCTCCTGCCCATCTGGCACGCAGGGAGGGGATGTGCAGGGATGAAACCCCTGGCTGCAGAGTCTCCTCTTGCTCCTCCTTCCTCATCTTGGCCTGGTTGGGAATGAGAGTTCAAGGAGCTGGAAGGGCTGGGAGGAGGAGGAGGAGGGGCTGTGTGGTGCAAAGATCACCTGGGATCTCTGGGGTCCCACACTGGAGACCCCCCTGGGGTCCTGTGACAGAATCCCTGCCATCCCTGGGGTCCCACACCAGACCCCTGCCATCCCTGGGGTCCCACACCAGGCCCCTGCCATCCCTGGGGTCCCCTGCCATCCCTGGGGTCCCACACCGGGATGCCATCATCCTCGGGGTCCCCTGTCAGCTGCCACAAGTTCTCCTCAGCCTGTAACTCACCCCCAGGGCTCCCTCCCAAATCCATCTCTCCGGAGAGCAGGAAGGTGCCGGCAGGGATTTATCCCCCGTGCCAGCAGATGCCACTTTGTGTCACCGCCTGATTTCTCTCCCCTCCGTTCGCAGCTCATCATCAGCTCCGCCGGGTGACCGGTGCCCTAAATCACCGCCCCTGCTCCCGCGGGGATTGACGCCGAGATTTTTCTCCTCTCCAAACATCCACCCGCCGGCTGCGGCTCCGCAGGGACCGCGAGGAGGGAGGGTTAAGGCAGAGGGGCTCCGAGCTGGAAGGGTGGAAGGATTAGGGGTTTTCGAGCTGGAAAAGGGGGTGCCCAGGCACGCACATCCCGGCACCAACCCTGCTCCTCCTCCTCAGGGCGCAGCGGTTCCTGCTCCAAACCCGCGCTGGGGATGAACCGGGGCTCGTTCCCCGGCTTGGCACTGCCCGCAGCCCAGCGGGCGCTGCCAGGCTCTGCCTCCCTGGCAAACGGCAGCGTCCTTCTGGCTGCTGGCAGGGCTGAGGATTCCGGGGAGCGTCCGGGCTGCTGGCAGGGCTGGGAATTCCAGAGAGCGTCCGGGCAAAAGGGCCCTGGATGCCCACACCGGTGTCCCCTGGGCTGGGCTGGGCTGGGCTGGCACCGCGGAGGGGCTGGGCACGGACGCACCGCCCAGTGCAGATTTGGCGGTGGGGGATGCTCGGCCCGGTGCGGATTTGGCGGTGGAGGACGCTCGGCACGGATTTTGTGACCGAGCGGCGGAGCAGGAGGGGGACAGGGCCCCACGGGGGCTCAGCCGGGTCAGCCCCCGCCCCACGGAGCTGCAGGGAGGGAGAGGAGAGATGGAGGGATGCGGTGCCAGGGCTGTATCGCTGCTCCAGGCTGAGCCTGGGCTGCAGCCAGAGGAGGCTGGAGGTGGATGAAGCTCATCTCCTCCAGCATATGGAGCTCGGAGCGAGCCCTCCCCAGGCAGCGGCGGGGCGTGCACGGCGAGCTGCCCCCTGAGCCCGCGGCCCCTGCCAGAGCCTGCCCACATCCGCACGCTCCTGCCCCCTGCCAGGACCCGCCAGCTGCCCGGGGAGGGGCGTGGGCACCGATCCGTGCTGGCCTCGGCTCCCGGCACCCGCGGCCAAGGACACGGCACAGCCCCACAGCGCGGGGAGGGGGCGCTGGCTGCGGTGCAGGACGGAGCTCGAGGTCTCCGTGACCTCGAAAGGGAGGAACGGACCTCTCCAGCCTCCAGCTGGAGGCAGCAGGGACAGGCAGCTGGTGCCCCTTGTCCCCTGTGCTGCGCTGACGTGACCACGGCCAGGCCGGGGGGGCACGCATCCCTGGGGACAGTGGGACTGATTTAAATCCATTTGAGGTGCCAGTCCCTCCCTGTGAGTGCCTGTCCCATGTGACATCAGGCTGTGGCATCACCAGGGCTGCATCCACCGAGCAGGATGAGTCCCTGGGCCGTGTTCAGCCTCAGGAATCAGACTGAGCACAAGAAAGTTCGAGTTCCATCTGCATCTGCAATCCCTCCCACTGCCCCCAGCTCCTGCAGAGCCCCCGATCTCTGTGTCCCCAACCCCAGGGAGCTGCGGCCCCCAACTCCCCCCACAGCAGCCCAGGACCCTCCCTGCCCCCCCTGCCAGAGCCAGGGCCGTGCTGGAGGAGAATCCCCGGTGCAATGGCAGCTAACAAGCTTCTGTTCAATAATTGAGCTCCTCAAATCGTTCCCTTCTCCCTCCGGTTCTGGTACACATTTGTCACCGTGCCATCAGGCAGACGCTGTGCTCGCACTTCATTTATTCATGAGAGCAGCCCTGGCAGCCACAGCATAGCCCAGCACAGCCCTGGCACAGGGCACGGCTGTCCTGGCACTGCCAGGGCTGTCCTGGCATGGGGCACAGCTGTCCTGGCACTGCCAGGGCTGTCCTGGCACGGGGCACGGCTGTCCTGGCACTGCCAGGGCTCACAGGGCCACCAGGACAGGGACAGCACCGGGGTCACTCTGGGGGGTGAGGGCTCTGTGCTGCTTGTCACAGCTTTCCCCCCTTTGGGGACAGGTGGGGACAGTTGTCCCTCCCCATCTCCTGCAGTGCCTTTGGTGGTGGCAGTGCTGAGACCCTTTGGGACAGATTGGGGACAATTGTCCCTCCCCATCTCCACTGCAGGAGTGGTGGCAGTGCTGAGCACCTTGGGGACAGGTGGGGACAGTTGTCCCTCCCCATCTCCTGCAGTGGCTTTGGGTGGTGGCAGCGCTGAGACCCTTGGGGACAGATGGGGACAGTTGTCCCTCCCTGTCTTCTGCAGTGCCTTTGGGTGGTGGCAGCGCTGAGACCCTTGGGGACACATGGGGACAGTTGTCCCTCCCCATTTCCCACAGTGCCTTTGGTGGTGGCAGTGCTGAGACTCTTGGGGACACATGGGGACAGTTGTCCCTCCCCATTTCCCACAGTGCCTTTGGGTGGTGGCAGTGCTGAGACCCTTGGGGACACATGGGGACAGTTGTCCCTCCCCATTTCCCACAGTGCCTTTGGTGGTGGCAGCGCTGAGACCCTTGGGGACAGATGGGGACAGTTGTCCCTCCCCATCTCCCGCAGTGGCTCTGGGTGGTGGCAGTGCTGAGCACCTTGGGGACAGATTGGGACAGTTGTCCCTCCCTATCTCCTGCAGTGGTTTTGGGTGGTGGCAGCGCTGAGACCCTTGGGGACAGATGGGGACAGTTGTCCCTCCCCATCTCCTGCGGTGGCTCTGGGTGGTGGCAGCACTGAGAACCAGCCCAGGAGAGCCCAGAGCTGGAGCTGCCTCTGCTCACCATCCCCGGGGTGCCCAGAAGCTCCAGGGGAAGGATTAAAGCTGAGCCCGGCCCACAGAGGCACCCTGGGCTCCTGCAGCAGCACCAGGGGCCAGGCAGGTGGGGACAGCCATGAAAGGTGACGGGGGAGCAGCGATCCCTCGGTGCTGGGTGTCACCCACCTCCCCTGCAGCACCACGGGCTGCCACAGGTGCCCATCCCGTGGCAAATCGCTGGTGCTGCCAGGATGGGCAGCTCTGGATGGGCACACCCAGCCCCGGGCTCCTGCCAGAGCCCCCGAGGGACCGAGCACCCTGAGGGGGCCGAGCTGGAGCCCCCTGATCCGGGTGGAGCCCCCACGGGTCCGTCCGTGCCACGGGCTGGGGGCTGCAGGAGCTCTGCTCAGCTAATTGCAGTAATTAGCCCGTGATGAAGCAAATTACTTGAGGACGTGGTTCCGTGCGTTCCTGCAGGGGGGGAGGGCGGGGAGGCAGAGCAGCGCGGTGGCGGCGGGCAGGGCCTGCGAGCCGAGGGGACAAGGACACCGCGCCTCCCCAGAGGGGCCCGGGGGAGCGCAGCGACCTCCCCGTGGATGCTCTCCCGGGATTCCCGTTCCTCCGTGAACGGGAGAGGCCGGGGCCCGGGGTGTGAGCCCGCGGTGGCGGCGGGGAGGGCTGGGATGGGCTGGGCTGGGCTGGGCTGGGACGGAGCTGCACGGACACGTTGCTGCCGAGGTCTGTGCCGGAGCCCGAGCCAGGGAGTGCCGGAGCCAGGCGAGGGGAGGCGGCCAGCTGGCCGGCTCGGCGCTGGAGCAGCGCCCGGCTGTCTCTGCCTGCGTGGGAGCAGCCAAGTTAAACCCCCCGCGCACGGAGCGGGGCCAGGAGCTGCCGAGCAGAGGCATCTCCAGCCCTGGGGTGCTGCCCGGGGCCGGGGTGACACCCTGCAGCCCCAGGAACCGAGGAATCACCCCTCTGCAGGGCTGCTGGAGCGTTCAGGCACAGCTGGAGGTGTGGGAACACCAGGATTCTCCTCGGGGTCCTCTGCCCCTCAAATCCTCCCCACTTGCACCAAACCCCCCACTGCCAACCTGGATTTTTTTTCACCCACACGCCGGAGAAACGAGGCTCGTCCTGGCTCTGCTGAGGGACAAGAGGATCCCCTGATGGCACCACAGCCAGCAGAGCCCCGGGAGCATCACCCGGGAGCCGGGGCCGCAGAGCCCGACAGGAACCGCGGCTCGGCGGGGAAGGAGCAGACGGGAGGGAAATAAAAGCGAATTACATCAGTGCCGGCACGGGCAGCCATCCCGGAGAGCTATTTCGGGAAGGGAAGGGCCGGGCCGGCTGCGGGGATAAGCGCTTGCAGATGTTGCCGGGAGCGCCTGGCCGGGCTCCTCCCGGCGGGGCTGCGGGGAAGGGACGCGCCAGCCCGGGGACACGGCGGTGGGACGGGGCTGGGGGTCCCTCCTCCTTCCACCCGCACAGCCGGGGGGTCCCTGGGTGGTGCCGGGTGCCGGATCCAGCCCTTGGGCCGAGCTGGGCATCCCCAGCACCGCGCGCTGCTGCCGCATCCACCAGGACAGCCCGGGGAGGGGACACGGGGTGCCCGGCTGGTGGCCGGGACGCGGTGGCACCTCAAGGTGATTGGCAAGGGCAAGGGAAGAGAAAAACCTGGCCGTTGCCATGGTTACCGCCCAACATCCTCCAGCACGGGCTCCGAGCGGTGATTCCGGTGTGCGCGCCGCCGGGATGGGGATTTGTGGCAGGGGAGGGAGGGATGGATGGCTCCCGGCTGGGCCCTTGGGGTTTGGAGGGAAAATAAAGCTCCCAAATCCTGCTCGGGATCCCAGCCCAGGCAGGGATCCGGCCTCGGCTCCAGCTGCGGGGGGCTGGAGGCCGGCTCAGAGCTGGGATCCGATCCCAGCTCTCCCTCAGCCCCCGCGTTCCCCTCAAACCAAAGCGAACAAAGCGGAACGGAGTCAAACGGGAGACGTGGCAGAGGTTTCTCCTCTCCCCGGCTCCCCGCTGGCCACGCGGGGCAGGAGGCCGGTGTCTCCCCGTCCCTGCCGCCCCCGGTGGCCCGGGCTGGTGGCACCGCGGTGGCCGGGAGGGCTTTGCCAGCTGCCCCGGCTGCTGCGGGGAGCCGGCAGCGCCGCCAGGGCCGGCGGGAGCAGCCCCGTGTGTCAGCTGCTGCCAGATGTTCCTCTGCCAAATAATTTGATGGAAAAACAGGGAAGGGAGAACGTTGTGGGGTTTTTTTTTCCAGCAACATCTTGTTTTAATATTAAAAAAAAAAAATTAAAGGAAATAATGTTGGAGGAAGGAAAGCAGTGCCCAGGTTTATCCCATCCCGTGCACAAACAGGGTCTGTGGTGCTGGGCCCGTCCCAGTTCCAGGTTCCACAGCCCCGAGGGCCGTCCCAGCACCCTGAGGAGCCTGAGGGCGCCGGGCCAGGCGCTGTGGGGGCGGTGACACCGCAGTCACAGCCCTGCAGAGGTGACAGACTGACCCGCCACGGCTGACACTGGGATTTATTGCCTGGAGAGGCAGCCAAGGACAACGCGGTGCCTGTGTGACCCCAGAGCCTCCCCCGGGTCCGGGCTCCAGCCCCAGAGCGGGGGTGGCCTTGTCTCAGCAGCCCCCAGGGGACACCGAGCCCCACGGGCACCTCTGTGTCCCCCAGCAGCCCCACATCCCCTCGGGGAGCTCCAGGGAAGGCAGAAAGCCCTAAAATCAGGCCAAGGGGAGGAGGAGGAGGGGCTTTTGCACAGGGCTTGGTGTTCCCCCAGGCTGCCAGCGGGCAGAGGGGATGGAATGGAGAGAGGAGGAGATCACAGCACAGCTCTGGCTGCAGGGCCATTGGCACACTCTGAATCCCCTTTTGCCTTTCCCGTCCTAATCTCCATTCCCATCCCCATTTCCCTTCTCCATCTCCATCCCCATCCCCATTCTCTCCCTTGTGCCCATTCCCCATCGCCTTCCCCTTCCCTATTCCCTTGCCCATCCCTTACCACTCCTCTTTTCCCATCCCATCCCATCCCATCCCATCCCATCCCATCCCATCCCATCCCATCCCATCCCATCCCATGGATCTCATCCCATGGAACCCATCCCGTCCCATCCACCCCATCCCATCCATCCCACCCCATCCCATCCCACCCCATCCCATCCATCCCATCCCATCCCACCCCATCCCATCCATCCCACCCCACCCCATCCATCCCACCCCACCCCACCCCATCCCACCCCATCCCACCCCATCCCATCCCATCCCATCCCACCCCATCCCATCCATCCCACCCCATCCCATCCCACCCCATCCCATCCCACCCCATCCCATCCCATCCCATCCCACCCCATCCCATCCCATCCCATCCATCCCATCCCACCCCATCCCATCCCACCCCATCCCATCCCATCCCACCCCACCCCATCCCATCCCACCCCATCCCATGGATCCCATCCCCATGGATCATCCTCACCCCAATCCAGGCTCACCCCCACACTGCTCCCACCACCCAGCATCTCCAAACTGGCACCAGGAGGCTCAGGCTGCAGAAGGAGCAGAGCCAGGACACCAAAAGGCATCGCTGTCCCCAAGAAGAAAAAAACATCTCCTGGGAGAGGAGGGGGAAGGAGAAGAAAAAATGGAAAAAAAAAAAAAAAAGTTCAATCAGCTTTGTAAAGGGCACAATTTACAAAATCCATTCCATATTTTACTAGGCTGGGATTTAGGGATTAGTCTGTAATACTTAGGTGGCTTTTTGTAATAAAACCCTGAGCTGCAGCAGCCTTGGGAGAGGAGAAGGTGGCAGGAGTCTCCTCTCCATCCCGAGCTCGTTCTCCCAGAGTTTCCTCCTTGTTCCTTTCTCTTTTTTATTCCTTTTTTTTTTTTTTTTGATCTCGGCAGCCCCGTTAATCTGGGCTTTATCTGCCTGCGGAGGAGGCCTGAGCTCTTTATTGGATTTTTGGCAAGAATAAATGATTTCGTTTGGGATGTTACAGAGACACTCGGCGGGATTACGGAGCCTCAGGAATGGAGCAGCGGGGATCAGCTCCTCGCCGTGGGAATGAGCTGTGCCTGCGTGCTGCTGCCTCGGGGCTGTGGCTGTGCACAGGTGTGGCTGTGGCACAGGTGTGGTGGCTATGGTATGGGTAGGGTAGCTATGGCACAGGTGTGGTGGACTATGGCACAGGTGTGGCGGCCGTGGCACAGGTGTGGAGGCTGTGGCACAGGTGTGGAGGCTGTGGCACAGGTGTGGGGGCTGTGGCACAGGTGTGGGGCTGTGGCACAGGTAGGGCAGCTATGGCATGGGTAGGGTGGCTGTGGCACTGGTGTGGTGGCTATGGCACAGATGTGGTGGCTGTGGCACTGGTGTGGTGCCTATGGCACAGGTACGGCACAGATATGGCACAGGTATGGCTCAGGTATGGCTCAGGTGTGGCGCAGATATGGCACAGGTGTGGCACAAGTATGGCACAGATATGGCACAGATATGGCACAGGTGTGGCACAGGTGTGGCACAGATATGGCACAGGTAGGGCACAGGTATGGCACAGGTGTGGCACAGGTGTGGCACAGCTATGGCACAGCTATGGCACAGCTATGGCACAGCTATGGCAGAGGTGTAGCACAGATATGGCTCAGGTATGGCACAGATATGGCACAGGTACAGCACAGATATGGCACAGCTATGGCACAGGTATGGCACAGCTATGGCACAGGTGTAGCACAGGTGTGGCAGAGGTATGGCACAGGTATGGCACAGGTATGGCACAGTATGGCCCATGTACAGCACAGATATATCACAGATTTGGCACAGGTGTGGCACAGGTGTGGTTTATGTCCAGCCCCGACCCCACAGGCAGCCCCAGGATCAAACCAAACCCCCCCGGATGTGCCGAGGAGGCCGCTGGCACGAGGCCACCAAGCAGGAACGTCCACCCCGGGCGTGAGGCGGGAGGTGACAGCCCATCCCCCTCCCAGGAGCATCCCAACCCCACAGCAGAGCCCTCGACCCCCTCAGCACCAACCCCGAGAGGGAAACCAACCCCAGGGGCAGGAGCAGCTCCAGCCTCTCCTCCCGGCCCGGGCTCCCTGTCCCCTCCTCAGCGCGGTGCCGGTGCCACCACGGCGTCCCCAGGGCGGTGACAGGGGGTGGGCAGAGCTTTGAAGCGCGGGGCTGAGCGGGGGCGGGAGCCAGCACGGCTGTCAAGTCTCCTAATTAACAAAATCCTTGGGGGATCATTAAGAGAATCCTTGGGGGAATGCAGATCCCGGGGCTGTGTGGGAGCACAGCCCCGCCGAGGACCCTGGGGACAGAGCCACCCCTGTCCCTGTCCCACACCTGTCCCAGCCCCCCAGCGATGCAGGCAGGGGCCTGCAGCCCCCAGCCCTCCCTGCAGGTGGGATACCCGGCTGTTCCTTGGAATTCCACCATGGAAAAGGCACCTCCCCTCCATCCTGCCACAGCCAGCCAGGGATCCCGCCAATCCAAGGGAGAAATCCGGGGGAAAAGCAAAGCAGGAGAGCCCAGGAGTCACGGCTGCCCCGAGAGGTTCATCAATAATGCACAAACCGGGGCCGGGGAGGGCTTTTCCCGGTTAATTCCAGGCACGGGGAGTGCCCGGGGCCGGGGAGGGCTTTTCCCGGTTGATTCCGTGCACGGGGAGTGCCCGGGGCCGGGGAGGGCTTTTCCCGGTTAATTCCGTGCACAGGGAGTGCCCGGGGCCGGGCAGAGCAGCTCCTGCCCCCGGGGAGCTCCTGCCCGCAGCACCGACACCTTTGTGATTCCTCCCGTAATTCCGTTATCGGGAGCGTTTGTCAGGAAGCTCCCCGGGAGTCCCGGGTAGGAGCTGCCTCTGGAATGCTGACGGGGAGGGATTTGCTGGGGAAAGTGGGTCAGGATGGGACCTGTGGGGCAGCCCCGAGCTGGGATTGACTGCGGCTGCTGCAGAGAGTCCTGGGGTGGGCACGGGGATGGGGATGGGGTGGGGATGAGGTGGGATAACGGT
Source organism: Phylloscopus whistleri (assembly GCA_017589585.1). Classification (NCBI taxonomy): domain Eukaryota; kingdom Metazoa; phylum Chordata; class Aves; order Passeriformes; family Phylloscopidae; genus Phylloscopus; species Phylloscopus whistleri. The sequence goes on along the minus strand of JADMLD010001258.1, from coordinate 84,281 downwards.
GAGATGGGAATGGCATGGAGATGAGATGGGAATGGGGTGGGGATGGAATGGGGATAAGGATGGGATGAGATGGTGATGGGAGTGGCATGAAAATGGGAATGGCATGGAGATGGGAATGGTGTGAAGATGAGATGGGAATGAGAGGAGATGGGAATGGGATGGGATGGGAATGGGATGAGATGGGAATGGGGTGGGGATGAAATAAGGGTAAGGGTGAGATGGGAATGGCATGAAGATGAGATGGGAATGGGATGAGATGAGAATGGGGATGGGGTGGGGATGGAACGGGGATGGAGATGGGATAAGGATGGGATGGGAATGGGATGAAGATGGGAATGGGGATGGGGTGGGGATGGAATGGGGACAAGGATGGGATGGGAATGGCATGAAGATGAGATTGGAATGGGATGAGATGGGAATGGGAGGAGATGGGAGTGGGGAAGGGGGTGGGATGGGGTTGGGATGGGGATGGGAACAAGGATAGGATGGAGACAGGAATGGGAAAGGGAATGGGATTGGGATGAAGATAGTGTGGGGATGGAGTTGGGATAGGGATGGGAATAGGGATAAGATGGAGATGGGCATGGGATTGGGATGAAGATAATTGGGGATGGGGTTGGGATAGGGATGGGATGAAAACAAGAATGGGAAAGGGAATGGGGCTGGGATGAAGATAGTTGGGGATGGAATGGGATGCCGTGTGGTTGGGTTAGATAGGAATGGGTTTGGAACGGGATCAGATGGGGATGGGACGGCAACGAGGGTGAGGATGAAGGATGAGGATGAGGGATGAGGACGAGGACGAGGTTGAGGATGAGGACGAGGACGAGGATGAAGATGAGGATGAGGATGAGGATGAAGACGAGGACGAGGATGAGGTTGAGGATGAGGATGAGGATGAGGATGAGGATGAGGGATGAGGATGAGGATGAGGATGAGGACGAGGACGAGGATGAGGATGAGGATGTGGATGAGGCTGTCCCGGGGCTGGGCACAGGGACAGCCCCGGGGCAGCGTGTGCCCCGTGTGTGTGTGTGGCTGTGGCAGGCGCGGCTCCAGAGCCGCTGGATAATTGCAGCGCTGCCGCCCCGGAGCCGAGCGGATGAGCCGGGCGACAGCTCCCAATTATTGCAGCGCAGCGGGAGAAAGGGAAAAGAAAGGGAGAGAAGAAAAAGCGCAATTATCGGGGCCTCGGCGGCGGCGCCGCTCATGGCTGCGATTTCCAGGCACGGCCCCGCTCCCAACGCGTGACACTTCCATTGATTTTTAAATGGGCACTTCTCCCCCTCTCTGCCTCCCGTCCTTCATCCCACGGACACCGGGACAGGCTCCTGGATCTCCTGGGTGATCCCTGAGCGTCCCTGCCAGGCTCAGCCCGGCCCTCGGTGGGTGCCTCAGCACCACCCGTGTGTCTGGAGGCTCCGGTGCTCCCCCCGTTTCCATCTCGCTCTCCCACCTTTCCCTCCCAGAGCTGCTCCCGGCCCCGGAATCGCAGCCCTGTATATTAAAAAAGGTCAGATTTCAGCTCTGGTGAGGAAGCAGGAGGCAGAGCAGCGTGAAGAGCCGCAGCTCCCGGGTTCTTGGGGGATCAGGGGGGCGGGGGTCCCGGCGCTGGATCTGCTCCCTGCCGTGCGGGGGATGGGCGGGGCTGTGCCGATCCCGCCTTGTCGCTCGGTAATTGACAATTAAATTTAATTACACCTTTGAGAAATAACAGCGTGCGCCGGGTTAATGGGGCTGTTCTGGAGAGGGGTGGGTTCCTCCCGCTCGGCGGGGTGGGGCAGGGGGTGACAGCCCTGGCGCGGTGACACGGGTGGGGTGGGGTGGCAGCTGTGGGGCTGAGCAGTGTCCTGGGGAGCAGAGCTGGCCTTGGCACGGGGACACCCTCCAGCAGCAGCAAACCCATCCCAGGGCACATCCTGGCCACTTTTCCTGGGAATCCAGCAGCACCCAGAGGAGACAACACCCCTGGCACCCTGCAGGTCCCCCCAGCACGGCTCAACCATTCACCTCCACAAAACCCACGGAGCTGCCCAGCTGCCTTTACCTGTTCCCATCCCCGCTCTTTTTCCCTCTTTTTATTATTTTCTTCCTTTAATTTTCTTTGCAGCAGCATCACAGCTGTCTCCCAGCTTTGCTTTATGAGCCTTTGGCTGCAATCATCGGCGGCTCTCAAGGTTTCTGCTGCAATTAAGGAGATTTTTCCAGAGCCAGGATCAGGTGCTGGGCGGGAGCCGAGGTGGCTGGAGGCTCGGCAACCCCAGGCTCCACATTTGGCATAACCAGCTCAGCATCTCCCTGGCGTCCCCATTCCTTTCACAACTCTCTCTAATTAATGATAATCACCCGCAATTTCCTAATTAGTTGGCTGATTTTTGCCCTCTGATCCCGTTTTCTGGATGAGCTTGGGGCATCAGCACCCGGGAGCACCTGCACCCACACTTTGGGGGCACCCAGGTGTCCCCAGGCAGGGGACAGGTGGGGAGGCCAACCCTGGGTCCCCTTTGCACCCGGGAGCTGACAGACCCCACCCCGGGGTGCCCCTCAGGGGGACAGGAGTGTCCTGGTCCCCTCTGGCTGCCTGGAGAGCCACCTGTGCCCCAGTGCTGGCATCTCCCCATGGCACACGTGCCAGGCCTGTGGGGACATCTGCCAGGGCTGTGGGGACACCAGGAGCGCAGAGACTCACCCTGGAGGTGCCCCTGTGCTCCCGAGGGACACCAGACTGTGCAGAGACACCCCCACAGCACTTCCCGGGATTGTCACCCCCAGGCTGGCACCGTGACACGGTGGCCCTGCCCTGAGGGGTGGCACTGGGGTGACAGGGCCATCACAGCCAGGGCTGGGGAGGGGTGGCCTTGGCTGCCGGAGGCTGCAGCAGCTCGGTGGGGAACGGGGCCAAAGCCTCTCCCTCCCTCCCTCCCAGTGATCATCGCCCTCATTAAAGCCCAGCTAATTATTATTCGGGCTCATTAGCAATTATGAACTCCAGCGCTGGCACTTCATTAAAAAAATGACAACTTCGCACTTAATTACGTTCCCCGGCAGCCCCGGACGGGTGAGAGCGCTCGGGCCCCTGACCCCTGACCCCTGCCCGTGCCAGCGCCGGCACCCACGGCACTGCCAGAACCAGTGCCAGGGCCAGAACCAGTGCCAGAACCAGTGCCAGGGCCAGAACCAGTGCCAGGGCCAGAACCAGTGCCAGAACCAGGGCCAGGGCCAGAACCGGTGCCAGAACCAGTGCCAGGGCCAGAACCAGTGCCAGGGCCAGAACCAGTGCCAGAACCAGTGCCAGGGCCAGAACCGGTGCCAGAACCAGAACCAGGGCCAGAACCAGTGCCAGAACCAGTGCCAGGGCCAGAACCGGTGCCAGAACCAGAACCAGTGCCAGGGCCAGAACCAGTGCCAGAACCAGTGCCAGGGCCAGAACCGGTGCCAGAACCAGAACCAGTGCCAGAACCAGTGCCAGTGCCAGAACCAGTGCCAGACCCAGTGCCCACAGCACAGCCAGAACCAGTGCCAGTGCCCAAACCAGTACCCAAAGTAGTGCCAGTGCCCAAATGAGAACCCACAGCAGTGCAAAAACTGGTGACAGTGCCCAAACCAGTGCCAGTACCCACACCAGGACCAGTCCCCAGAGCAGAGCCAGCACCCAGAGCAGCCCCAGCAGCCCCAGCAGCCCCAGCAGTGCCAGCAGTGCCAGCACGCTGCTTCCTGGCACTGGGCAGCCTCTCCAGAGCAGCACATGGCACACAGGACACGGCACATGGCACACAGGACACGGCACATGGCACACAGGACATGGCACATGGCACACGGGACATGGCACACGGCCCCCGGGACACTCCTGTGTGCAGGAGCACCGCAGAGGGGCTGGGATGGGGACAGGAGGATGAGTGACACGAGGGTGGCAGCGCAGGGCTGGCAGGGGCAGGGTGGGAGCTCTGCCCTGCTCAGACCCAGATGAGCTCCGGGGAACTTTCCGCGGAGGAAAATGTGAATTTCGGGAAGGGAGGAGTTTCCCTTCCTGCAGAGGGAGCAGGCACGGAGCACAGCCGCTGCCAGGGGGTTCATTCCACCTGGTCCCCAGGGGCTGGGGGGTGTTCAGGGTGTCACATCAGCCCCCCGTCCCCCCTCGGGGACCCTCGGCACCCCAGGGACCCTCAGCTGCCGCCGGGGGTGGCCGGACCCGCCCGCTCCTCCCGCTGCTGAACCCAAACCCCACCAGATGTCCCAAATTACTCAGGGCCCTGGAACCCACCGAGCGAGGCTCTGCCGGGACGGATGTGCAGCCACCGAGGCTTTGGGGGCTGTGAGGGGGCCCTGCCCCCCCGCTTTGGGGAGGAATGTCCCAAATTTGGGGCTCAGCATCCCCTCCCAGCTTGGGGAGGCACTCAGAGCCCTGGGGCAGCACCGAGGGGATCCCTCCAGACACAGAGGCTCCTCTTCCCGGAGCAGGGAGCCGGGGGCTTGTGGCAGCGCGGGGAGCAGAGCGATTCTCTGTTTTGGGGGGGCTGGGGTGGCCCCCCGGCTGTGGCTCTGTCCCTGCCCGGCAGAGCCCGAGCTCTCCCCATCGATAACCCCCGGCTCCGCAGCCTCGTCACTCAGCCGGGGGCTGCAATCACAGCGAGCCCCGGGGCTGGAGGCGCCGCCTCGCCCGGCTGAGCCCGCGGAGCCCCCGGTGCCACCCGGGCTGGGGGAGCGGGGACAGGAGCGCACGCACCCGCCCTCTGCGGGGACCGGCGCTTAATTAATCTTCTGTCGAGCGGAGAGAAGCGGGAACGGTCCCGGAGGAAGCCGGGGAGATGATTGTGCTGGAGTGAGACAAAAGAGAGCAGTTAGGCTGTGACAGCTGATATTAAAATGACTACAACTCACTTCACCCCCCCCTCCAGTCAATGCGTTCTATTCCCTATAAATAATGGGACACTCCAGGTTAACTGTCTGTTGCTGCATTCCAATTGTTGATATTTAATTAGCTCGAAAATTAAAGCGTTCTTTTATTGCCCGGTCGTTAAGGCTGCCTTATTTCTAATTGATTGAGATTGAAGTGCCTCCTCTCCCTCCCTCCCTCCCTCCGGCGCTGGGGGCAGGTGCGGTGACACCGGGGGTGTGACAGCAGCAGAGCTCTGGGACACGTCCCCAGGGCTTGGGGTGGCTGGGCCGGGCCCTGTCCCCAGGGAGGGATGGGGACACTTCCCCTGAGCATCCCCGAGGGACCTGGGGCTGGATCCCGCCCCTGCAGATCCCAATTCTCATCCCAAATTAACGAGCAAATCCCCCCGGCTCTGGGTGTAAATCCACCCTGACATCGGGCTCAGCATCCTCCACCCCCCATCCTCACTGCCTTCGCCAAAAACCGCCCCAAAAACTCCTCCTGACATCGGGCTCGGGATCCTCCACTCCTCACCCTCACTGCCTTTGCTAAAAACCGCCCCAAAAACTCCTCCTGACATCGGGCTCGGGATCCTCCACCCCTCACCCTCACTGCCTTCACCAAAAACCGCCCCAAAAACTCCTCCTGACATCGGGCTCAGCATCCTCCACCCCTCACCCTCACTGCCTTCCCTAAAACCGCCCCAAAAACTCCTCCTGGGCCGATCCGAGGAGGAACGAGGCGGCTGCAGAGCTGCAGCCCAGCGCCCGGGGCGGGAGCTGCTTCCCGCACCCCAAGCACGGCAGGAACCAGGAGCCCTCTGACCACCCTGGAAGGAAATCCCAGAGGCCGAGCCGGGCACCGGGAGCTGCCACAAAACCCCTCCGGCTCCCTCCGAGCCCGAACGGCTCCTTAAAACCCCGATGAATAAATTAACCTGAGCCCTCCCAAGCAGGAATGTGGCTGCGGGAGAGCATCCCCTGCCCCCCAAAAACCCCAAATCCCCCCGGAGCTGGCACCTCTTGCCGCTCCGTGCCTCCGTCCATCACAGCTGCGGGAGGTGAGGGGTTTTTTTGGGTTTTTTTGGCAGGGCCGTGCTCCAAAGCCAAGGAAAAACCGGCGGGATGCTGCCCGCGGGTGCTCCCGGCCCCTCTCCCGCCTGGTCCCGGTGCGGATGCGGAATTTCGCGGTGCCTCTTTCATGTCAGAGCCGCGCCGGAGCGCTCGGGAGAGTTAATAATAGAATAGCAGCGGATTAAACAATGAATAATGGAGGAGGGTAATAGAGGGGATAAATAATGTATTTACAGGCTCGCAGCCCCGCTCCCCGGCCTGGGGCCGCCGGGGATGTCCCCAGGTGCCACCTCGGGGCCGGGCGCGGCTCGGCCAAGCCAAACCCGGCCGGAGGGTGCCAGGCTGGGTGACACGGGGACACGACGGGGCAGCGGCTCCCGGAGTGATGCTCGGGGGCAGAAATCCTCCGGCTGAGCCGCCTTTTCGTGCTCCCTGGCTCCTGACGAGCTGGATCCTGCTCGGCTGTAATCCCCCAACGCTTTCAGGGGGGGTTGTGCTCCCAGCGAGGCGGCGACAAGGACACGGCTGCTCCTCGCCCTGAGCGCCTGGCACGGGGGGCAGCGGGGTGACACGGGGGTGCCCGGGCTGGCAGGGTGACACGGGGGTCCCTGGGCTGGAAGGGTGACATGGGGGGTCCCTGGGCTGGCAGGGTGACACGGGGGGTGCCTGGGCTGGCAGGGTGACACAGGGGGTCCCTGAGCTGGCAGGGTGACACGGGGGGTCCCCGGGCTGGCAGGGTGACACGGGGGACAGCGGGGTGACACGGGGGTCCCTGGGGCTGGCAGGGTGACACGGGGGGTGCCTGGGCTGGCAGGGTGACACAGGGGGTCCCTGAGCTGGCAGGGTGACACGGGGGTCCCCGGGCTGGCAGGGTGACACGGGGGTCCCTGGGCTGGCAGGGTGACACGGGGGACAGCGGGGTGACACGGGGGGTCCCCGGGCTGGCAGGGGTGACACGGGGGTGCCTGGGCTGGCAGGGTGACACGGGGGACAGCGGGGTGACACAGAGGGTCCCCGGGCTGGCAGGGGTGACACGGGGGGTTCCTGGGCTGGAAGGGTGACATGGGGGGTCCCTGGGCTGGCAGGGTGACACACGGGGGGTCCCTGGGCTGGCAGGGTGACACGGGGGTCCCCGGGCTGGCAGGGTGACACGGGGGGTGCCTGGGCTGGCAGGGTGACATGGGGGTCCCTGGGGCTGGCAGGGTGACACGGGGGGTCCCTGAGCTGGCAGGGTGACACGGGGGACAGCGGGGTGACACAGAGGGTCCCCGGGCTGGCAGGCAGCACGGGGCAGGTGCGGGCTGTCCGAGCATTCCCGGGATCCCCTCCCGGGCACGCTCCCCAGCTGCCGCCCTGTGCCGGCCACCAGCTGCCGCCGGGATGTCGCCGAGGCTCGGTCGTGGCTCTGGCCGTGGCACAGGGCCGGCCTGGGGGGCTCTAATGAGCAGCCCGGGCTGTGCCGGGGTCTCCCGGAGCAGCCCCGGTGGGGGGCGGGGGGCGCAGGTGGCAGGCGGCGGCGGGACGGGGATGATGGATGGGGCCGGGCCGGGGACACCGAGGGCTCCGGGTGATTTATCGCTCGCCGCGGGGCGGGCCTGGAGGTCGGGAAGGAGCCAGAGGGAGGGAGAGGTTTCCTTGGGAGAGGAAGGAGCCTGGAGCATCAGTACCCGGGAGCGCCTGTGCCCACACTTTGGGGGCACCCAGGTGTCCCCAGGCAGGGGACAGGTGGGGAGGCCAACCCTCCACGTCCCCTTTGCACCCAGGAGGTGACAGACCCCACCCCGGGGTGCCCCTCAGGGGGACAGGAGTGTCCTGGTCCCCTCTGGCTGCCTGGAGAGCCACCTGTGCCACAGCGCTGGCATCTCCCCATGGCACACGTGCCAGGCCTGTGGGGACATCTGCCAGGGCTGTGGGGACACCAGGAGCGCAGAGACTCACCCTGGAGGTGCCCAGTGCTCCCGAGGGACACCAGACTGTGCAGAGACACCCCCACAGCACTTCCCGGGATTGTCACCCCCAGGCTGGCACCGTGACACGGTGGCCCTGCCCTGAGGGGTGGCACCCGGGAGCTGACAGACCCCACCCCGGGGTGGCCCTCAGGGGGACAGGGAGAGGGTGCCACCCCAGGGAGCCACACTGAGCACCCCAAAACACCCGGGGGGGGGCTCTCAGGGAGGGACTCTGAGCCCGGGGTCTGGCAAAGCCCCTCGAGTCCCCCCGGGGCGGGCCCTGCCTGTCCTGAGCAGCCCCTGCCCGCGTGTCCCCGCGCTGTGTCCCTCCCCGGCTCCGTGTGTCGTTAATTCTCCTGTCACCGGAGCCGCGATAATATCGATGTGGCCATTAGAGCGCGGGGACAACGAGGCACAGCCCCGCTGCCACCCGTGTGGCACCATCCCCACCTCTCCCCCGGCTGCCACAGGCGCGTCCTCCCCTCTGTCACCTCCCGGGATCGGTGTCCCCTCTCCCGCCCCCTCCCCCTCTCAGCCGCGGGTCCCGGTACCCGGGGGAGGAGGCAAAAACACCGGGAGCCCTTAAAATAACACCCGGCTGTTTAAGGATGTGAGATCCGTACTAAATCTCGGGGAAAAGGAGCAATTATCCTGTCAGGGAAGGTGATAGAATTTTGGAGAGCTGGTTCCGCAGCTGGAATTTTTTTTTTTTTTTTTTTTTTTCCCCCAACCATTTCTCCCCCTCCGAGAGGGATTTAGCGGCCAATTATCCCTCAGGGAGAGGGGAGGTGCTGGCAGCCGGCTCCTTTTGCTGTGTCCGGGAAAAATGGGAATTACCCTCACCTTTCCATCTACCTGGGGGGATGTGCCACCCCTGCCACCCGGGGGGCGTCCAGTGCCCCCAGTCCCTGCCCCTGCTGCCCCCCGGCAGGGCTGCACCGAGGGAATTGTTCCCATTTTTAACCGGCGTTGAATTTCCCTCTCCGTTTTCCACCCTGGCTGCAAACAGCCCCAGGGGGAAGGGATCCAGGGGAAAGGGATCCAGGGGGAAGGGATCCAGGGGAAAGGGATCCAGGGGGAAGAGATCCAGGGGGAAGAGATCCAGGAGGAAGGGATCCAGGGGAAGGGATCCAGGGGGAAGGGATCCAGGGGGAAGGGATCCAGGGGGAAGGGATCCAGGGGAAAGGGATCCAGGGGAAAGGGATCCAGGGGGATCAGCCAGCCCAATTCTTGGGCTCTGCCCCTGCCCTGGGACCCCAATCCTTGGGGACAGGGGAGGGAAAGGGGAATTGGGTGCAGCAGCAGTGGCAGGGAGGGGAGTCAGGGCAGGGAAAACATTTTGCTTCCCACTCTCCTGGTTTCTGTCACAGATTGGAGATCCTGGGTTTCAAAGCAAAACGCCACCGTGCCACAAGGAGCCGGGGAATTTTCTTTGGGAAATGTCAACACGAGGCACTTCCAGAGGGAAAATGTCTCAGTGCCCCCCATCCCCAGAGCCTGGAGCCCCCCTGATGCTGGCAGTGCCACCCAGGGGGCCGGGGAGGGGCAGGGGGAGGGAGGGAGGGAGGACCAAGCCCCCATCCCTTCACCCACAGCGTTTCCATGGGAGCTCTCTCAGCCCTCAGCACAAAAACAATCCCGAGCCCTTCTCCACCTGCCGAGGCAGCAGAGGGGCTGCTGCTGCCGGTGGGAAGTTCCGTGGGGTTTTCATTAGCGTTATTATTGTTATTATTTAATTCTCAAGGTCAGGGGATTTAGGCCCGAGCTTACTTATTATCCAAGCCCCGCCAAATAAATGATGGATTCCCGTTCCTGCCTCCAGCCGTGGCTATTACGGTTGCTAAAAACGTTTTCTGCTCTAAAAAGAAAAAAATAATAATAATAAAGGGAGAGGAAAGAAAAGGAAAAAAAAAGAGGGGGAAGAGAAAGAGCGAAAGGAAAACTGCAATAGGAGGCAGGGAAATGATGGATTGCGGGAGATAATCCATCTTGTCAGCCCAGGACTACATAACCTTGATGTCAGCGGGTATTTTTCTCTGCCTGAGTCCTCTCCGGGAGAGGAGAGGAGCGGGGATGCTCCCGCCGCACCTCGGCAGCGCCGCCGGGGGTTCACCCTCACCCCCGCGTCCCGGGTGGGCAGGGGGACATCGGTGCCCAGCCCTGGGTGCCCGGGGGGAGATGGGCACGGGCTGGAGGCGCGGGACAGCCGGGGACCGTCCCCAGCACGATGTCCCTCCCCTCAGCCTCTCCTTGTCACCAGCCGGTCCCTCCTGTCCCCCCCATCTCCGCTTTTCTCCCCCCTCCCGCCGTCTCTGCCGTTTTTATCCGGCGCCGCCCGTGAAAATTGGTGCGAAATAAAAAAAAAAAAAAAAAAAAAACCAGGCCTCTGTGCCCGGAGATGAAATCAATTGATTTGGCAGGGTCGCCTGTGGACACCTCCGAGCAGCTCTTCCAATTTGCAGGACGGAGCAGCTCCTTCCCTTTCTTCTCCTCCGCCTCCCGTTCCTCCGCCCCGGTTTGGGGTTTTTTTGTTGTTTTGCTTTCTTTTTTTTTTCTTTTTTCCTTTTTATTTTTTTTTTCCTCTTCTGTCTTTCCAATTTCCCTTTGATCTTCCCCTCATTTCTGCTTCCCACTTAATGGAAATCAGCCCTGGGTGTGCCAGCGCTGCCCGTCGGAGGCGGCTGAGGATCGGCTGGGTCCCGGAGTGCCCGGGGGGACAGGGAGGGTCTGGGGGTCCCGAGCGGCTGGGCAGGAGCTTCCCAGCGCCCTGGGGTCCTGCTCCGGCTCCCTGGGCGGGCTGGGAGCTGGGGAGGATCCCCCGAGCTCAGAGCAGCCTCGTTCATGTCAGGGAGCAGCGCCAGGAGCTGCTGCACCTGGAGCCGATCCTGCCCCGGGCTCTGCTCCATCTCCTTCCTTCCTCCACCTCCTCATCCTCATCCCACCTCCCTCCTTCATCTCCCTCCCCTCACCTCCATCCCACCCCACCCAAGAACGCGCTGCAGGACCCCAAAACTGCAGCCTGAGGGGTTTCCAGCCAGCTCTCCCAGCTCTGCAGCCCCAAACCAAAACCCCAAACCCCAAACCCCAGGGAAAATCCTCTCGCAGGGACGGGAAGGGCTGGCACCAACGGGGGAGCAGCTTTGAGCCCCGTGGTGCTGATTCCCCCTCCTTTATGGATCTCCCTGACCTCGGGCACCCCCAGGATGGGCGAGGAGGAGCCAACCCCTGGAGGATCCCAATGAATCCTCCCTGGAAGGGCCGGGCAGGGACCCCCAAGCTGCCCCAGCCCCGCTGCCACCGGCCCGGCTCTCCCCAAAATTTGCCCCCGACACAACTTCCCTCAGTTAGAGCTTCAAGGCAGATGTGAGCTAATCAGGAGAACCTCGGTATTGCACAGGAGCCTCAAAGCCCTGAAAGGGAAAGGGAAATAAAAAGAAATAAAAACTCCCCAGGCTGGTTCTGCAGCGCTTTGAGTGCGCTTTGAGGTTAATGGGAGGCTAATTTGAAAGGACTCGGTTAATGAGAAAGCTAAAAATATCCCTGCCGTGCAGCCCCTTCCTCCGGCTGCTGCTGCTGCTGCTGCTGCTGCTCCCGGAGCCAGGGACGGCGCGTCCGTCACCTGAGCCCCTGTCCCCACCCCCTGGGCTCCGGGGACAGTCCTGGGACAGACCTGGGATAATCCTGGGACAAGCCTGGAACAATTCTGGGACAATTCTGGGACAATCCTGGGACAATCCTGGAACAATTCTATGACAATTCTGAGGCATTCTGGGACAATCCTGGAACAATTCTGGAACAAACCTGGGACAAACTTGGGACAATCTGGGACAATCCTGGGACAATCCTGGAACAATTCTATGACAATTCTGAGGCATTCTGGGACAATCCTGGAACAATTCTGGAACAAACCTGGGACAAACTTGGGACAATCTGGGACAATCCTGGGACAATCCTGGGACAATTCTGGGACAATTCTATGACAATTCTGGGACAATCCCAGAACAATTCTGGGACAATCCTGGGACAATTTTGGGACAATCCTGGGACAATTCTGGAACAATTCTGTGACAATTCTGGGACAGTCCTGGGACATTCTGGGACAATTCTGGAACAATCCTGGGACATTCTGGGACAATTCTGGGACAATCCTGGAACAATCCTGGAACAATTCTGGGACAAACTTGGGACAATTCTGGGACATTCTGGGACAATTCTGGAACAATTCTGTGACAATTCTGGGACAATCCTGGGACAATCCTGGGACAATCCCGGGACAATCCTGGGGCATTCCTGGGACGCACCAAGGCTTGGGCTGGGGCAGCTGTGGGATGTGCAGGCACCTGTGGCAGCTCGGCACGGCCAAATCGCCTCTGAGGGAGGAAAAGGAGGGAAAACCAGCGGGGGTTTTGGTTCTGGGGTGGCCGTGCCGGGGGCAGCCGGGAGCTGGCAGTGCCATGGGGTGTGTCACCAGAGCCCTGCCCAGCACCCAGGGGTGTCCCAGGGGGGTTTGGGGAGGTTTTCCCGGAGCAAACAGGACCCTGAGGATGGATCCATCTCTCCTGCAGCACCCAGGATCCCTGGCCTGCCCCTCCGAGCCTGCCTGGCTCCTGCCCCCCCCCGTGATTGACGGGATCATCCAAGGGACAGAGCAGCAGGAGAGCCTTGGGCGGTTCCTTCAGAGAAGGGAAAACCTCCCAGGGAGCTCTGGGGGCAGGGATGGGGGACAGGGGCAGGGAATGAGCTCCAGGGCAGATCCAGGGGGTCCCATCCCCTCACCCGGGCGCTGCCTCTGCTGACGGAGCACGGTGAGTGATCAGGGAATCCTGGAATCTTTGAACCTTTGGGGTTGGGAGAGGCGTTAAAGCTGATCCCATTCCACCCCCTGTCCTGGGCAGGGACATCTCCCACTGCCCCAGGCTGCCCCAAGCCCCATCCAACCCAGGAGATCTGGGATCACCAGGATGGGTGCATCCAGGGATCTGCCTGGGATCTCCCTGGGCATCCAGGTGGGGAACCCTCATCCCAGGGAACCCTCATTCCAAGGAATCCTCATCCCAGGGAATCCTCATCCCAGGGAATCTTCATCCCAGGGAACCCTCATCCCAAGGAATCCTCATCCCAGGGAATCCTCATCCCAGGGAATCCTCATCCCAAGGAATCCTCATCCCAGGGAATCCTCATCCCAAGGAATCCTCATCCCAGGGAATCCTCATCCCAAGGAATCCTCATCCCAGGGAATCCTCATCCCAGGGAATCCTCATCCCAAGGAATCCTCATCCCAGGGAATCCTCATCCCAAGGAATCCTCATCCCAGGGAATCCTCATCCCAAGGAATCCTCATCCCAGGGAATCCTCATCCCAGGGAATCCTCATCCCAAGGAATCCTCATCCCAGGGAATCCTCATCCCAAGGAATCCTCATCCCAGGGAATCCTCATCCCAAGGAATCCTCATCCCAGGGAATCCTCATCCCAAGGAATCCTCATCCCAGGGAATCCTCATCCCAAGGAATCCTCATCCCAAGGAATCCTCATCCCAGGAAATCCTCATCCCAAGGAATCCTCATCCCAGGGAATCCTCATCCCAAGGAATCCTCATCCCAGGGAATCCTCATCCCAGGGAATCCTCATCCCAGGGAATCCTCATCCCAGGGAACTCTCATCCCAGGGAACCCTCATCCCAGGGCATCCTCATCCCAGGGAATCCTCATCCCAGGGAATCCTCATCCCAAGGAACCCTCATCCCAGGGAACCCTCATCCCAGGGAACCCTCATCCCAGGGAACCCTCATCCCAGGGAACCCTCATCCCAGGGAGCCCTGGGCTATTGGGGGATGAGAATAATGAGGGAGGAATCCATGAGTAATTACACTCTAATTAATTTAGGATGATGGATGGAGGGGACTGGGTGACTCGGTGCGGTGGTGAAGGACCTGGCTCCTGTCACCATCAGAGGGATCTGCTGCTTCTGAGGAGGGAGGGAGGGGAAAAAAGAGGAAGAGGAGGGGGAAGAAAGAGGGAAAGGAAGGGGGAAAGAGAGGAAAAGGATGGGGGAAAAAAGAGGGAAAGCAGGAAAAAGAATAAAAGTAATAAAAAAGAGAAAATGGCAAGATTTCTATCCTTGGAGGAAGGGAAGGGAAGGGAAGGGAAGGGAAGGGAAGGGAAGGGAAGGGAAGGGAAGGGAAGGGAAGGGAAGGGAAGGGAAGGGAAGGGAAGGGAAGGGAAGGGAAGGGAAGGGAAGGGAAGGGAAGGGAAGGGAAGGGAAGGGAAGGGAAGGGAAGGGAAGGGAAGGGAAGGGAAGGGAAGGGAAGGGAAGGGAAGGGAAGGGAAGGGAAGGGAAGGGAAGGGAAGGGAAGGGAAGGGAAGGGAAGGGAAGGGAAGGGAAGGGAAGGGAAGGGAAGGGAAGGGAAGGGAAGGGAAGGGAAGGGAAGGGAAGGGAAGGGAAGGGAAGGGAACTCCCAGCGCTCCATTCAAGTTCATTCCCTGTCTGTGATCCCTGGCTTTTTGCAGCTCAGGGAAGACCACATGTTAAGAAAACTCTATTTTTTTTTTTTTAAGCCAGATTCTCTTTAATTTTGCAATGAAATGAGTTGGAGTATGAGGAATGGCACGATAATTCATCCTGAAGATGTTGGGCACCTCGCCAGGAGGATCCACTTCCTGCAGCGAGGAAATTTCATTTTAAATTGGTTTATTTTACCTTTTTTTTTTTTTTTTTTTCTTTTTTAACAGTTGTTATTTTAACCCAGAGCCCACAAACTTCTGAGCAGCAAAAACCTCTCCAAACTCCCCACCACCTGAGCGCCTTCCAATGCCCGGGCAAACACTCGACCCTCCGAACTTCCTTTTCCCATTCTGATATTTTAATCCAGAATTATTTTATCGCCTGCTACCACCAAAAAAAAAAAAAAAGAAAGAAAGAAAGTGCCTAAGTAGTCATTTATTAACAGTTATAAGTATCATTAGGTAGAAAGATGTGGTAAAATACAGATCAGAGCGGGAAGAGCGCGGGCTCCCAGTGCCATTTTTCCTGTTCAGCGTCGTCGTTGCACATCCCCGGATCACAGCCGTGATTAGTGGCATCAAATGACTCCTGAAAAATGATTATGTGCCATTAAAAGCATCAGTCTGCCTGCAAGCAGCACAAACAAATGGCCGTGGCAGGCGTGAGGCAGCAGCTCCGGGGTGTGACGGGAATCCCGGAGCCGTGGTGGGATGTGGGGGGCTGGGATCATGGGGGGACACTGAGGGAAGGACAGCCAGGGGGCCTGGGGTGGAGGCTGGGGGGATTCAGGGTGGGATTTGGTGGTAAATGGCTCCCACCACCAGGGTGTCCCCGCTCCAGCTTCCTCTTTTCCTTTAGGCAGAATGTGGCCCAGCACAGCCCTGACCCTGGAAAAGGCCTCCCCTCCCTGCAAGGGCTGTGGCATCAGCCCCACCGCCCCAAACCATCTCCCCAAACCCTTATCCCGACCCATCGCTCCCCAACCCCAAACACGTCACCCCAGGTCCGTCACCCCAGCTCCAAAATCCCAACTCATAACCCCAGTTCTCCATCCCAAATCCAGCACCCCCATTTCACAACCCCGACCCACGGCCCCAGTTCTTCAACCCAACCCATCACCCCATCCCATAACCCAAACCCATGACCCCAGTTCTCCATCCCAACCCACCACCCCAGCTCCATAACCCTGACCTATCACCCCAGTTCCACATCCCCATCCCATAACCCCAACCCATGATCCCAGCTCCATAACCCTGAACCATGACCCCAGTTCTCCATCCCAACCCATCATCCCAGCTCCATAACCCCAATTCTTCATCCCAAATCCACCACCCACATTTCACAATCCCAACCCACGACCCCAATTCTCCATCCACACCCATCATCCCAGTTCCACATCCCCAACTAATGACCCCAACCCATCACCCCCAACCCCTCACACCCCACCCCAAGGCTGTGCCCAGCCACTTCCAGCCCTTCACTCCCTGCCGTTTCTGCTTTCCCAGGACATAAATCCAGCAAGCCCATCCAAGGAAGTGAAATCCAAATGTCTCATCTGATCCCAAATTCTTCATCCCAACCCATCACCCCAGCTCCATAACCCCGACCCATGGCCCCAGTTCTTCATCCCAAATCCACCACCCCTGTTCCATAACTCCAACCCATGACCCCAATTCTTCATCCCAACCCATCACCCCAGTTCCACATCCCCAACCCATCACCCCAAACCCATCATCCCAAACCCACCAGCCCATCTCCACACCCCCAACCCCTCACACCCCACCCCAAGGCTGTGCCCACCCCGTGCCAGCCACTTCCAGCCCTTCACTCCCTGCCGTTTCCGCTTTCCCAGGACATAAATCCAGCGAGCCCATCCAAGGAAGTGAAATCCAAATGTCACATCTGACCCCAATTCTTCATCCCAACCCATCACCCCTGTTCCGTAACCCCGACCCATGGCCCCAGTTCTTCATCCCAACCCATCATCCCAGCTCCATAACCCTGAACCATGACCCCAATTCTTCACCCCAACCCATCATCCCAGCTCCATAACCCTGACCCATCACCCCAGTTCCACATCCCCATCCCATAACCCCAACCCATGACCCCAATTCTTAACCCCAACCCATGATCCCAGCTCCATAACCCTGAACCATGACCCCAGTTCTCCATCCCAACCCATCATCCCAGCTCCATAACCCCAATTCTTCATCCCAAATCCACCACCCCCATTCCATAACCCCAACCCATGACCCCAACTCTTCATCCCAACCCATCACCCCAGTTCCACATCCCCAACCCATCACCCCAAACCATCACCCCAAACCCATCATCCCAAACCCATCACCCCAAACCCACCAGCCCATCTCCATAACCCCAACCCCTCACACCCCACCCCAAGGCTGTGCCAGCCACTTCCAGCCCTTCACTCCCTGCCGTTTCTGCTTTCCCAGGCCATAAATCCATGGAGCCCATCCAAGGAAGTGAAATCCAAATGTCACATCAGCGGGAGAGACGGCTCAATCGAGGGTATTGATTGTCACGGAGAATATTCGCACTTCATTCACCTACTTAGTCCCTTCCCCCAGGCACACAGGAATTCATCAAACCTTGTCACACCACATAATAATACTCGTTCCCAGGTGTTGTCAGAGGCGGCTCAGACTTTCTCCAGCCTTCCCGGGCAGGCAGGAATTTAGGGGAAGAAAGGATTCGCCAGCAGAATGAATGTGACGGCGCCGAGATGTGAATTAACCCTGTGGCAGCCGGGGGAGGACCCGACCCCCTCCCCGTGCCCGTGCAGAGGCTGCTCAGGCTTTGTTTGCAGCTCCTTGGGAATTTTGGTGACGGGGATGAAATTGAGCTGGGGAGAAAAGGCATTTTCCCGTTGTTTGGAGCCTTTTATTGACGTGTCTGCAGTGCCTGTGAACCCCTCGGAGCAGAGCAGGGACGTGGCTGCAGGGGAACCTGGGCAGGGCAGGAAATGCAGCAGGGAAGGAGATTTGGAGGAGAAGGAAAGGCTGGATGAGGAGGAACCTGGGCAGGCAAGGAAATGCAGTAGGGAAGGAAATTTGGAGCAGAAGGAAAGGCTGGATGAGGAGGGACCTGGGCAGGGCAGGAAATGCAGTAGGGAAGGAAATTTGGAGCAGGAGGAAAGGCTGGATGAGGAGGGACCTGGGCAGGGAAGGAAATGCAGCAGGGAAGGAGATTTGGGGGAGAAGGAAAGGCTGGATGAGGAGGAACCTGGGCAGGGAAGGAAATGCAGCAGGGAAGGAGATTTGGAGGAGAAGGGAAGGCTGGATGAGGAGAAGGAAAGGCTGGATGAGGAGAGCAGCTCAGGGTGGTCCCTGCAGCCCTGCTGGGGCTGTGGAGGCTGCGAGGCCTCACTGGAGTGAGCAGGAGCTGGTGGAGTGAGCCTGGACCCCACAAGGGACCCCCAGGAAGGGGCAGGGTCACCCTGGTGGCACATCTGGTGTCATTGTCCCCAAGCCCGGAGCTCTCCCGTGTGTCCCCTGTCCCTGCAGCACGTGGCTGGTGGCAGTCCCCAGCCCTGGCCCGCTGGCTGAGATGAAGTGGGAGCGGGAGCTGCTGCCCCTGAGCCACGTTTATTATTCACGTTATTTGTGCGCTGATCTGATTCCGTGTAATGATTTAATCTGTTAATGGCCCCTGATTCAATCGCTCCTCTCCCGTTAATCTCCTCCTGCCATTTGCACCTGATCTCCTGATTTTTCTGACGGCGTTCTGGCAGCTGAGGGCCGGGTTTGCAGCTTGGCACGGGCACGGTGCCACGGCAGGTCACCCGGGGGCTGTGACGGGGTTCTGCAGAGCCGGGCCTGGGAGAGGGGAGGAGGAGGAGGAGGAGGGAGAAACAGGGAAACTCCTTGAGGCTGCCCAAAGCTGGAGATCCAGAGGGCATTGGGGCAGGTCCCAGCTCCAGCAGCATCCCCGGACACCACAGGACACAAAGGTGCCCCAGGCTGTAGGTGCTGGATGGGAGAAGCTGTTCTCTTCCTGGGAAAGCTCCTGGTGTGCCAGCCTGCATCCCATCCCAGGGACAGAGTGATCCTGGTCCCTGCATCCCACCCCAGGGACAGGGTGATCCTGGTCCCTGCATCCCATCCCAGGGACAGAGTGATCCCAATCCCCGCATCCCACCCCAGGGACAGGGTGATCCCAATCCCCACATCCCATCCCAGGGTGATGCTGATCCCAATCCCCACATCCCACCCCACACACAGAGTGCTCTCTGCATCCCACCCCAGTGCCCCGGCCGTGCTCCTCCCCCGCCTGTGACAGTGACAGTGCCATCGCCATTCCCCGCTCGCGCTGCCGGGCTCCCCGGGCTGATTTACGGCAGCACGAGGATGCAATCAAGGCCCCGGCCCCCCGAGGACGCGGCGGCGGCGGCGGCTCCGCTGCATTTGGACCGGGAGCACGCGGCCGGCGCGGCGGCGGAATGCCAATGGGGAGCGGGGCCCACCGGGAGGATGGATCCGTGCACCCGAGCCTGAGGATGCTCCGGGCAGGGCTGGAGGAGCGGGACGTGCCCCTGCTGACGGGGATGCGGTGTCGGGAGAGGGGGACGCCGGTGACAAACGCCGCCCCCCCGGGAAGGAGCCCCCGAGGCGAAGCAAATTCCTCCCTGCAAAGACAACGAGCAGCGTGGCGAGGGACAGGGTTTGTCACCAGCTCCTGGGAAGGCGCCAGAGCCGCGGAGGCTTTGCCTTCGCCCCTGGGGAGCCCCGGGCACTCCGGCTCTCCCACCCCAGCCCCCAGCAGCCGTTCCCTGCCCTGTGCCCGGCTCCTTCTCGCCTGACGTGAGCTGATTTCGGGAGGCAGCGGGTGACGGGGGAGTACAGCTGCCGCTAAGTTATCCAAACGATTTATCTTAAGATTCATCCAGAATTCATGGCGCGGGAGCCTGGGCCGTGTCGGCCGTTAATATTCATGCGGGTTTGGAGCGGCGTTAATCACCGGCGCTGACAATTGGCACTTGCCTTAATTGCCCGTGCAGCCGGCCGGCTCTGCCCGCCGCGTCCCTCCCACCCCCGGGATGGGTGCGGGGTGGCAGAATGTCCCCGCCCGGCGTTTTGTCACCGTCTCGGTGCATCCGCAGCGCCTCGGGGTGACACCGCTGAGCCCGCAGCAGAGCACAAGGGGCTGGAGCAACCCCCGGGTGTGTCCCCCCGTCCTCCGGGGGCGCATCCCGAGCTGTGCCCTCGCTGTCGCTGTCCCCGTGGCTGCTGGAGCATCCCCCGGGGTGACATCGCAGCTCCCACGGCAGAGCTCAGGGGGCTGGATCCCGAAACATCCACCCCGCCGGGGGCTCTCTCCATCCTCCCGCGGCCGATTCCACCGTGGGGACGCGGATCTGGATCCCAGCGGAGCTCTGTCCTCTGTGCATCCCCAGCACCCCGGGGTGAGGCAAATCCCACCCACCCCGGAGCATCCACCCCCGGAGCATCCTCCCCCGGCACATCCCGGCACGGAGAAGCGGCCCCGGAGCCCGGCGGAGCTGCGGCCCGGCTGCCAAGCCGCTGTCGCCGTGGCTGGCGTTACCTGTCACCGCTGTCACTCCGCTCCCGTCCCGCCAGCTGCCGCCGCGCGGCCCTGGAATACCAATGAGGGATCCGGGAGCTGCGGCGCCGGGACCCCCGGGGGTTGGGGACAGCGTGTGGCACGGGCAGGGGTGGCAGGTGTCACCAGGGAGGTGCTGAGAGCCCCGCGGGCAGAGGGGTGGGACACAGAGGTGTCACCGTGTCCCCCCCCGGCAGGACACAGCCACCTCCGGGGTCACTCCCATCCTCTCGGGGCCGTGCACCCCAAAATCAAGGCCGGGAAAGCAGCACACGAGGCTGGGATGCCCCATCCCAGAGGGAAATGAATCCCCCCCCAAAAAAAAACCCCTCAAAGCCCCCCCAAAGCGCCCCCGCTGCGGCTCTGGGCGGGTTTCAGCTGTCCCCGCGCTGTAATTGTCCTAATTAGATCGGCGGGTTTTGATGAAGGGAAAGCGAGCAGGGGGGAGGCAGGAGGAGATAATGGAATCGCAGATGACATTCCCATCACCCAGCCTCTCCCGCAGCCGCCGCTGCAGCCCGGACGGAAAATTAAATGCGTGAGGGGCGGGGGGGCAGGGAAATTTCCATAATCTGCCTCTGCAGGATGGCACCGAACCCGGCTGGAGCCCGGAGGGGCGGCACGGAGCTGCTCTGTCCTCAGCCGGGCGGTGTCACCGCGGGTGTCACCCACCCGTGTCACACCTGTGTCCCCAGAGGTGCTGCCAGCACCCACCCGGGGGCCACCCTGCTCTGCCCGCCCACCCGTGGGTGCTGGGTGTGCCAGGTGTCATCGCTGGGTCACTGTTGGTGGCTGCCGGTGGCTTTGGGGACACCCAGGGGACGCGTGAGGGGCACGGGGGGACAGTACCCAGCCCCCCACACGCCGGACTGTGCCCCACCGAGGAGGAGAGGCGGTGACATCGGGGTGTCACCCCCGGCCCCAGCCTCTCACAGCCCCCCCAAAACAACTGGAGGCAGAGCAGGAGCCGCTCCCCCATCCGGGCGCTGCTCCTGGATGCTCTGCCCGGGCAGGATCCGAATTAAAAACACATTTATCTGTATCCCAGAGCTTCAAACAGGAAAACTTCCAGCCCGCTTCTCCCTCCTTGCCCCGCTCTGGCCACACCGCGATGCCAAGGCTGAACTCAACTCCCCGGCCCTTTCTCCTTTCCCAAATTCCCCGCCTTCTTCCCGGGCCATTCCCGTGCAAACCGAGGCTTTGTTTGTTGGGAGGCGGCTCTGCCTCGGCCCTCGCCCGCCTTTGTCCTCCGCCACCAACAAACAAAGCGGGGAGAGGCGGAGGAGGGAGCGCGGAGCCCTGGAAGGGGCTGGGCTGGGCCCCGATGGCCCGGGCAGCTCGGGGAGCTCGGGGTGGCGGTGCCGGCTGAGGGGCGAGGCCGGGGGTGGATTGATCGGGAAATGGGAAATGAGGAAAATGAGAGTGAAACGGGGGAAAGAAGGGGAAAGGGGAAATGAGGAAAACGAGAGTGAAAGGGGGAAAGAAGGGGAAAAGGGGAAATGGGGGAAATGAGAGTGAAAGGGGGAAAAGAAGGGGAAAAGGGGAAATGAGGAAAATGAGAGTGAAAGGGGGGAAAGAAGGGGAAAAGGGGAAATGAGGAAAATGAGAGTGAAACGGGGGAAAGAAGGGGAAAGGGAAAATGAGAGTGAAAGGGGGAAAGAAGGGAAAAAGGGGAAAAGAGGAAAATAAGAGCAAAACGGGGGGAAAGAAGGGGAAAAGGGGAAATGAGGAAAATGAGAGCGAAACGGGGGAAAGAAGGGGAAAAGGGGAAATGAGGAAAATGAGAGTGAAAGGGGGAAAGAAGGGAAAAAGGGGAAATGAGGAAAATGAGAGCGAAAGGGGGAAAGAAGGGGAAACGGGAAATGAGGAAAATGAGAGCGAAAGGGGGAAAGAAGGGGAAACGGGAAATGAGGAAAATGAGAGCGAAAGGGGGGGAAAGAAGGGGAAAAGGGGAAATGAGGAAAATGAGAGCGAAACGGGGGGAAAGAAGGGGAAAAGGGGAAATGAGGAAAATGAGAGCGAAACGGGGGAAAGAAGGGGAAACGGGGAAATGAGGAAAATGAGAGCGAAAGGGGGAAAGAAGGGAAAAAGGGGAAATGAGGAAAATGAGAGCGAAAGGGGGAAAGAAGGGGAAACGGGAAATGAGGAAAATGAGAGTGAAAGGGGGAAAGAAGGGGAAATGGGAAATGAGGAAAATGAGAGTGGAAGGGGGAAATGAGGGGAAAAGGGGAAATGAGGAAAATGAGAGTGAAAGGGGGGAAAGAAGGGAAAAAGGGGAAAAGGGGAAATGAGAGTGAAAGGGGGAAAGAAGGGAAAAAGGGGAAAAGGGAAAATGAGAGTGAAAGGGGGGAAAGAAGGGGAAAAGGGGAAAAGGGGAAATGAGAGCAAAACGGGGGAAAAGAAGGGGAAAACGGGAAATGAGGAAAATGAGAGTGAAAGGGGGGAAAGAAGAGGAAAAGGGAAAAAGGGAAAATGAGAGTGAAAGGGGGAAAGAAGGGAAAAAGGGAAAATGAGAGTGAAAGGGGAGAAAGAAGGGAAAAGGGACTGGAATTCCCTCCTGGAGCTGCCCGGGGAGGTTTGGAGGCCCCGGCTGGGCTGGGGATGAGGTGGGAATGGGGCACAGCTCGGATCCATCCTGGGTTCATTCCCAGCCTGGGTGATGCTGGGGCTCTGTCGGGCCCTGGGGTGTGTCTGCCACGTGCCAGCCGCGTGTCACCTCAGCCACTCGTGTCCCCATCCGGGACAAACCGGGGCTCAGCTGTCCCCCAGACATCCCCCGGTTCTGCTGCCGCTCTCATTTTTGGGGTGGCACAGCGGGGCTGCGGTCCCCGGGGGACACCCGGACCTGCGGCGCCGCGTCCCCAGGGCTCGGGACCCCAACCCGGGCCATCCCCCGAGGGGACAGGGGGTGCCGGGGGGGCGGGGTGGGTTTGGAATCTCCATTTTCCTCCCTGTGACTCCAGGGACTCTCCCGGAGCTGCTGGAGAGGAGGAGGAGGAGGAGCAGGAGGAAGGAGGAGGAGGAGGAGGAGGAGGAGGAGGAAGGAGGAGGAGGAGGAGGAGGAGGAAGGAGGAGGAGGAGGAGGAAGGAGGAGGAGGAGGAGGAAGGAGGAGGAAAGAGGAGGAGGAAGAGGAGGAGGAGGAAGGAGGAGGAGGAGGAGGAAGGAGGAGGAAGGAGGAGGAGGAGGAAGGAGGAGGAAGGAGGAGGAGGAGGAGGAGGAAAGAGGAGGAGGAGGAGGAGGAGGAGGAGGAGGAAGGAGGAGGAAAGAGGAGGAGGAGGAGGAGGAGGAAGGAGGAGGAAGGAGGAGGAAAGAGGAGGAGGAGGAGGAGGAGGAAGGAGGAGGAAGGAGGAGGAGGAGGAAGGAGGAGGAGGAGGAGGAGGAGGAGGAGGAGGAGGAAAGAGGAAGAGGAGGAGGAGGAGGAGGAAGCTCCTCACTGACCTCTCCACCAAACCCCGAGGGGCTCCCCGGCCCCCCCAAACCACCGGGTCCAACCCCACCTCCCCCCTCGATCCTTTCACGGCGCTCCCCGAGCAGAACCCGAAGATTTTTATTTTTTTTTTTAATCTAAAAGCGGCGCTGGGAGGGTGAATTAAGGGCGTTAATTGAATTTCCTCCGGCGGCCGAGCCGGGCCGGGGGGAGGCGGCAGGAAACGCATTTGATGTCTCGGAAAAAGCTGCGGGTTCCCAACCTGGTGGGGTTTGGAGTTGTTTTGTTTTTTTTTAATTTATTTTCTTTTTCTCTCTAATTTCTTTTTTTAATTTAAAGTCGGTCGTAAAAAAAAAAAAAAAAAAAAAAAAAAAAAAAAAAAAAGCAAGCCTGACTTTGAGGAGCTAATGAATCTCATGAATTATTTTTTGTTGGTTTAGGCACCCGCTCGGCTTTGAATATTATATTAATAAAGGAAAAGCGATTCCTTTCCCCGGGAAGGGTGGGAATGAGGCTGCTCCGGGGGAGCGGGCAGGGGAGGGGGGACAGGCACCCCCAGCCCCTTCCCTGCCCCCCGAGGGAGCCTTTGGGGACACGAGTGGGGGGGTTGGGGAGGGAGAAGGAATTTTTGGGGTGTCCTGCCCAGAGGGACATCAGGGACCCGCGGTGACCCTGGGGGGACACCTCTCACCTCTTATCTCTTATCTCATCTCTTATCTCCTCACTGGTGGCACAAACGAAGGGATCGTGGAGCCAGGGGATGTTTGGGGTGGGGAGAGACCCCAAAGTCACCCCATTTCCCCCAGAGAACACCCGGCACCGCCCCGGGCTGCTCCGAAAGGGCCAACCCGGCCCCGGACACTCCCAGGGGGTGGAACAGGGGGAGCCTGACCCTTCCAGCCCAACCCGAATCGTTCCGTGATCCCGCAAAAACCCCGGGGATTTTGTGGTAAATAAAATAAAATAAAATTAAATTAAATAAAATTAAATAAAATGAAATAAAATGAAATAAAGTAAAATAAAATAAAATAAAATAAAATAAAATAAAATGAAATAAAATAAAATAAAATAAAATAAAATAAAATAAAGTAAAGTAAAATAAGGTAAAGTAAAATAAAATAAAATAAATAAAATGAAATAAAATAAAATAAAAAAGTAAAGTAAAGTAAAGTGAAATAAAGTAAAATAAAGTAAAATAAAATAAAATAAAATAAAGTAAAATAAAGTAAAGTGAAATAAAGTAAAATAAAGTAAAATAAAATAAAATAAAATAAAATAAAGTAAAATAAAATAAAATAAAATAAAATAAAGTAAAATAAAATAAAATAAAGTAAAGTAAAATAGAATAAAATAAAATAAAATAAAATAAAATAAAATAAAATAAAATAAAGTAAAATAAAGTAAAATAAAATAAAATAAAATAAAATAAATAAAATATTCGGGATTTTTGGGGGTGCCTGGATGGCTCCTCAGCCCCCCCCTCGGCATCAGCATTCAGCGCCGGTGCCAAAAGCGGGCGCTTTTCACGCCGGTTTAGTTTTATTGTTCTGCCAAAAGCTTTAATTCGGGGCTGTCGTCCTCCCGCGCCGCTGATTTACGCCGCCGGGGGTTTAATTACACCACTCGGCGTTTCTGAAAACGTGAAAAAAACCGCTCGAGTTCGGCAGCAATTAAAAGGCAGCCGAGTAGATCGGCCCATCGGAGGGGAGAGGAGTAAATCAAACAATTAAAAAGCTCCTTCAGGAGAGGGAGGGGGGTCCCGGCCCGAAATCACCTCCCGGGTGGGAGCCCCGCGGGTTTCACCCCGGTAACCCCCCGGGCTTGGGGGGTACTGGGAGCTACTGGGGGGGGTGTGAGCCCCGTCCAGCATCCCTTGGGAGCATCCCAGCGTCCCCAAAAACACATTTAGGGCTGGGCAGGGTGGGGATGGGGACGGGGACAGGGACAGGGACAGGGACAGGGACAGGATGGGGACAGGGACAGGGACAGGGACAGGGACAGGGACAGGGACAGGGACAGGGACAGGATGGGGACAGGGACAGGGACAGGGACAGGGACAGGGACAGGGACAGGGACAGGGACAGGGACAGGATGGGGACAGGGACAGGGACGGGACAGGGACAGGGACAGGGACAGGATGGGGACAGGGACAGGGACAGGGACAGGGACGGGATGGGGACGGGGACAGGGACAGGGACAGGGACAGGGACAGGGACAGGGTGGGGACAGGGACAGGGACGGGACAGGGACAGGGGCGGGATGGGGACAGGGACAGGATGGGGACAGGGACGGGATGGGGACAGGGACGGGATGGGGACAGGGACAGGATGGGGACAGGGACAGGGACAGGATGGGGACAGGGACAGGATGGGGTTCCTGCCCCCGCCAGCCGCCCCCCAAGGATTCTCCCCGCGGTTTTTGGGGTGGTTTTTCTGCGGCTTTGGGGTTTTCAGCGGGATCGAAGCTCTCTCTTGTGGCAGAGCCGCTCCATTACAGCCCCAGCCGGGCTGGCGAGCCCCAGCATCTCCCGGGGCTCCCCGGAGCGGGGCTCGGACGGAATTTTAGACGGAGCATCCCCCCGGGAGAGCCTGAGGCTGGGGAAACTGCAAGCAGCTCCTGCTCCCCGTTCCCGCTCCCGGTTCCCGGCCGTGCCCCGCTGGCTCTGGAGGGCCGGGGGTGCCCAAAATTCCCCCAGGAGCCGCCCCGGCCCCGCTGAGGGCTGAGCCCCCAACAACTCATCGCAGGTACCGCCGCCATCGCCATCGGGGGTTTTTTGTCCGCCGCCCGCGCCGTAGGAAACAAAGCCCCGGACGCGGAAGTGCCGCGTTCATTTCCGGTTTCTGCGCAGCGGCTGCGGGTGAGCGATGGCGGCCGAGGGGACCCGGGAGAGAGGGGGGGAGGCCCGGGAGGATCCGCCGCCATCCGCGGCCTGGCGGCACCGGGCGGGCCCGCGGCGGGCTGGGGGCAGGGAGGGGGCGCGGGGGGAGCCGATGGCGGGCGGGGGGGCGGTGGCGGAGGAGGAGGAGGAGGAGGAGGCGATGGGCGGGGGGGAGGGGGATGCGCTGACACCATCTTGGCTGGTTTGTGCAGGTTGGAGCTACCGGAGCCGAGCTGGAACCATGGTGAGGGGCCGGGGGGTGTGAGGGGGGACCCGGGGTGAGGGAGGGGCGGCTCTGGGGGTGAGGGAGGGGCGGCTCTGGGGGTCCCTGGGGGTGAGGGAGGGGCGGGTTTGGGGGTCCCTGCTCTGCCAAGCCCCGGCCGTGGTGCAGCACGCGGGGCTCGGTGGGCAGGGGGTCCCGGGGGGCTCCGTGGCCGGAGCAGGAGCCGGGGATGCGGAGCCCATCCCCGGGAGTGCCGAGGCCCGGGCGGTGCCCCTGCCCGCGGGGCAGGAGCGGCTTTGGGGCCCCTTTCTTTCTGAATTTTTCCGTCATTCCACGACTTTCTGTCGGGCTCGGCAGCCTCGCAAGATTGAGGAGATCAAGGATTTCCTGCTGACGGCGCGGAGGAAGGACGCCAAGTGTGAGTGGGGGTCCCGGGGCAGGGCAGGGGGGACACTCCGGTGTCCCTGTGGGCACCGAGGGGCTCCTGCCCCGGGGGTGGCCCGGGGTGGGTGACAGAGGTCACTCCTGTGGGGCTCGGGGGGTTCTCAGTGCTGCTCCCAGCTCTGCATTCCTGGGGTGTACACCCAAACCAAGCCGTTCCCAAATTCCCTGTGCTCTGTGGGAAGCTGCAGCTCTGTCACAGCGGCTGATTCATCCTCCTGGATGGGAGATGCTGTTGACAGCACAGAGAGGGGGGAATTGAGACAACACCGCTGCTTTGGCTCGCTGTTCAACAGCACGGGGAGAGCTTTCCCTCCTCTCCTGCCTGTTTGGGGACTCTGGGGATGGTTTGGTGTGGGGGAACTGAGCACTGAGAGAGCTCTGGAGGGGATTTTTCATGCCCATCCTCGCCCTGGGTGCAGCTGGAGGGTGTCACAGACATAAAGAGCTCACACCCACACCTTGCCGTGTCCCAGGCAGAAAGGAGAGAGGTTTATTTACAGATTTAACATTTATCAAACCCCAGCAGTGATCATGGATGGGAGGAAGAAAATCTTCCTCTCCAACCACACTGGACCATGCAACAGTCCATCAGCAGTCTGCTCCTTGTGAAAAGATTTTAAACATTGCTGGGTTTTACAATAACAAGGGGCTTGTTTACACAAAAGTGTATCTGACTCCAAAGCACAGAAGGCTGAAAATGAAGAGTTTTACAAACTCCTCAAAGGGGGCAGAGGAGAACAGCAAAAACCCCAAAACCCAGACAGCAGAGGGCTCTGCACGGGGAGGGGAGCGGGGTGGGTGTCCCAGGGGTGACCTGGGGTGTCCCTGTCCCAGGGGTGTCCCAGGGGTGATCTCGGGGTGTCCCAGGGGTGACCTGGGGGTGTCCCTGTCCCAGGGGTGACCTGGGGGTGTCCCAGGGGTGACCCCGGGGTGTCCCAGGGGTGACCCTGGGGTGTCCCTGTCCCAGGGGTGTCCCCGGGGTGACCCCGGGGTGTCCCCTGCACCCCCACAGCCGTGAAGATCAAGAAGAACAAGGACAATGTCAAGTTCAAGGTGCGCTGCAGCCGGTACCTCTACACCCTGGTCATCACCGACAAGGAGAAGGCGGAGAAGCTGAAGCAGTCCCTGCCCCCAGGTACCCCTGGGGTCTCCTGGGGGATGTTTGGGGTTCAGGGAGGGGCTGTCAGAGCCCCCTCCTTGTGGAAGGGTCCCTGCAGGGTTCCCCCTGTCCCTGGTGCCACCAGCAGAGCCTGGCCTGGCTCAGCTGGGGGCTCCAGGTAGCCCCTCCATGCCTGAGCCCCCCAGCCCGTGTTTCCTCCCTCTCCTCCCCAGGTCTGGCCGTGAAGGAGCTGAAATGAGCCAGGAGCAGCTGGGACCCGCTGGATCCTCTTTGTTTGTTAAAATAAATAAAAAACCTGTTCCCCACGTGGTGCTTGGTGTTTGACAGCTCCCTGCTGCTGCTGCTGCTGCTGCTGGCCCTGCAGCCGCTCTGGGGGTCCTGGGACCACTCTGGGGGTCCCGGGGCCACTCTGGGGGTCCCGGGGCCACTCTGGGGGTCCTGGGGCCGCTCTGGGGGTCCTGGGGCCGCTCTGGGGGTCCTGGGGCCACTCTGGGGGTCCTGGGGCTGCTCTGGGGGTCCTGGGACTGCTCTGGGGGTCCTGGGGCCACTCTGGGGGTCCTGGGACTGCTCTGGGGGTCCCGGGGCCGCTCTGGGGGTCCTGCTGCCGCTCTGGGGGTCCTGGGGCCACTCTGGGGGTCCCGGGGCCGCTCTGGGGGTCCTGGGGCTGCTGTTGCTCCCAGCAGAGGGGCCCAGGGGTACCAGGCTCAGGTACCTGGAAGGTGTCACCAGACCTGGAGCCACCCCCGTGCTCCTGGGTGGCCCTGTGGGGTGGCAGCTGGGGACGGGACCTGGGGCTGGCACACAGGGCCACCAGCGGGTCCTTGGCACGGTGTCCTCGACAGCAGGGGCTGCCAGGGCACGGTGCCCCCGCTGCAGGAGGATTTTGGGGTACAGTGCCCCCACTGCAGGTTTATGGGACGTGGTGTCCCCACAGCAGGAGGTTTGGGGTGCGGTACCCTCACAGCAGGAAGTTTTTGGGGTGCAGTATCCCCATAGCAGGAGGTTTTTGGTGTAGGGTGCCCCCACAGCAGGAGGTTTTTGGGGCGCAGTGCCCCCACCACAGAACGTTTTTGGTGTATGGTGTGCCTCCACCACAGGAGGTTTTTGGGGTGCAGTTGTCCCCACAGCAGATTTTTGGGGTGCAGTGCCCTCACTGCAGGAGGATTTTGGAGTAGGGTGCCTCAACACCAGGAGGTTTTTGGGGTGCGGTGCCTCCACAGCAGGAGATTTTTGGGGCGCAGTGTCCCCACAGCAGGAGGTTTTTGGGGTGCGGTGCCCCCACCACAGGAGGTTTTTGGGATAGAGTGCCCCCACCACAGGAGATTTTTGGTGTATGGTGTGCCTCCACCACAGGAGGTTTTTGGGGCTCAGTGTCCCCACCACAGGAGGTTTTTGGGGTGCGATGCCCCCACCGCAGGAGGTTTGGGGTGCAGTTCCCCCACCACAGGAGGTTTTCGGGGCGCGGTGTCCCGGTGATGCCGAGCTGCCCGGCGGGCCCGGCGGGGGCGGTGCGCGGGGCGGTGCCGGCGGGGCGGTGCCGGTGGGCGGCTCCCGGGGCGGCTCCCGGAGCCCGGGGCGGGCGGGCAGAGCCCCGCGGCGTGGCGGCACCGCCGCCCCCCGCCCGGCAGCGCTGCCACCCCCGGCCCGCCATGGGGCCGGCCCGCGCCCATTACCTGGCGCCCTGGTGGGCGGCCTGGCTGCACGGGCTCCCGCACCGCGGCCCCGACCTGCGGCCCGTGCCCAGCACCTTCCGCCCGCAGGACCCCGACTACCAGCAGGTACCGGCCCGGGACCCCCCCCGCGCCCCCCCCGCGCCCTCCCCGCGCCCGGTCCCGCTCGCCCCCCGCGCCGCTCCCCGGCGGTGCCCGGTGCTGATCTGGCGGCGCACAAAGCGCCTTTCATCGCCCGGTGCCCCCCCTCCCCGCCTCCCCGGGCCGGCCGGTACCGGCACCCCCGGCCCCGCCGCTCCCCTCGGTGCCCCCCAGCCCCTGCCCCGCGCTCCCGGGGCCGCCGCGGCATCCCCGGGGCACGGCCCGGCGTGACCCCGAAATGGGGAGGGGGGGACAGCGCCGGGGTCCCGGGGTCACAACACCCCGGCAAGGGGCGGCTGCAGCCCCGGCTCGGCCACGGCGGCTCGGGGGCTCTGCCTGGGAATGGGGACAGGGATGGGGACGGGGACAGGGATGGGGACAGGGACACTTCCTCTTCCCCGCGTGACAGTCCCGTGGGGCGCTGAACGCGGCCGCATCCCGGGCACATCGGCGGGTCACGGGCGCGGCTGCTGACTGTCCCCTCTCTCCTTCCAGTCGCTGCTTTTCCTGGGCTTGGTGGCCGCCGTGTGCCTCGGCCTCAACCTCCTCTTCCTCACCGTGTACCTGATCTGCCTGTGCTGCTGCAAGAGGGGCCAGGAGCCCGAGACCAAGCGGCCCCACTCGTGTTGTGTCACCTGGATGGCCGTCACCGCCGGGCTCATCTGCTGGTGAGCACAGGGCACGGGGAACCTGCCGCCGTCCCCCTGTCACCGAGGGGGCTCTGCGCTCCAGCCACGAGTCGCTTTAATTAGATCTGTGCAATTAAACGTGCTCCATTCCCTGCCTCCTCCTCCCGTGCAGCTGCCGGGGCAGCCCCAGGGAGCAGCTGCGGGCCAGCCCCGTCCCCATCCCCGCCTTCCCGGCTAATCCCGGGGCGGGAGCGTGGCCGGTCGCTAATCCCCGCCCGGAGCAGATGGCGGGCGGCAGCGTGACCCAGCTGGCAGCTCCCTTGTGCCCGACCTTAATTGCAACCGCAGCAATCAGACGTGGGGAGGCTTTTTTCACCCAAGCCCACCTCGGTTCGGGACAGCCACGGCCCCAGGGCAGCCACCCCCAGCGTCCCCCAGCTCTGCTGGCCTGGGGGGGAACAGGATGGGCCAGGGGCCGCTGTGGCTGCCTGGCCACGACCCTCGCTCCAGACAAAGGGGCTGCTCTGCCGGGGCGGAGCGAGATGGCTGCTGTGAGCCTCGTGTGGAGCAGGGAGACAGGGAAATGGCACTGATGAGCTCAGCGAGCTGCCCCCGGCTGCTCTGCAGCTCCCGGGGACTTTGAACCCCCCCTGCAGCCTGTTGGTGGCCGTCCAAGGGCTGGTGGTGGCCCTCAGCAGGCCGGTGTCTGTCGGTCGTAGCGGGGTTTGGCGAGCACCACCACGTGTGGGCACGTGCCCGGCCAGGACACGGCCGTGGGCTCGTCTCAGAGCCAGCTCCGAGCTCCATCCCGGCTCCGTGGGCCACGGGGCTGGAGCTGCTTCAGCTCGCAGGCGAAGGTTTCATCAGGAGCCACGGCGCTTCCAGCGGATTCCCCTGATCCGCTTGGCCCAGCCCCTCCGCCCTCAATCTCTCGGGGTTTGGCAGGAGGAGCTTCCAACCCCCCGCGCTCACAGGGCAGCCCCGGCTGTCCCCAGGCCCCCGGCAGCAGCAGGAGCAGGTCCCCACCGTGGCACTGTCCCTGTCCCACCCTTTGTCTCTGCCCTGTGTCCCCCCCAAGCAGGGTGCTGGGGGAGTGTCCCCTGCCCGGCGGGTGTGGCGGGGTGAGCGTGTCCCTGCCCTCCCAGCAGGGTCCCCTCTGTGCCCGCAGCGCGGCCGTCGGCGTCGGCTTCTACGGGAACAGCGAGACCAACGACGGGGTCTTCCAGCTGCTCTACGCCCTGGACCACGCCAACCAGACCCTCACTGGCATCGACTCCCTGGTAGGGAGGGTCTGCAGCCCTCGGGGTGCATCCATCCCCTGCTCTGGGTTTGGTTAAAGCACCAGGGAGGGATGTCCGGCTGCTCTGGCCGAGCCCTGGGGTGGCTGCGCTGTCCCCAGCGTGGGAGGGTGACATCACCCTAGAGAATGGGACCTTTGTGGCCATTCTGGGACCTGGCAGGGCCGGGCCGGGGCTGTGCTGAAGGCACAGAGCTCGGGGTGGAGCTGCCCTCCTGCAGACAGAGCCTTCCAGGGATGGGCCCCACGGAACGCGCCAGGCCGGGGGGTGCTGACCGTCCTGGGGGAGTGACCAGCCCTCCGGCCGGCCGCAGGTCGCCAGCAGCACGCTGCAGATGCAGGGAGCGCTGGAGCAGCACCTGGCGCGGCTGAACGAGCTGCTGGCCTCGCGGGGGGATTACCTGCAGAGCCTCAAGTTGACGCAGCAGCTGGCCGGCAGCATCGTCCTGCAGCTCCAGGGGCTGCCGGCCTGGCGCCGCCCCAGCGCTGACCTCACCCAGCTGTCGGGACAGGTGGCCTATGTCGAGTATTACCGGTGAGCTCCAGCACCCTGGGGTGTCCTGGCGGGGCTGGGGAGGTGGCGGCGTGTGACAGAGCGTCCCTCTGCGCCCAGGTGGTTGGCTTACCTGCTCTTCTTCATCCTCGTCCTCACCGTCTGCCTGCTGGCCTGCCTGGGGCTGGCCAAGCACTCCCGCTGCCTCCTGGTGATGTGAGTACCCTGGGGGCGGCCTCGGGGGGGCTCAGGGGGACCCCCCAGCCCCTCACTGGTGCTCTCCCTGCAGGATGCTGTGCTGTGGGCTGCTGATGCTGGTCCTCAGCTGGGCCTCCATGGCCGTGGACACGGCGGCCGCGGTGGTGAGTGGGGCAGGAGGGGAGGGGAGGGAAGGGCTGGGCAGGGCTGTGCCGGGCACCGTGGGGCACCAGGGACGTCCCTCTGTCCCCACAGGGCACCAGCGACTTCTGCGTGGCCCCGGACAAGTTCATCATGAACCAGACGGACGATGAGATCAGCGCAGGTGAGAGCTGAGCACGGGCAGGGACCCCAAAACCCACCTGAGGTGCCCCCCACTGCCTCTGTCCCCCCACGGCTCCCTGGGTGCTCCTGCTGATGTTCCCATTCTCTCTGCAGAGGTGGTTCATTATTACCTGTACTGTGACCAGAGCCTGAGCAGCCCCTTCCAGCAGGTACAGGGGGGGTGTGCACCGCCCTCGGTGCTGCCTGGGGCTGGGGGGGTCCTGTGACTGTTCCCCCCTCCCCCCTGCAGGCTCTGACCGGGTTCCAGCGCTCGCTGACCACCATGCAGATCCAGATCCAGGGGCTCATCCAGTATGCAGTGCCCCTCTTCCCAACAGCTGAGGTACAGGAGGGGAGAGCAGGGCACCCCCCATCCCTCCTTCTGCTCCCCCAGCAGAGCTGCCTGACCCCTCCTTTTCCCACAGAAAGACCTGCTGGGGGTCCAGCAGCTCCTCAACTCCTCAGAGACCAGCCTGCACCAGCTGACGGCCCTGCTGGACTGCCGGGGGCTGCACAAGGTGAGGGAGGGGCTGACTGGGGAGCAGCTCTGGGGTCTCCCCTCAGTGCCACCGGCTCTGCCCTGCCTGTGTCCCGCCAGGATTACCTGGACGGCCTCATGGGGATCTGCTACGACGGCGTGGAGGGGCTGCTCTACCTGGGGCTCTTCTCCCTGCTGGTGGCCGCCGCCTTCTCCACGGTGATCTGCGCCGCCCCCCGCGCCTGGAAGCAGCTGGCAGGGCGGTGGGTGCACCCAGAGACCCCCGCCCCAGCCAGCCCCCTGCCCTGCCCACGGAGCCCCTTCACTTTTGGGACCTGTCCTGGTTTAGGGCAAACTGGGAGGAAACTTCCCAAGGGGTTCCTCTGGCAAAGCAAACCTATAAATGGCCCCTCTCTCCAGCCGGTCTGGGAAAAGAGCTTCCTGGGAGAAAAGTGGAAAAAAACGATTTATTTGACAAACAAAATGCTCACAAATGCAAAGAATTAATAATAGAAACAATAAAATCTTTCTTCGCTCCGAAGAGAGATGGCAAACAGAGCCAGTCCTTGCCCTGGGCGTAGCTCAGCTCACTCAGTCTCTCACCAGCCTCACTCCTTCCAGAGGTCCAGGCCTGGCAGGCCACAGGTGCCAGCCCTCGCTGCTCCTCTGGGTTTTTCAGTCCGCAGCAGATTTAGACAGTCCCAAGCAAAAGGAAAAAAAACCAGTTCAGGGAGTCTCCTGTGCTCTAGCCAGCTAAAACTGACTCAAAGCACCTCCCGAGGCGTGAGTGGCAGCACTCTGTCCCCGCAGGGAGCGGGACTACGACGACATGGACGAGGAGGATCCCTTCAACCCGCAGGCCCGGCGCATGGCCGCGCACCGCCCGCCCCGGGGGCAGCTGCGCAGCTTCTGCAGCTACAGCAGCAGCCTGGGCAGCCAGAGCAGCCTGCACCCGCCGGCGCAGACCGTGTCCAACGCCCCCGTCTCCGAGTACATGTGAGCCCCCCGAGCCCCCCGGCGCGGGGAGGGAGCGGTGCTGGGGGCGGTGGGTGATGAGGGTCTGGCTGTGCCCCCCCAGGAACCAGGCGGTGCTCTTTGGAGGGAACCCCCGCTACGAGAACGTGCCCCTCATCGGCAGAGGCTCGCCGCCCCCCACGGTACGATGGGCCAAACCCTCCTGATGTCCCCAGAGGGTCACCCTGGGCAGGGTCACCCAGAGCTGGGGTGGGACAGGGACAGGGACAGGAGATCCCGGTGCCTCCTGTGCTGGCGGAGGATGTGGCTCCCTCTGCCTGGCTCTAACCCAGTTCCTGGCCACCCACGGGGAGGGGGACGCCAAAATAACCCTCCCCTCCCTCCCTTCCCTGTGTTTCCTCTCGGTGCTGGCTCTCAGAGGACGCTCCTCGCAGCCTCGCCCTTCACGTTCCCGTTTCCCTGCTCGTTAGTCCTGCCCTGTCTGGTATTGCTGCTTTATTTTTTATTCCTTGTCTTTTTTTTTTAATTTCTTTATTTTTTTCTTTTTTTTTTTTTTTTTCTTTTTTTTTTCTTTTTTTTTTCTTTTTTTTTTTGTGATTTTCTTTTAATTTTTTGCATCCATTATTTTGGAGCTAAGTTGCCCATCAAGAGTAAGTTCAGCCACTTCCTTCTCCCTCCTTATCCCAGGGCAGCAGCCGGGGTCTCCCCTCCTCCTCAGCCTTCCACGCCTCCCTCCATCCCCTTTTCCTGCTTGGCTTTTGGGGTGCAGAGAGCTCAGGGAGGGAGGGACAAGGGGCCACAGTTTTGTGCCCAGCCGCACTCCAGGAGGACTTTCAGCTCCTGCATGTTGGGATGCTGGCCCCTGTCTCCATCCCTGGGGCAGTGAAACCCCTCCCAGCCAGGATATGGCTCCAGGAATGCTGCCATGGCAGGAATCTGTGCCCCTCTCCTCCAGGGATGATTTTTTCCATCAGGTGGAAGCTTGGATCCCCTCTCACAGAGCTGGTAGCTGGCGAGAGCCTCCTCCCCAGGGGTGGACACCAGTGGGGGGATTAATTGGAGCATTTCTCCCAGCCCTGAATAACCTAATTTCCCCAGGATTCAGATCCCTGAGGAGAGATTTTCTGAGTCCAGAATAACAAACTCGGAATAATCTTCCTTAATGCCTGGCCGGGGTGATCCTCCCCGCTGTGAAATCCTGGAGGAATGTGATCCTGGAGGGGGGGGCTGGAGGCTTGGCCTTGCTGGTACCCCACAGACACCCCCACGGGCAGATCTGGGGTGAATTCGCTGCTGGGCCGAAGCTGGGCAGGTGGAGGATGAAGCTGGGAAGGGATGAAGCAGAGCTGGATGGGCCTGAAGGGTCTTGGCTTGTGTGGGGGTGGTCTTGTCTCCCCCAGCCCCCAGAGAGGCTGAGAGCGGGGTCTGACCCTTTCTGTGCCCGCCTGGCACGGAATTTGGGATGAATTCTCATGGGAATGATCCCTGGGGCAGCGCAGGGGCTGGCTGGGGGGTGCTGATCCAGGTGGTTTGGGGTGCTGACCCTGGGTGATTTGGGGTGTTTTGGGGTGCTTTGGGGTGTTTTGGGGTGCTGACCTGGGTGTTTTGGTGTGCTGACCTGGGTGTTTTGGGGTGTTTTGGGGTGTTTTGGGGTGTTTTGGGGTGCTGATCCAGGTGTTTTGGGGTGCTGACCCGGGTGCTTTGGGGTGTTTTGGGGTGCTTTGGGGTGTTTTGGGGTGCTGACCTGGGTGTTTTGGGGTGTTTTGGGGTGCTGACCCAGGTTTTTCGGGGTGCTGACCCGGGTGTTTTGGGGTGTTTTGGGGTGTTTTGGGGTGCTGATCCAGGTGTTTTGGGGTGTTTTGGGGTCCTGACCCGGGTGTTTTGGGGTTTTTTGGGGTGTTTCGGGGTGTTTTGGGGTGCTGACCCGGGTGTTTCGGGGTGCTGACCCGGGTGTTTTGGGGTGTTTTGGGGTGCTGACCCCCGTGTACCCCCCTCAGTACTCCCCGAGCATGAGGGCCACGTACCTGGCGGTCACCGATGAGCACGTCCGGCACCGCGGCGACTTCTCGGCCTAGGAGGGGATCCCGCTGGGGGAACCAAAGACCCCAGGAGAGAACAGGCTGGGTAGGAGACACGGCAGGGCCTGGAGGACGAGCCCAGAGCCCCCCCAGCTCCTCAGCCCCCCACCCCCAGACCCAAATCCTGCTGCCTTAGGGGCTCCCGGGAGCACAGAGGGGTCTCCGGTGTCTCCCGCTGTCCCTGCGGGGTCTGGGGAATGTTCTGGAGCACAAATCCCGGGCCAGGCTGCCTCGGGGGGCGGGCAGGGGCTCCCACAGCAATGCAGCACCAACCACTAGTGATGCCAACCCCTCCCAGCCCCCCTGGCTGCCCCCCAGGCTGAGGAGTTAGGGATGTTTTTTGGCCCTGCTGGTTTTCCTTTGTTTTTCCCCCTGGGGTTTGGGAGCTGTGGGAGGTGCTGGCTCTGTTTCAGAGAGGGGTCTCT